>CM077522.1:37694971-37825734 GCA_039654895.1 Mongoloraphidia duomilia
TCTGAGAGACTCTGATTCTCCCTGAAATTCTACATTACACCGACACGCGATTATGTTATCTTCCGTCATTGTGTTCGTAACAAGTGAGAACTGTATCTACTAATTAATACAGAGTGGAGCATCAATTTTTTAAAATTGTAATTCTACCACCTTAAAGTACATTAAAAAGCATTCAAGAAAATTAGGTGAATATAACTAAGTTTTCAAAATAACTCCAGTAAGATGATGTCCGTTCAGGCGTAGACATTCTTCCAAACGAGCTTTGAAGTTATTCATCACATTCCACAGCATTACCAGTGGGATTTTAACCACCTCCTGTCGGATACGTTCTTTCAGTGCTTCAACTGTTCTTGGTGGGTTATCCCGATAAACTTTGCTCTTCAGGTAACCCCACAAAAAATTTGAAAATGGGTGCGAAAAGCACGACGTGCTTGCACGCAAGAGCTGCCATTTTGGTAAAACGCTTTGACAGCGTACGCGCGATGCTGATGGACAGCTCCATTGCTATACTGAATGCTAACGTGTCAGGAATATGGCACTTGCTTGGGGAGAGACCAGTGATCACACATAAAGGTACGTGCAGTACGCAGCTGGGATTCTAGATGGTAGCATGTATGGTAGATGGTGGCTGAAATTATAAGCGCTTATAGGTTTGCACAACGAAGCTTTGATACAAGCATTGATACAAGCTTTAGTCGCGTTTGAAATGTCAGATAGCAAAGACGAATATTTGTGTTCTTCTGCTACAAATTGGTATATTTTAAGAACAAATTTGGGTAGGAGCTATCATGTCCACTCTATTAATAGAAAACGATCTAAACATGGCGAATTTCTTCAATTATACCAAGAATTAAAATTTTATCCTAACCGGTTTTTTTAATATTTACGTATGGAACCTAACACTTTTAAATACGTCTTAGAAAAAACTCAAAACAAAGTAAATAAAAACTGGCAAAATTTTCACAGCATGGCAATAAGTGCGGAAAAACAAGTCTTGTAACGGCCATTTGACAGTTGTCACACGTTGATTGTAATAGTCAGCGCGCTGAAAGAATGGTGAGATACATTATTGAATCTACCAGCTCTTGTAACAGCGCAGAGCGCTTATACCAGCTACACTCACTGCTTCGTTGTGTACGGTCGCATAATATAACAATGCATTAATTTAAGCAAGCCCGGCTGCTATGATCTACGCTACCATCTAGAATCCCAGCTCCATGCTGCACGTACCTTAAGTGAATATGGTCGACTGCATCCCCACCACCTTCCAACAGCTGAGCACGATTCCCGTGCTTTTCAAAATCGATCTTTACTCTGCCTCACCTTGTATTAAAAAATGGATTCATGAAAAACTGAAAAAATAAATACCGTCGATGACGTCATTGCGAAAAGGGGTGAGGGATAGAAAAAACTACAACTATCAGTTCAGTCACAGAGTGCTTGCACCTATTGGCTTAGTGAACTGTATATAACGCGCAAGCAGAGCTGGACGTGTAATCGCGCAAAAGTAACTAATTACATTTACCAATTACTTTTCTTAGTAACTGTAACTGTAATCGATTACTTTTGAAAACGAATGTAACTGTAATCGTACTCAATTACATTTTTTTGTAAAGTAACTGTAATCGTACTCAATTACTTTTTTTGTGTAATCGGCACAGCTCTGTGCGCAAGTCTGTCTCGAGCTACGTGCGCACTCGTCTGACAAAAAACAAAACTTAGTAGCAAGAATATCACAGGTGCCGACAGTCTCTGAAATCACTGTATGGCGTAACCCATTTCCACTGTGTTATTGCAATTATTGACAAAAACTTAGTTCTTACCTTCTGAAATCGAGAGTCTGTTGTACAACGTAGAATGTGACGTCAATGTGTAAGATTTTATAAAATAGAATGTGGAGCGAGAACGCGTATATGCATGCCTTTAATTACACCGCGTTATTAAATTCGGTTAGGCTAGAGGACGCGCGTACTATTCGCCCTCCGCCCCCCATTTGCCTCTCCTTTATAATATAAAACTGAAAAGGGGTGAAAACTCCGTGTCCTCATAACGGAGTACACATACACATGCGTTCACTACGTGCGTTTACTTATTTTCATCATAAGCCAAGATGATTTTCATACTTCAATATTTTACTAGCACTTTTCTTTTTTACACTTCTTTTTGTACATTTTTGTGGAAAAATTAAAGTTTCATACTATCTTCAAATAATTCCAATTATTTGCACTTGGGAATGGTGATTGCCGATTGGAAAGCCAAGGTAAAAACTATTTTATCCTTTGGGGAGCCTTTTTTAACACGCTTTTATTAGCTTCACCTGTATGTTTGCTTGTTTGCTTGCTTGTTTGTCAGTTTGTAACCGACTCCTTTGAACGGTCAGATTTAGTTTAAACTTTGCACACTTATCAAGAACCGACGACAATACAATAATTCAATAAGTTTGTCCCATTATCCTGACCAGGATCTCCAGGACTAAAAAAAAAAGCAAAAAACTTCAGATTGAACTGAAACTTTGCACACTTATCAAGGACCGATGACAATACAATAATTCAATAAGTTTGTCCCATTATCCTGACCAGGATCTCCAGGACTAAAAAAAAAAAAGCAAAAAACTTCAGATTGAACTGAAACTTTGCACACTTATCAAGGACCGATGACAATACAATAATTCAATAAGTTTGTCCCATTATCCTGGGATCTCCAGGACTAAAAAAAAAAGCAAATAACTTCAGGTTGAACTGAAACTTTGCACACTTATCAAGGACCGATTACAATACAATATTTACATAAGTTTGTCCCATTATCCTGACCAGGATCTCCAGGACTAAAAAAAAAAGCAAAAAACTTCAGATTGAACTGAAACTTTGCACACTTATCAAGGACCGATTACAATACAATAATTCCATAAGTTTGTCCCATTATCCTGACCAGGATCTCCAGGACTAAAAAGCAAAAATAAATTATAATTTAAAAAAACTGAAAAACACGCTTTAATGAACTAAAAAGTAAAAAATAATTAATTTTATTGTAAAAAAGCGTGGGGTGCTTTGTATCATATTTTCATACCACCCCACGCTTTTTTACAATAAAATTAGGTAATTATTTTTTACTTTTTAGTTCATTAAAGCGTGTTTTTTAGTTTTTTTAAATTATAATTTATTTTAAGTCGGTTCACATATTTTTTTAATCATTTGATTCACTTTTATTTAATCAGTTAATCACTACAGACAAATGTCGAGGTAGCAGCTCGGAACATATCTTCTAAATTTTCCTATTAGCAAGCACTTTAAGGTTCAGTGGTAACTAAAGGTACGTGCAGTATGGAGCTGGGATTCTAGATGGTAGCGTAGATCATAGTAGGGCTTACTTAAATTAATGCATTGTTATATATACGAGCGTACACAATGAAGCAGTGAGTGTAGCAGGTATAAGCGCTGTTACAAGAGCTGGTAGATTCAAGAATGTATCTCACCATTCTTTCAGCGCGCTGACTACTTCAATCAACGTGTGACAACTGTCAAATGGCCGTTGTTTCGCAATGGATATGACTAGTTTAATAAGTGAAAATTTGCCAGTTTTTATTTAATTTGTTTTGAGTTTTTTTTAAGAAGTATTTAAAAGCGTTAGGTTCCATACGTAAATATTCAAAAAACCTGTTTGGTAAAATTTTAATTCTTGGTATAAATGATGAAATTCGCCATGTTTAGATCGTTTTCTATTAATAGGGTGGACATGATAGCTCCTATCCAAATTTGTATTTAAAATATACCACTTTGTAGCAGAAGAACACAAATATTCGTCTTCGCTATCTGACATTTCAAACGCGACTTAAACTTGTATCAATGCTAGTATCAAAGCTTCGTTGTGCAAACCTATAAGCTCTTATAATTTCAGCCACTATCTACCATAATTAAAATCAAAGCAAGAGACAGACGCGTATGGAAAGACACTGTGAAGGACCTATGCTTCACAGGATGGGAAAGAATATATCGTCTCTCATTTCACGTAAAGACGTATCTGCCATTTACACCACAGTTACGCTACTTCGTGAAAAAAATGTCAGGTTTAAGAGCGGTTGTTCGGTGGCGTATCTCACTTTTTCAATTTTTGTCAGTTACGCCTTTACGTGAGATGAGGGACGATATATCTATTATTCATATGACCTTAGTAGATGATTAACAAAATTCCTTGACTACGTTCAGTCAAGTTACGTATAACAATTATTATAATCATGAGTATCATTAATGATTATAATAAACCAATCTTAGATGAACATCCGCTCCAATTTAGTTAAAGATGAGGTTACCGTAAGAATATTTATCTTGTGGTGCACGTACACCTTTTGTGATTCAGCACTCAGCAGTAAGCGAAATCAGAGTTGCGTCTTTTAGTTCTGTTGACATTTAACAAAGACGTCCCAACGCGCTACTGTTTTAAGGGAACGGAACTATGAATTAGTTTATTAAAACGAGGCATTGCTTCAGTTTCTTGACGAAATAACGAAACCGACGTATATAAGGAAACATGATGAGATGGGTTGCGGGGATGACGGCGGGACGGCCAACACGTCTTTCTACATCTAATACACATGCACGTCACCTACGTTTTTATACAGTGTGTTTATTATGCTTGCGGAAAATAGTTCCAAAGAACATGTTTCCGAGAAACATGTCCGAAGAACGATTTCGTTCCAGTGGTTTCACTGGCTGCAGCTTTGCGTCGAAGAAAAGAAATGATATTGAGTCTCATTCCACAGTTCTAAAATTTAAACGGACAGGAATATGCTTCGTGCGCAGGACTCTTAAAAAGAAAATTTATTGCGTTTAAGGTTTTTGTGACATCATCTATAGGGCAGCGATCGGCAACTTGCGGCCCGTGGGTAGGGAATGCAATCTCGAACTCGCGAGATCTCGATCTTGCGAGATCTCAATCTTGCGAGATCTCGATCCTGCGAGATCTCGAGCCATTTTTCGAGATTTAATCTCGTGGGAAGGCAATCTCGTTTTTGAAATCTCGTTAGAGATCTCGATCCGATTTGGTCGAGATCTCGGACGAGATTTCAAGAGCGAACGCGCTTGAAAAAAAACTTTGACACTTATAACTTGACAGTCGCGCTAATTGATTCTGTTTGTTTCTCTGCATATATTGTTTTATAGAAGAACAATTCAAAGCAAATGTTCGTGAACGTTACTAATAGTAACTTACCCTATATGCTTCCTAACTCCTAAGAAGTTATTTCCAAAATAATTAATTGACATATAGTGTGCTGTGTGAGTTGGGGTATTGCTGTTATATTTTGAAAATAAAACAAAACTTTAATTGAATCTTGGAACAAAAAAATCAACTTTTATTTAAGGAAAGTAATGAATAATAATCATCTGCACAGTGCACTACGCAATAAATCACACACGTACACAGTGACACAGTCACACTGTCCCAAGTAAGTAGTTTTCATTAAATTTAAGTATTTTAGATACAAAATAATAAGTTCTTTTTAAAACAAAGCGAAATCTCGATATTGTCGAGATTTATCGAGATCTCGCCAGACAATCTCGCGAGATCTCGAATTGCCAATCTCGAACCCAGACTAATCTCGCGAGATCTCGAATTGCCGATCTCGGCTCGAGATTGCATTCCCTACCCGTGGGCCAGATCCGGCCCAGTGCTCTCGAAGAATGGAGAGATGACTGTATTCGGGTAAAAAGAAACAGACCAAACTACGTCTTTCCCGGAGGTATATAGGGGGTAAAATGAAGCATTATAAAAAATGTGTGGAAAAAAAAATGTGTGACGAGAATTGCCATAGTTTGTTTGTGTTTTGTATCATGTATGTCATGTTAATATTTTTTACAGATGCGATCATTATAAAACTATAGAAGTAGTTCTACGGCTTCAGTTGCGGCACAATCGTAATTACTGTGTCCTTTGTTATTTTTTTAAAGGTATGATCTTGAGCCCTTGTGTGTTTTAAAGACCACCAACAGCTAAGGTTATTTGGGCTTAGCACCAATTCATAGTTTCAATTCATTATTATTTTTTTAATAATAAATTGAAAATCCAATTGACACTTTTACCAGCTCTCGGGCTAGAACCTAGAAACTGGGGACTTGTAATAGAGGAACCATAGCAACGCCATGTAAACAATAGCTACACGCTCGGCTATTCTCAAGCGATCTTGAGCCCTACAAACAAAATTAATTGCCGATCGCTGGTCTAGGTCATCATCTTGTAACAAACTCTGACATACGGGAAGAGTGGTAGATCAACAAATGCTAAACATCGCACGATGTACCAATTTCGTGACTATCAAAAAATCAAATCTATTTTGATACAGATTTAGGACTTGAGAATAGCCGAACGTGTAGTAATGGCGTTGTTTATATGGCATTTCCATGTCTCCCCTATTAGATTACAAGCCCCCAGTTCCCACATTCTAATCCGTCGAGAAATGGTAATAGTATAAATTGGATGTCCAATATATTATGAAAATTAATACAATAATAGTAAATTATGCAATTAGTGGCTTAAGTGACGGATTATATGACAGTCGCGATTTTGCGATACGAGCCTAAGGCTATATTGCATTTATACCAGAACGAGTGTGCGTTTACTTCGCGAGTCGAAGGCGAGTGCGGTAATCACACGAGTTCTGGTATAAATGCAACATAACCTTAAGGGAGTAGGTATTATAAAATCGCGACTGTCAGATTCGTCACTTTAGCCACGCGTTTCATACAATATTTTTTGCAAAAACTGCTTCAAAAGTTCAATTTTAAGCAAATAAAACACAATTTGGATAAATATTTTATTAGTAACATTATAGCCAAATAATCTATAAAGTACTTTATTACGCACGTGTGTTATAAAGCAAAACAAAACAGTATATTACTTTTTAGAACGGAGTGCGTTAAAATTTACTTTAAACACTATCGTTCGAACGCATCAAAAGCTTCCAGTCGAGCGTTATAATCTACAATTCAAAAGCTTCCATAAAGAATCACTTTTCAAACGGTACACAGCCATCTAAAATTGTACTTTTGATGCAAATATTAATTGGTTAGTTGGCTCAAATAATCCTGGCCTTAAAAAAAGATACAGATTTTATTACAAGTAGAAATAATTGGTAAGATACAAATAAACATGTTTTGACGAATCACTAATTATATTTTTAGTTATTTTAAACAGTAAACAGACGAGACAGCGTAATATTTTTTTTTATTTTGTCCAATCTATTTATGTAGGACGTAGGTATATTAATTATAAAATAGTGTTTTTGTTTATGCAAGTCCTTGCAGCCGGTACACGGAATGCATCTGAAAAGTTTTTGGTTTTATTTTGTAAACAGAACACTGTATTTTTGTTAAATTTTTTTTTATCTTTATAATAGGAAAAATCAATCCGCGAAATGCCCAGCCAATCTGCAGAATGCCTAAATCGCCAGACAATTTGAAGATTTACTGTATGTTTAGGCAATCTGCAAAATCCTGCCTAGTTCAGACAGGGGCGCCAACTTTTTAAAAATACTGGATGGTCCCAGTTGTCAAGCGCGGATCCACCGTTGTGGGCACGGTGGGCATGCCCACAACCCTAATATTATTGAGGTCGATAGGCTGATGTTATATTAATTGCAATTCCTTAATCAAACTAAAAAAAAAAAAAACGAACCGTGCGGGTAAGAACGCGAGTGATTTTTTTATTTTGGCTACTAGTCTAGTAGTTTGTATTGTTTGACGTTTCGTGAGCGAGTCCGTAGTTCGACTCGCACTTGGCCGATTTTCGGGTGGCCGTGACCACAACCTTTTTTGAGAGCTGGATCCGCGCCTCCCAGTTGTATATAAGGTTTGAATATGAACTGACCAGTGGCGTAACGAGACCACTTGGCGCCCGTGTGCGTGTAAATTTTTGCACCCTTAAATTCATAATTTGTTTAAAACCGCCACAAATAAGGTAATAATAATAAGTAGGTAATGATACTTAATTTTAATAAAAAAATTATTATTATATATATTTTTGGCGCCTCTTGGAAGGCTGCGCCCGTGTGCCGTCGCACACATCGCACACCAATAGTTACGCAACTGGAACGGGCCCAAATTTTACCTGTTTATGGCCCACTGCACAGTCACCTGCTACTGTTGTATAGCTATACTTTTATTATGGACGATTGCATTGAAAGAAGGTATAAATTTATTAAGGAGGTCAACTTCCCCGGCGGTATTATTCGAGTAGAGGCCGCTTGAGCCTCTTTAAGCCCCATGTAGTCGGCTCCACTGACCTAAGACAATTTGAAAACTGACAAGACGCTATCGTCACTTTGACTAGTACCTACTTATTTAGTCTGAGGACTTATTTGACAGTTGTTATAAGAGCACAATTTCAAAGATTGTATTTCGAATAGTCGTTATCGGGCTTTTAAGGTGTAAACATCTTTACGCGCGTCCCTCACAAAAAAATGGGTGTGTGCTTATAACCACACGACAGAAGTGAAAACTTCAGATTTTCTAATTTTAAAACAAATATATAATTTTTTAATTATACAGTTCGATCATAAATATGTTAAAATCGGCCTATACAATTAAATTTTATAACGATACCTATTATTAAGTTTTAGTGCCATCTGTTAGCGCACTTGTGAACTATACTAATGACTTTTTACTCGTATTAAGTTTTTAGTGTCATCTATTAGCACACTTATGAACTACACACTATTACCAGCATATTGCAAATACGTGTTCGTGTTTGAGCCGAGTAGCCCTGATTGACACCGTCGGGTGCGTTTCACATCACTGTTGTTAACTACCCAGGCAAAGTGCGACTAAGGAAGTTTTTACTTCAAAAAAATTCGACTGATGACCAGTCCTATACTTCCCACCTTGTAAATATTTGCAAAAAATAAACACTTTTTTTTTTATTCTTTGACTAGGCCCAAATAACCTTAGCTGTTGGTGGTCTTTAAAACACAATTTAATTTTTATTCTTTGAAAAAAGCATGGCCCTCTTTTTTGTTTGGTGATCTACTGATGGCTAACTTAATATAGCAAAAATCATGGTTACCTTGATTTACGTACAATTTTTATTTTTTTTAGTAAAATATTTTTTTTCTCGAAAACTATACATTTTAGAGAAAAAAAATATTTACATTTTTTTCATATTATAACATCTAGAATTCATTTATATTTTTTTTACCTATGTTTCTCGAAAACTATACATTTTAGAGAAAAAAAATATTTACATTTTTTTCATATTATAACATCTAGAATTCATTTATATTTTTTTTTACCTATGTTAATACGTGACATTGAGGACGTTTTTTTGAATATCTCAGGATCCACTGAACCGATTTGACACAAAATCTAATCAGATCTAAGTTAAAGGCTGATAAACACAATAGAACAATCGGCATGCCCGTATGTTGTTCCATTCTTAAGATATCGAAGGCGAAAAATTGACCACACACACACATACACACACACATACAGACATCAGTCAGAAAATGATCTTAAACGATTGCTAGGGTCTCAAAACGTGAAAATCTGTTAAAATCTCGAAATGTTTTTTTCGGACTAAATCCATTACTTCCCTACCATAGTAGAGGTGGGAAAATTAATATATCTTAGGCTCGAAAAAGTTTGTAAGATCTTACAGTAAGAAATTGACCAAGTCCGCCGCCAGGAAATTTTCCAGGGGGGGGGCAAAAATAGCATGCATATTCTTTTTCTGTTTTACTATACGTTGACGTCAGCGAGAAGTGTCTACGCTCACGGGCAATTTATATACTTAGGAGATGCTGCCATCTGTGATCTTAGTGTGAACTACGATATAAATGACCATTGACAAAATCAAACCAAGATCAGAACCAAAGACGTTTACACATAATAATAGGCAAATGGCCCTGCGTTTCGTACTCACCACTTTGTTTTAATTATTAACATCACAGCACTACGATTTCTTAGATGTATTTCCCAGGTACCCGGTATATATTTTAATAATTAGAAGTACTGTTTTTAAAGATCGCAGTCAATATGCAAAATTTGACATAAATCGTGTATGTGGCGAGTTCGAATGAACACACTGTATACTTGTATATCCTGTTCGCGTTGGTTGGAAACGTATAAGTGTATATGCGCTGTGAATGTATTTGTGAAACCCGTATCAACCCCATGTGCTAAACAGAGAGCAGATGAGTCTTTGGTTCTATCCTTTTTGCTCTCGCACACCCTTTTTCTTTATATACGTTCCAGTCTAATCTAGGGATGCGAAAGTATATTAATAAACAGATATCAATATTCTCTAAGAACACGCTCGCTAGAACTATGGTTCCTCAAATTCATTCTCTAAGAACAATAATAATTTGGACGAAATTAACAAATTTTATCGTCTGGAGTTCCGAGACGAGAAATGAATGCAGAATGTTGTGAAACATCGAGATTTTTTGGTCCGACCTCTAGATCTCGCCATTGTGCCAAACAGGCGATTAAATATGCACATCATTTTTTTTTTTTTGCGGATTAAATGAATTAGAATAAAGTACGAACTATACGTAGTATAATTGTTCACATTAAACAAATGCTTTTTATTGGTCTAACAAAGTTGTATTTTTTCTCGCAAAAATATACAAGGAAAAAATCAGAAGCCACTGTCAGGACTTGAACCCGAAATTCCCAGCCGGAGACTGGGACAGTGGTTTCTGATTTTTTCCTTGTATATCCTATAACAATCGTTTGACGTTTAACATCATGATGGCGTAATCTGCCGATTGCATTGTTAAGAAATTTTTCATTATCTATTTGGTATGTGAACGCTTGTGGAATGAATTTCTCTGTTGATTTGATTATTATATACATTTATTTGTTTTAATAAAGTTTTTGTCAGTCGAAATGATTAGTTTGTTTCATTTAAATAAAAAAAATGTGTTGCTATAAACATTTCGGTTTGTTCGCTTCAAATAAAGTATGTTTATTGCAAACAAACGTTGCTTGGTTCAATTAAATGTCTCAATTCGATTTAAACAAATTATTTATTTAAATAGACTACTTCAATTTGTTTAATTCAAGCATGAAATGATTGAGCCAAACAACATTTTGTCAGACCAACAAAATAAAAGCTTACTGTATATATTTGTTTGCGACAAGTAATCCTTTTTCTCAGTGATACCCTATATCATATGGAAATAAACAATCGTTGATCACAGGTTATCGATTGTCATTCATGATTGACCTTGTAATGCAACAATCTACAATAATATGTTATGTAATGTTTATATCTTGGCTTTGAAAATTTCTGGTCGATTTTTTATCGTGGATTTTGATCACTTGGTAGTAGATATCAGATAGTGGTTGAGCTTGCTTTACCATAGGAAGTAGTGTTCCACTTAGAAGTCATTTGAACTTATTTGTGCACGGTGGCAAAATAGACAAAAAGAGTATGGAATGTGTCGGCAATGTAGCAATCATAAGTACATTGTAAATATAAATAAATAGGTACCTACATCAGAAATAAAATTAAATGAAACATAATGTGTCTACATCACATAATATTATAATTAGGGCATCGAGAACCGGCCATATTTTGAGAACCGGTTCTTTCGGTTCTGAACTTATACCAGAACCGGGTACCCGGTTCTTTCGGTTTTATTGGTTCTTAGCTATAAAACAGTAAGCAGATTATTTTTAATATTATTTATTTTAGAGTTTGGTTCATTACGAACATGATACAAGGGAAAGATCGTAAATTAAACAATAAATTCCATATCAAAGATTTATTTATTTTAAGAACAATAGTCTTTTTAAGTATTTTAATTACATACTTATCAAATAATCAGTTTTTTGCAAGAACCGTAAGAACCGAATTACCCGGGCTTTTATATTTAAGAACCGGTTTTTATTTTGCTTCTCGGAACCGGGAAAAACCGGTTCTTTTGGAACCGGGAAAAACCGGTTCGATGCCCTAATTATAATCCAACGTTTGAATTTATCACTAAATTGTTTTAGTCACTTGGCCATATACTTGCCTTTGACAGCTTCTGCAGTCAGCTGTTTCATTATATCGAGTTTATTTGAGTAGTCGCCAATTCAATAAATATGGAAGTTGCTTTCGAAATTTAATTTATCTGGTGAGCCCTACCTGATTTAAAACACTATTTTTTATCTTTTCACGTGTTGACTCGGATTATAATGTGTACCTGAGCTACCGGTATAGCTTGCGATCGACGGTTTAGCGATCACTGGTTTGTTTACTTTGCGACCGTGATGGCCGTGAAACAAAAACTTCTAAGAGGTGCACGTTTGGAAAGCTTACCCACTATCCATCTATTATAGAGATCAGTGATTTTGGTTCACACGTTGTAAAAGTGCAGATAATTAATTTTTTATTTTAGTTTTAGTGAAGCTTAAAAATTAATCAGCGACCCAAAAAACTACTAGATACATACTGTAATATAAGAGACGTTTGTTCATCCACAGATCAATAATTTAACAAGCCGTGAGGTGGGTCGTTTATATAGGACTAAAGTGCGACCCTTGAGGGCCACACGACGAAGTACTTGCCAGCTTGATAAATATTTAATAACAATAATTAAATTAGATATTACACAGAAAAGTAATCATTTTAATCATTAAAACATAATTATTATTTATTTTTAACAATAATTTAAAAAAAAACGGCTGAACCGATTTTTATAAAATTTATGTCGGATCAAAATGACGTTAACACGCCTCGATTGACACCCTTACGATGTCGATATAATTTTTTATTCGCGAGATATTGTGTAAAATCTACTTTTTTGGAGTCTATTTGGTTAAGAAAAAAGAACGGCTGAACCGATTTTGAAAAAAAAATTTTCAGATCATATTTACGTTAATACGCGTCGATTGGCACCCTAACGTACCTAGTCGATATCATTTTTCATTCTCGAGATTTCGTCTTGGAAAGAAATGGACACATACGTACGTACATACGTACACACACACACATACACACACAGACATCTTTCTAAAAATAGTGTAGTGACCTTGAAACATAAAAATTTGTTATACATTTTGATTTCGATTTTCGGATCACTTACAATAAATTCCAATGGGAAGTTAACTATGAAAAGAGATATTTTTGTCGGAACTGTCCCAGTTAAACTGACTCAGAAATCAAGGTGGTCGGATCTGTCCTGACATAATTATATCGACTTGATGAACTTTGCTTTCTCATCCTTATTCTAATTCACTCGAATAGGGTAGGTGCAAGAGAGAGACAGAAAAAGACTGACACGGTGAGCGTATATTGGCGAGCGTTAAATTAAAGATTTAGAACAATACTCACTCTGATGATGTTTTGGAGCAATTCCTCCATCGTTTAATTAATTAATTAATTTTTAGGAGAGACAATTTCTCCGAGTGGATTTAAATTGATTTACGTGTTTTATATGTTTGATATATTTGTTTAATTATCACTTGTAATTATTAATTAACGATTCAATTTTGAATATTAAATTTCCGTTGTATTATAAAAGCGAAAATTAATTTACTAATTTACAGAATTGAAGGAATGTAATATAACTCTGGAATTTCAATTGCGAATTTTAATAATAATACATATTCTTTGTACCATAAGGGTTCCTAGTTTCTATAAAACCCTAAAAAATGACTTACGGGATTCATACATTACGAACCTATATATTTTTGGACAGTTTTACTGGAGTAGCCATGTAAAAAAACCTTCTTAGAGTTGAGGTATCGATTGATGTTTACCTATATGAAAATCGGTCCAGTCGTTTTCTACTGATGCTAGTACATAAAGGCAGACAGAAATTCTGTAAATGCGTTTTCCTGTCTAGGTATCAAATGAAAAACCCGCAAGAATACTATTTATGTCCCGTTATTATTTTACATATTATTGTTATCAATATTATTTTTTATTATTAATAGCTTGACGTTTGTGCAAAAATTAATTACTGTTCAATAAATTGATGACAAGTTATAACAGACAAATTTTTTTATATTTAAATAGTCGATGTTTCGGCCAAATTGTGGCCCTTTTCAAGATCTGAATCTCAATATAGAGTTATACTGACAACTAAGACAATAAATTGACATTCATATCTTGAATAGACGCTGATGACCTCAGCTGTTGAGCATCTATAATCTACAATCTAATCTAATTTTCAGATCTTGAAAAGAGCCAAAAACATCGACCAAAAAATGTATTATAATTTTGTCTGTAATAATTTGTCATCAATTTATTGAATAATAATTTTTGTTATTAAAAGAGAATAGACTACTGAAATCTGCTAAATACTGAAGTTTTGATTATTCTTCTTTTTGCCTGTTTCTTTGATCACCATATTCAATACCAAAAGAATACAACTTTATGTTGAAAACACATTTTTACTATTGGTTTGATGTCTTCGTCATAAAATTTATGACACTAGTTATATACCTTGCACAAGAATTTTCTGTTTAGAAATTTGCAAAACTAAGTAAACAAATACTTAGAAAAGTCAGATGTATAAAGAAGTTACTTTTATTACGTATTTATTTGTCTAATTAACCACAAAATTTGTTTTATTAAAATATATATCTGAAAAATAAAAAGTTTTTATAGTTTGTTTTCAAGGCAAAATCTCTTCACGAATCACGATGTTTTATAAAATTACTATAGATGTATATTATGCTAATTCACATATTATAAATAATATAACCATATTTCGGTTATAAACTTATGATACATTTTTAGAGTGTTAGGTCTCCAAGTCACTATATGAATAATAAGAAGTATTAGAAATACCTTGTATTTTTGGTGTCCGTCTTGTGACCTCATGTGTTGTTAACACGACGCGTTTCAGCAACGAGTTGCTATCTTCAGGTGTGGTAAATTAACCACACCTGAAGATAGCAACTCGTTGCTGAAACGCGTCGTGTTAACAACACATGAAGTCACAAGACGTTAATGACCTCTGTTGTCGAACGTCTATAATCTACAATTCATTCATGAAGTCACAAGACAGACACCAAAATACAAGGTATTTCAAATACTTCTTATTATAAACTTATTTTATAAAAACATTAGTTTGCGTATACGGATTTACTGACAAGGGTGTATTTAATTTGGTGCATATGTTGGATTGGTAATAATATTGCAATTAAGAAAAAAAATATTATTTTAAGGGATGTATAAATTAAGGGTTTAATTTTTTTTATTTCAGAAAAAAAAACAAAAATCAAAACATTGAGTGTACATCGACTATACAAGGCCATAGAAAAAAACACATACCTAATAAAGTGCACAGTTAAATTATTATAACAACAGTACCTATAATATTATGTTCTCATAGATTTTATCAAACTTATAGTTACACTAGCGGACCCGGTCCGGCTTCGCTCGGATGGTATGAAATTATGATTTAATAGCGGTCACCCATTACTCCGCTCACGTATATTTAGTATAGCTGACCCGGCAAACGTTGTTTAGCCATATACGTTATTTCCAGGAATAATTACATTACTCACTCGCTTCGCTCGTTCGTTTGAATTTTATTGATATACTACTCACTCGCTTCGCTCGTTCGCTTGAATATAATAAATACACTACTCACTCGCTTCGCTCGTTCGCTTGAATATAATAAATACACTACTCACTCGCTTCGCTCGTTCGTTTGAATATTATAAATACACTACTCACTCGCTTCGCTCGTTCGCTTGAATATTATAATTACATTACTCACTCGCTTCGTTCGTTCGCTTGAATATTATAATTACATTACTCACTCGCTTCGCTCGTTCGTTTGAATTTTATTAATACACTACTCACTCGCTTCGCTCGTTCGTTTGAATTTTATTAATACACTACTCACTCGCTTCGCTCGTTCGCTTGAATATTTTCGCCTACTCACTCGCTTCGCTCGTTCGCCATATCTATATGTATTTTTTAAAGCTTAATATAAAAATCGCGATTAAAAATCAGGGGTTGATCGTATAAGGGTGAAAATTTAGAGTTGTATGTATTTTTCAATGCTGAATCATGAAAAAATTAAAACAAAAAATTTTGTCCAAAAAATAAAAAAAAAAAATTTGGGGTGGACCACCCTTAACATTTAGGGGGATGAAAAATAGATGTTGTCCGTGTCTCCACCCTACCCGATAAGCACACAAAATTTCATCAAAATCGGTCCAGCCGTTTCGGAGGAGTTCAATAACATACACCGTGACATGAGAATTTTTTATATTAGACAGGGGTTGATCGTATAAGAATGAAAATTTAGAGTTGTATGTATTTTTCAATGCTGAATCATGAAAAAATTAAAACAAAAAATTTTGTCCAAAAAATAAAAAAAAAAAATTTGGGGTGGACCACCCTTAACATTTAGGGGGATGAAAAATAGATGTTGTCCGTGTCTCCACCCTACCCGATAAGCACACAAAATTTCATCAAAATCGGTCCAGCCGTTTCGGAGGAGTTCAGTAACAAAAATAGGGGTTGATCGTAGAGGGGTGAAAATTTAGGCTTGTATGTATTTGTGTATGCTGTATCATAAAAAATTAAAAACAAAAAATTTTGTCTAAAAACTTAAAAAAAAAATTTTGGGGTGGACCACCCTTAACATTTAGGGGGATGAAAAATAGATGTTGTCCGTGTCTCCACCCTACCCGATAAGCACACAAAATTTCATCAAAATCGGTCCAGCCGTTTCGGAGGAGTTCAATAACATACACCGTGACATGAGAATTTTTTATATTAGACAGGGGTTGATCGTATAAGGGTGAAAATTTAGAGTTGTATGTATTTTTCAATGCTGAATCATGAAAAAATTAAAACAAAAAATTTTGTCCAAAAAATAAAAAAAAAAAATTTGGGGTGGACCACCCTTAACATTTAGGGGGATGAAAAATAGACGTTGTCCGATTCTCCACCCTACCCGATAAGCACACAAAATTTCATCAAAATCGGTCCAGCCGTTTCGGAGGAATTCAATAACGTACACCGTGACACGAGAATTTTATATACAGGGTGAGTTCGACCACCCGTATCAGTCGTTTTTTTCGAAAACGGTTAGTCGTACAGAGTTGTGTCGAAAATTTGTATTATAAAAGCCCTCATAAAGAATCGAATGGTGATAATTTTTTTTTTCCGGGAAGGCCGGCTTCCCTATTAGTTTGCTCCAGAATGTCCAGAACTCCGGAATTATAAATGTAACGATAGGTCGAAATTGGTATTGTTGAAAAGGTCTTTAAAAAATAAGCAAGTTTTGTAGGAAAATTTTTTTTATTAATGCCACCCCTGTAAATTTCTATAAGTATAAATATAAATTATTATATGTTCAAAACTCCGGAATTTTAGAAAGCACGATAGGTTAAAAGTGGTGCTGTTGAAAAGCTCTTTAAAAAATAGGCAAGTTTTGTAGGAAAAATTATTTAATTACTGCCACCCCTGTTAAGTAACAATCGTTTGAAATTATTAAATCTAAATTTCATAATAACGATCGAAGTCGGCATTAAAAATCTAGCAACCTCTGACATTGTCACAAGTGTTCAAACTGTCTTCCATGTACTCTTTAATACATACTACTGAGCTCTTCTGGTTATACTGTGAATGTACTTCTTCACTGTTTAATGATCGATAGATAGGTAACTAGATTTTAAATTCGCACTTTTAAAAAGATCGTTATTATGACATTTTAATTTAGTAATTTCAAACAAATATTACTTAACAGGGGTGGCAGTAATAAAAAAAAAATCCGTACAAAACTTGCTAATTTTTTAAAGATCTTTTCAACAATACCACTTTCGACCTATCGTTACATTTATAATTCCGGAGTTCTGGACATTCTGGAGCAAACTAATAGGGAAGCCGACCTTCCCGGAAAAAAATTTATCACCATTCGATTCTTTATTAGGGCTTTTATAATACAAATTTTTGACACAACTCTCTACGACTAACCGTTTTCGCAAAAAACGACTGATACGGGTGGTCGAACTCACCCTGTATATGATAATTACTGGATACTGTTTTTATTATTATCTACACTGTGAGTAGCTGATCACAGCTGAACCAGTGATTTTAAAAGCTAAAAAAAAATATAAAGCAAATATTGTCGGCAGGGTTTGGTAATATTAAGCTAATGTAAATTTTTAACCGACTTCAAAAGAGGAGGAGGTTCTCAATTTGATGCATTTTTTTCAAGTATGTACCCCGATTTCTTCTGCATTTGTGAATCGATTTTGATGATTATTGTTTTATTTAATGGGGAATACCTTCGGAGCGGTCCCATATAAATTTTACTTAAATCGGTTCAGTAGTTTGACTGATTTTTTGTTAAGTATTATATATTTTTTATGTATGTATGTCACCTCATATCTCCTGCATTTGTGAATCGATTTTGATGATTCTTGTTTTATTTAATAGGGCATACCTTCAGGGTAGTTCCACATAAATTTTACTAAAATCAGTCAGTGGATTTCTTTTTTAGTTTAGTAATCGGTTAATAACGTGCAAACTACGTATTGTAAAGCCACTAAAAAGTAAAAAATAAAAAACTTTTTGACAAAAACAAACCTTCAAAAAAGCCACTAAAAAGAGAAAAATAATAATATTTTGAGGTCGGCGCCAATTTAATAAAATAAAAGTAGATATATAAAAAGTTTTAGCAATTAAATTGGCACTGACCTCAAAATTTTAATATTTTCCATTTTTTAGTGGCTTTTTTGAAGGAGGTTTTTTTTTGTTTTTAAAGAAAGCACTTTATTTAAAGTACTAGCGGCCCGGTCCGGCTTTACCCGGGTGCTATGAATAGTTTATTAATACATTACTCACTCGCTTTGCTCGATCGCTCGAATTTATAATTATTTAAAACATTACTCACTCGCTTCGCTCGTTCGCTCAAATTTATAATTAATTAAAACATTTCTCACTCGCTTCGTTCGTTCGCTCGAATTTATAATTAATCAATAGTTTTCGCAGCGCATGCCAAATGACTTTTATTGGCAAATTTTTGATACCTTGGGTTACATTATTGTAATTTTCGTAGGGATCTCTAATTTTTTTGAAAATAAAATACAGCCCGTGCTACTCTCTGATAATGTAGCTTTCTATAGGTGAAAGAATTTTTAAAATCAGTTAAGTAGTTTTTGAGTTTATCCATTACAAACAAACAAACAAACATACAAAAAATCAAATCTTTATAATATTATATACCTACATAGTATGATAACTAAAGTAATAAAATTCAATAACAATTGCACAGATCTAAACAAAACACTATGTATCGTATAGGTACCTACCTATTTTGACCAGTTTTAACACAGTATAGTACTTTGATATGACTTTTAAAATTTACTAAACACATTAATCGTTCATCATAAAATTTACAAATATTTAAAATTAATTTTATTCTCTAAATCTGTTACAACTCACGGCTAAATTATTTATAATTAACAACATGCAATAAAAGTGATATATAATCAGATGAATTATTACTTAATAAACATAATAAAAAATGAAATTAAGGATGTTAGGTGTTAAAATGAAACCATTTTTATCAGATGCAGTAAAAATACCTTCTTAACTACTCTTAACTGTAAACCATTAACGCTAAACGTGAAATTTAGTTTACAATATCATTTTTATTATTTTATTACATTTTACATACCGGTCTAAACTCTGAAAACACCATAAAATGTACCATCTGTGTTCATAGTTGATTTTAAAATATATTATAGGTACCTACTGACTTATTAAAATATTTTACAAAAACTTGTCTAATATGCATAATAATGCTGGTTTAACTAGGGGTTTACCGCTCACCAAACCTCGAATCTGCGTAGAAATTTCTAAAAATTTAAACATTTAAAAATTAAAAAAAATTTAGGACAGTTCACATTTTTGTGAAATATTGAATAATTTTCGACATAGCTTCTTTTGAACAATCTGTTACATTTAGGGATCAACATTTAATACAAGGTTTTTTTGCAAATTTTGACGGACTCTAATTCGTAAACGTTTAGTTTTACGAAAATGGAAAAGAAGAAAGTTGTACGGAATTTGATGCTCAACAAAAAAGGTCCTTACCATTTTTGTCGTAGCATTAAGAGTATCTATTCGATACCGGAAGTTACTCCCTGCATTCTTCATCTAAAATCTTTTCCCATCGCCTAAAAACGGTTATGGCTCTCCCGACACTATTTTTAAAGCTAAAGGGTTCGGGAAAACGCCAAATGAAGGACCAAGAATCACACTACTGATCCCTCAAGTGACTTTTTTGCAAGCAAGTTTTGGCTATACGTGTGAAAGATAACATAATTTTTAAAAAGTTAAGTTTTTCCAGGATTTTTTTTCAATTTTTCGCTTGAGGGATCTGTAGTGTGGTTTTTGGTCCTTCTTTTGGCGTTTACCCGAACTCTTTAGCTTTAAAAATAGTGTCGGGAGAGCCATAACCGTTTTTAGGCGATGGGAAAAGAATTGAGATGAAGAATGCAGGAGGTAACTTCCGGTATCGAATACTCTTAACAGTTCCTCAGATATTTAGCACTGAACTTTTCGCAAAGATGGCGGCTTTTGCATACCTAATCTTTTAGGTCGTGCCAATGACACCCCTAAAAAATTCAAGAAAAAATGACATACGGGATACATGAAAACTAATTATAAAATTTAATAAAATATTTAGAATTTTCACTTTTTTCAAAAGTTGTTAAATCACCCACAATATTATACCTATTATAGAAAAACTGTGTCGACACTCGAAGGAAGTGAACGTTTTGCAATACTCAAAGGTTACACTACACACTACAAAAGTGAAACTTTCGCAAAGTTAAACGGGCCGAACTCGCATAAAAGTTACACTTCAAAAATATTTGCTACTAATTAAATTATTATTATAAACTGCAAACAGCTAACCAGATAATTTTTAAAGTTGAATTTTTTTTAAATTTGAATATTGAATAGTACGTGCCATTGTATTTTATATGCTGTTACCTGTATAAATGCGAGGTGAATAGGGCATGGCGAGGAGTAGGGCGGCGATAATCGCTCCACAATGGGACTGCGTGCGTGTGAAAGAGACACGTCACGTGCTATGGAGCGAATGGGGGTGGTGGGGGCGGGAAGACGATAGACAACATCGGGGTTCTTCCTCCATCCTCGCTCTGTTGACTGACCAGCAATGTGATATCAGATCTTTGTAAGATGGATTTGCGAGGTTAACAAATCGTAAAGAATAACTTAAAATCCGGCTTATTTTTGAAAACTTTATATTGTGTGATTTATAAGTTGGCATCCTTTATAGTCCAGTCACGAGAGCTTAAAAAGATAGTTCCTGAGATTAGCGCGTTCAAACAAAAAAAGAGTTTATTTTTTTTTGTTTGAACGCGCTAATCTCAGGGACTACCAGCCCGATTTGAAAAAAATTTTTTTTGTTAGATAGCCCGTTTATTAAGGAAGGTTATAGACTATTCGAGTTTTTCAATAGTTAAAAGCTTGAAAAAATGCTTTTTTTTCATTTTGGAAAATTTTGGCGATTTTCTAAGTTCTGTAGAGCCGGTAAAAATGGGAACATTAACATATTTGACTAGTGCATCTTGAAGTAAATTTTGTGCCCTTTAATTTTGAATAGGACCATTTTTTCGATAGAACCAGCCGTTTCCATATTATAAGCAAGAAACCGAAAAAAATGCAAAAAAATCGTGGTTTTTAGCCCACCAAAACTCCCCCGCCCTGTTTTAGAGGTCGCAAACTTGGATTTGACATCTCCTAAACATGCTTGAGGACACAAAAAAATAAAATCATTTGCTGCACCAAACGCAAGGTGGACTTCCTCTCGTGACTGGACTATTACTCGCGTTGCCAGTTTTGATAGAAATCTTTCATTTCTGATCGTAGCAAAAATATTTATCAGACGACATTTATCAGACAACATATTTTATCAGGCGACATTTAGGCAGGCGCTATTCTGTAGTCAATGTTAAAAATTAAAGAATAGAAAATTGTTCGTTAAAATAGTCGCGGCTATTAATACATACAATTAATGAATGTAAAGTTTGCATTTGTGTTAGAAACACCCATCGAAATGACGTAACAATATAATGCAACAATCGAAAAATTCATTTTTCAAACCTATGTCACCGTCGGGACTCTAACCCGAAACTTCCACTTTCGCGGTGGCTGAGTTGACAATTACTCTACAGTGACATTAAATCGGAAAATCTCTAATCTTTTAAAGATTAGAGATTTTCCGATTTAATATGCCTTGATAAAATAGAAAAACATTCTACGACTTAAGGTAGTTGTCGTGCTACAATAATATCCAAAAGTTTCGTTCATAATACGTTGTAAAACAATAAATAAGTATAGTGTTAAATGTAAAAAATTTTGATTAGAGATTGTACCTAAATTGTTGTTCACATATTAACACATATTTCACTTAGTTTGTTCGCTTGGATTATATAAAAATGTCAATCTTTTCTCATAAATTGTTAAACTTTGCGTTATTATATCTCAACAATAAAAAGGTCAATAATTTTTGGATTTTCTTTTTTAAACTCAGAACAAAAACATCAATGAACAGTTAGTTTTTTGAAAATTTCTGACTGTTACTTTTTTTTTTTAATTAAACTTGTCAAAAACACAACCTTTCCTATGCTCTCCGTGTTAATTATCCGAACTTTAATTAAGTTTATCTCAAGTTAGAGATGGTCAATCAACTTCAAATTTTAATGGTATTTGTATTGTAGTATCCTTAATGAGTATACGAAAATTTAGAATTTTCTGACACTATGCCCATAGCACGACAACTACCTTAAGGTTATAATAAAAAATGGATATTTCATCTTAGATTCACCCGTGATATTAGCTCCCGCATGTGAGGTGGTACAACCTACAGGCTACAGTTACTAGTACCTACCTAGCTTAAATCAGCTCTCGTAAGTAGTGATATTTCAGTGTCAAATTGCTTCATTAGGAAATAATTGATTGTTTAAAAACGTGTCACTGTAGAGTAATTGTCAACTCAGCCACCGCGAAAGTGGAAGTTTCGGGTTAGAGTCCCGACGGTGACATAGGTTTGAAAAATGAATTTTTCCATTGTTTCATTATATTGTTACGTCATTACGATGGGTGTTTCTAACACAAATGCAAACTTTGCATTCATTTGTATGTTAAAAATTAAAGTACTGTTGAATTGTTGTCACTTTCTAACAAATTTGACATTACATACGGTAAAGTGAGACAGAAATTGTACAAATTCCAACATTGACCATACACGTAGGTATATAAAATACCTACTAGCTGCTCGGTCCGGCTTCTCCCGGGGGCCGGATCCAAATCTTTATTTTCGCTCAGTGCTCATCCTCTTTTCGCCGTATAGTAATACTCATAAAGCAGTAGGCTTTTAAACAAATATGAAGAAAGAAGTCGGTTATTAAGTATGCAAAGCCACTAAAAATACGAAAATAATAAAATTAATAGAAGTAAAATAAAAGTAATAATAAATAAAGGTAAATTAATAAGGCTCATGACTCATGAGTTGCAGAATAGCCGAGTTCATTGTTTATACAGGGTGGCACATCTTAAACAATGCAATGAAATATCTCGTAAACGGTACAAACCATAAAAAATGTTTTATACAAAAGTTATAGAGTGTCAAAGGGGACAGAAGACTGTGATATCAGATTTAACATAACTGGTGCTGTGAAGGCCAGGCGAAGGTCAGCTTCGATTTTTTAATTGCAACAATGTATTTTTATTCCAAAATACGATATATTATTTAATAGGGAACAGTAAATTATTAAGGTACATATGAGCTAAAGTTAATAAATATTGAGATATTTACAAATTAAATAGCAAATTTAATTTGTCAATTCGGTTCTTTTATGAATTGAATTGAAGCTAAGAAGGCCAATGCGTAATATCATGGCGGCCGTTATTTAATTTCTAAATATCTCAATATTTATTAACTTTAGCTGATTTGTACCTTAATAATTTACTGTCCACTATTAAATACTGTATCGTATTCTGGACCAAAAATGCACAGTTACAATTAAAAAATCGACCTTCACAGCACCACCTATGTTAAATCTGATATCACAGTCTTCTGTCCCCCTTGACACTTTAAAACATTTTTTTATGCTTTGGACCGTTTACGAGATATTTCACTGCATTGTTTAAGATGTGCCACCCTGTATTATGCTTGTTTTGGCTCGTCTATTACAAACCCCAACTGTAAGCTTAATTCTTAGTTCTTACGCTTTTGTTGTGGAGTGAACTAGGAAACGTAATCCATTCGTTTTAAAAAAGTATTGTAGTACAATGGAAGCTGTGAATTTAATCATTGCGACGTTGGCAATAATAAGTAACTTTTGATTGGCACACAGTAGGGTTCCAATCCAGGTATCAATATTTTAGTCCCGATATTTTCGAGATTAGAGATCATAGTCCAGAACTCGAGATCGCGATTTTCCATGAAATTGATTTGTCTGTTTTTAATTCAGAACTTCTGTTCTAAATCCAATTTTTCGAGTTTAGGATTGGAATGGAACTTGGTACCGTTTTAGATTTCTATTCTTTTGGTGGCCGAACAAACTGGTAAAAAAGAATGTGACTCATTTTTGCACATTTATTGAAGTGAAAACTTCCTTAGGCGCGTTAGACACTCTTTGCAGGCCCGTTCGCATAATTTTCAATATAACAAAATACTGTACAATATCTTGCAGCATTAGATACTCCAAGAAGATGACAAAAAAAATTGTGGACACGTCAGTACAATAAACGCAAATTTAGCATACCAGTATTGCTTTAATTTGAATCTGTGCTATGAAGAAATTCTTCTACTAATTGAAATTAATTTTTGAGTTTATTTGAAATTAGAATGAAGTGATTTAAGTGTCATTTTGTTCAGAATTTAATATGCTTTGTTAATATAGCACAAACAATTATACACACATTCCTCATCGTTAATGGTATTAATATTTTTCATGATGTTTTTACTTCTATAACTTCGCTATGCTAGTCATAACGCATTTTTATTTAAATAGATATGCATCATTATTAATAATAAAAAACAAATACATGTATAATGTATATATTGTACCTATATTATAAAATAATGTATGCAATATGCAAATGTAGTATAAAATTTTATATGTTTTAACATGAATCTGAACGAATGTAGGTGCAGTTGATTAACAAATTATTATTATCAGAAAATTGAAAAAGTAAAATTCAAGTTGCATCAACCGGTATAATAATATATCATCTGTTAATTATCATTTTTACAAGCTTTTATTTAACTTGCAATGTTTGTATGTTAGTTTGTTTGTTTAGGTCAAATCTTGCAAGTCAATTTTGAACAACTTCCACGTATCCGATCGATTTAAAATTTGGTACACATGAATCAATCGTTTTTTGAAATTAAATTCAGTCCCTAAGGGGATCAAACGAGAGAGTAGAGGTTTTTTGACTATTCAACGCCTAGACCAAACCGCTAAAGCTAGAAACTTGGAATTTGGACAGTAGGTTTTTTTGTGACGTAAGACTAAGCACCCAGTATATGAAGGGATTCAATCCCTAAGGGAATCAAAAGGGGATACACTTTTGAACGACTAAAAGGAATAAAATAAAATATTAGTAAAAAAAAACTTTTTAAAGACACGCTTTTCTTTAAATGTACTAAAAAGGAAAAAAATAAGTTTTAATAATTTAGTTTCATAATTATAAAAGCACGGGTCGTGACTAATAAAATATTTATTTTGTTCTTCATCGAACTTTAAATTGAAAATACACATGTTACACATTGGTTACTAAGGTTACAAAAAGCCGAGCGGGTGATTTTCAAGAAGCTGCAGCGGGCTTACCATTAGTACCACAGAAAAGTTGTGGGAATGAAAATTGTAGGAAATGTAATGCTCTTTAAAACATTACATAATGAAAGAATTGCTTAAGTCGACCGTTTCTGAGAGCAAAAAAGATGGTAAAATTTCGTGATTTTTCGGCTCCCCCCACGTTAGCACAGGGTTCTCGAGGTCGAAAGCTCAGATTCTACTCCACAGAGTACCCACAAACAACATACCAAAATATCATTAACTTCGGAATACTTTCCAAGTAAAAAGTACCTGACTGCTGGACTAATTTCAATGCCGCATATTTTTAGTTGTCATCAGTTTTCTGGATAGCAACTGTCACGGTTGACAACACAGGCCACCAGTTACACCTTTTCGGTAGTGGCGTCGAGTGCTGTTGTAGTGACCAGCGGATGAACGGTGCGCGGCGGCGGGCGGCGGTGTAGCAAATTCGGTGACGCGCGGCCACCAGATTTTATCACACGAATAACATCGTTCTCTACTTACATGGCACATAACATGGACAAGTGCATATCTCTGTAACACTCTGTCTCATTCATTATATTAATAAATGTACACACACGTGCAGTGCGTTGTTTAGATAACCACAATTGTACAGACTGTTTAAAAAATAACGATTTGCTGCCACATTTCTTGTGAAATTTAGAAAGGAAAAATCTTTTACTATTTTTGTGTTTGAAATGTAACTCCGATGATTTACTTTAGAGGGCATATTTTTTTTGTGAAATTTAAAATATTAACGGCTCGGCTCCGGCTCAATTTCGTCCGGAGCGTAATAATTTATGTAGCCCTAGTTACTCTAACATAAATAGGGAAGGGAACGATGTGGCTATAATAGTACGAATCCAAAATTTAAGGAGTGACGCATGCAAGTATAGATACTTTACTATTTATATAAGCGGAACAGTTTGTACAATGTAATCATACACGTCTGCATACGCGTCCCTTGCATAAAAACAGTTCCGCTTATATAAATACTGAAGTATACTTGCATACGTCAATTCTTAAATTTTGGTACCTATCTAAGTATAGCTGATTTGCCAAATGCAATAAACAGTGTAAATTTCATGACGCCAGAGCGCATCGTTGAAGTGTGTTTATGTGACGGACAGATACGAGTATAATAATTATTAATTAATTCAACAATGAATTTTTAATCCACAACGCATCCACTAGGTAGTGAATAATATCAGTCAGCATATTATGCCATCATGATTGTTAAACGTCAAACGATTGTTATAAGATATATAAGGAAAAAATTAGAAGCCACTGTCGGGACTTGAACCCGAAATTCCCAGTTTCCGGCTAATTGAGTTGCCACTTACTCGCACAGTGCCCCGAAAGTGAAATCTGTTCCTTCCCCATATATACCTATTTCAATACTAAATCACATCTCATCCGAGAGCAAATTTTTATTTTTAAGTTACAATCGAAACTTAAATATTAATAAGCCGTTTTAAATAAATAATAATTATTATTATTTATTTAAAACGGCTTGTTCGAGCCATTTGATATATATCTTATAACAATCGTTTGACGTTTAACAATCATGATGGCATAATATGCTGACTGATATGTTAAGAAATACTATTCACTACCTAGTGGATGCCTTGTGGATTAAAAATTCATTGTTGGATTAATTAATAATTATTATACTGTTGTCCACAATTACCTAACTCATATATATTATTTAGATACGAGTATATTTTTTTTTTTTTTTTTTTTATTTTAGTAAGACGCGCAGCTACTAGGCTATATGCGTCACGAGTATATTTTATTTTATAGTTAAGATAAGAACTACTTACCATTTTTAATCTCACCGAAATGTGACATCATTTATTTTGAAGGAATATTCCTTGTGAAATGTATGATTTATAAATTCATTATCATTTGTATTCCCAAAATTTTATTTTATGGTAATTTCTACGGCCATTTTGAATTATTCAATCCACTGTGTTAAGTCAATTAACGACGACATATTACGCATGTCCTGCGCACTCATATTACTCGAGTAAGATTGTGCATCGGAGGAAGGTACTTAAAAAATTAGGTGAAAGACGTCAAAACGGAGAATAGAGATAGCCAGTGAACGAGGACAACGACGAGTTTGGAAATGGAGATGGTCACAATATGGAAACGTAGTATAGATGGCAGCAGGTATATAACTGCCTAAGTTATCATTGGTTTTCATAGAAACACGCGCCAGAAATCGAGTTTTTCCCATAGTAATATCATAGATAGAATAGGGAAGTCACCCAAAAAAGTGTCGGTGCAAAAGATAGAGAATACAGCAGTTCTTCTATCTTTTGTTATCATAAATACATAACCATGGTTACAGATGTAAATTAACAATACCTACTATACATTTTTAAATTCACAAATGCGTCAGAAGACAAGGAAAAGAAAACTGCTTCGTGTTCTATCTCTCTTTTCCAACCTGACACTGTCACTTTTGTGCCTATGACTCCCCTATACTCTATCTATAATATCTCGATGGTTTTTTCCTTCTGATAGCATCTTTTTAGTTCCGGATCATTTGGAAATACAAAACCTCTATGATTTGAACATTGATAAATACATAGCACATCGGCATTGTCGATGAGTTATTATTTTACATCGAAGATGTATATTAAATTCGCTTTTCCTGTGTGTATGTATGTCTCAATCCTTTGTCGTACCATAAATCGAATAACTAATTTGTTTTAAATAAAGTTATTCTGTATACACACTATCAACTGCCCACAGACCACGGTAGTTGTATAGCTGGCGCCCCTAGCGGTCAAGTTTGGCAGTGCCCATCTTCATTTGGACGTGGACATGATACAATAGCATAGACGAGGATGAAGAGGAACTTTAATAATTAGTACCGTGGCAATTTCAGTTCGGATATCAGATTTGATTTGATTATTGTAGGCTATACATAGATACTCGATAATTAAGGTCTTAGCGTCTATTGACTATTCGGTTTGAAATTTTATAAGGCGAATACTGTAATGGGACAGTCTGTATCGTATTGTTGTATAGATTGGTGTTCGTCATGATACTATTTTCATGGGTGTTCGTATATTATGCGTGTAGTTGTTAGCAGACCTCAGGGGGAAAACTCAGTGACGCGACCGGCCGGAAATCTACTATGGGGGGGGGGGCGATTTACACGCGAACATTGACTGTCAACAACACGTAACAACCAATGTTTGACTGTGAAAAGATCTTGGTGACAAAAAATCAAAGCAAACACATGTAGTACAATAATCTTTTTCCAGTTCCGGATCTGGATATCTGTAGCTCAAAAATTTGTTGTGGTTATTTTTTATGTCTATATGTTAAGGCTAGCAGATGTAAGTAAGTAACTTTATTGCGCAAAAAATTTCAGTGAAAAGCGTGGAATAATTTAATTTAGGTGTCTGTTAGACAAGTTTAAAATTGATCAAATTTATATTTTGGATTTTTTATAGGTATATGTAGGTATGAATTTGTAAAATATGTCACACCAGGAACCTCCTAGAACAATAATAATATTCCTCATATAAAAGTAGCTGATATTCGTGAAATGTCAAATGTTCCAAACGCGTTCATGAATATCGACTAATTTTATATATGAGGAATAAAAAATATGTAATTAGTTCATACTTTTTTAACAACAGATTAGGTATAGGTAGTCATTTTGGGTCGGGGTTTTTAAAAATTTCAATTACACCCCGTTTTACATCGGGGGTTAAAAATACAAGGGGGTATGTGATATTGGTTTTTGTTTGAAGTACGCGATGGTCAGTGATTAAGACTATGTGCATCATTCTTTAAGATAATTTTCAGCTTAAAGCAATAATAATTGGAAGTACATATCAAGAAGAGATTGTATTTAAGAATTAGGTAGGGTCTATAATTACTCATAATAGTGATGGGAGTCAGTGATGCGTGCAAGACTTGTTTTCTAGACGAAGATATTAATATATATTTTAAGACAATTTAATCTCTTGTAAGTATATAATAGGTAGAAAGAAGCCGGGGGCCGCTTATCTAAATCAGTTTATCTCTGAGCCATATCGGTTACAACATGCATGCATCATCAGACATCGGGCAGGCAAACGTCTCTTCTCTGCCAGTTGCTGGTCGCGCGGTCACTCAAACAGGGATGTAAACCAAAACTAATTCAGTATGGTCGAATTGATCGGAATTTACTGTATCTATTCGGTTTTCTTTTTAGAGTTCCTTACCCAAGGGTTGGGTCTGTCATAGCTTTCTAGCTCCTACTGCAATAATGACAAACAAAACTTTCCGTAGAAAACATTGCCAATAGTCTTTTTGTTAAAAGAATGTAGGCTTTCACGGCCGGCGTTAATAGAATTAAGATAAGAATCTTTCGGGCTTATGAGCCGTGGTCTACTGGAATGGCATCTTCTTCTTCCAGACGTTTCGCTTGCAACTGCCGTCGACGGCAGGACGCCGAGAAGAACACTACGACCACGTCGAACACACCACTGAAGATGCTTGCCGCAGTTGCAAGCGAAACGTCTGGAAGAAGAAGAAGCCGTTCCAGTAGACCACGGTTCATAAGCCCGAAAAATTCTTATCTTAATTCTATAGTCTTTTTGTTGTTAACAAAATGTGTGAGCGAGCAAGGGAATTAGAGACAAAGAAGACGAATGTATGCGCAATATCGCATAGCGCATCCAAGGTCGACGCCATTCGTGTGCGACGTATTTGATCGTACCCCCACCACTCAATTTCGGTCAAGTTCGTTTTCCTTATCCATAGTTTTCTTAAATAATGAAATATTATGCAAGTTGGCCCAAGCCCAGACAAATGCTAATTTTGTTTTTTGGATTTATATTTAGGGGGTGCCGTACACTATAAATGGTGTAAAAAAATAAAATTTTCGAAGATAGCCAAAATGGCGCAAAATGATACTTTGGTAGATATGTAGTCTTCACGATTACAACTAACGACAGATAAATGTCATCAGAATCGGTTCAGTGGTTTCTGTGATAAGTGCCTCAGAAACTTCTAAAATAAGTGGCAGTATCTACAAAATAATAAGCTGCAAGGTAATTTATTATTTTATTAGTAGAGGTGGTTTTTAAAGCACAGTATGTCGAAAATGAGATGTAGATGGCATTACATACTTTAAATATCAGTCTATCGAATAAAACAATTATTTTTGTTATTTAGCACGGAATACTGCTAAAACTAAAAACGGAATTGGTACCTACTTGGCTAAAATTTCGCTTTTTATTTTCCATGGTAGCTCACTGATGTCAAGTTGCAACTATATTCAACAAGCGACTAGGCCCTGCAGTCAGGGTCCATTCTGATTGGTCGAATACCCCATCTTGATGTCGTTTGACATACGCACACACACCTAAACGAACGTAACATCTAACTAGTGAACTCTGTATACTAATATGGATAGTTGATAGCGATTAAAAAATGGCTTTTGTATGTGGAGAAAGTTTAAACACATATTCTTCAAGACAGGCATTAATGTTCACAAAATTAGAATGAAAACTACAGATAAGGCTGGTAATCTAAGTCTTTCTATAAAAGTCGATCAATTTTCTGACATTTCAAAATAAAACTTAATTAAAATTTATTTTTCCATTCCAAATTCTCAAGAACACTGTTACTGTATACATTTTGGACATCCTATAATATCTCAAATAATAATATTAAATTAGGTTTTATTTTGAAATGTCAAAAAATTGATCGACTTTTATAGAAAGAATTAGATTACAAGTCTTACCTGAAGTTTTCATTCTAATTTTGTGAACATTAATGCCTGTCTTGAAGAATATGGTATTTGAACATTCTCCACTTACAAAAGCCATTTTTTAATCGCTATCAACTATCCATATTAGTCTACAGAGTTCACTAGTTAGTTGTTACGTTCGTTTAGGTGTGTGTGTGCGTGTGTCAAACGACATCAAGATAGGGTATTCGACCAGTCAGAATGGACCCTGATTGCAGGGCCTAGTCGCTTGTCTATATTCATGCATTACATTTACAAACAAACACACGTTAACTGTTACTTAAGTCATTATCTATATTTGACTTGAATTAGACTAAAAATACACTATACAATAAAACAGCACATTAAAAGTATGTTTTAATCTGATTGAAGTCATTGCATCTGCCAAAAAAAAATTGCATGGAATGATGGAAGTAGGTATATTAAAAACGGTTTTAGGCAGTTTAGTTTCCTCTAGTGTTTCCGCATATAATTAAGTCAGATTAATATCACAACTGAATACATTTGTAATCTGACTCTTTTTAAATATTTAAATTTAATCATTTTTGCTATCTTATATTATGGTGGACACAGTTACGTTTAGTGTTCATGAGTAACAGAAGTAAAGTCGCAGCTTGCAAAGTGTAAGGAAGACGTAAAACAAAGACAGTGTCAAATTTTTGAGGGCTAGTTAGTAGAGGGGAGATAGAGGGACCCTACTTTAAAATGCTGATACCCTATACTTTAATAAAAGGGGAAAATAATAAAACTTTGAGGTCTGCGCCAATTTAATAAAATATGAAGTCGGTTAAAAAGAAGATATTAATTAAAGCGGCACTTTTTAACCGACTTCATATTTTATTAAATTGGTGCAGACCTCAAAGTTTTATTATTTTCCTCTTTTTAGTGGCTTTTTGAAGAAAGTTTTTTTTTATCAAAAAGTTTTTTATTTTTTACTTTTTAGCGACTTTACAATACGTAGTTTAGTCGCTAGCCAATAGATTTACTTTTACAAACTTAACTGACTTCTTACGCTGTGTGATGTGTCAAAAGGTGACTTTTACCTTAAAGGAATCACACGCCGTTACTCACTTTTATTAAAATCAGCCGAACTACTGATTCGATTTAAGTAAAATTTATAAGCAACCAACTTCGAGGTATACCCTATCCAATAAAACAAGAATCATCAAAATCGGATTATTCTGTAAAAAGTTACGCGTGGTCATACATAAAAAAAGGAAAAAAAATATACGCGTCGACTTGAGATCCTTCCTCCTTTTTTTGAAGTCGGTTAAAAATAACCAACATTCAGTAATATGCCTTTGTAATTTTGCGCCTTACTTAATATTTTTTAAAGGTTTCTTAATAGACAATTTATTAACTACTGTTTAGGATAAACTGTCCTAAACAGAAGTTAATAATTTTATTTTTTTTGACCTGGCAACACTGAGTGTTGCGAGGTCAAAAAAAAAAATAAAATCACCAGAAGTCAGCCCAAAAAGTTGCCAGATTCGACTAAAATTTCACCAACTTCATTTTAATTTATTCAATGAATCATTACTTGTCAACGACATAAATTAAATCGAGTCCTGCTTTATGTGATACTAAGATATACCAAAAATTCTACAAGGTGTTTTACAAGCAAAGTTGTAAAAATGATCAAGAGAAAGTACCTTTATTTTTCAAAATATAAAGAAATTCCACTAAGAAAAGTTGTTTAGAATGCAGTTTTATAACTCCAATCCAAAATTCAGAAATATAAAAATTCGTTATAACACAAAATTAACGAATTTTTTTCTTTTTGATATTTCTGAAATTTGGAATGGAAGACAAAGGCACTTTTTCTTGGTCATTTTTACAACTTCGCTTATAAAACACCCTGCAGAAGACCGAATCAACTCATTTTTGGTATACTTTAGTTTTACATCAAACAGGACTCGATCCCCAAATGCCATTCTGAAATCGAAATATTTTTGTTACATTTACCCTATCTAATAAACCTATATTTGTGAATTCAAATTAATGTTACTCTCTACTAGATGACAATAGAAAATTGTAAATTGTAACGTATTAATATCTACAGAATTAAAATTAAAAAAAAACAAACATAGTTTGGATAATAAAAATCAGCAGATTTTGGAATTTTTGCAAACGTTTTCACCAAATCACCAGATTGAACAAAAATTCACCAGATATGGTGAAATTTCACCAGACCTGGCAACACTGGTTTAGGATTAAGCCACAGAAGCGTCAATGGTCAAAACGTATTGTGTGCATCTTCAAGTCCGCCTTATTAGAATTAGTTTTCATACATACGTACTGTACGACTCAAAAAATTGAGGGACTACATTTGTGACAGTTTTTTTACCTTTCTTTGAATGTGCAATAATTATAAGAATTTTATTGTATTTAAAACATTTCTAAAAAGAGTTGAACGGGCGACGCCTTTGAATCCATGGACCATAGATCTATTATTTGTGCCAAAAAATTCACTACAATTTAATTAACATGACTGCCGGTTTCAAGGTCACATAATACTGACAGTAAATATCGCTTCTGGTCAAACCTTTTAAGGTTTAATATTTTAATATTTCTGTTACGTTTCGGTTTACATCCCTGGCACTTTCAGATGGAGGCCTAGTTGCTTCTTCTTGTGTACCATCTTGATAGACGACCGCTTGCTGGCTGCCGGCTCCTCTCTTTTTCTGCTGATGATGATTGACAGCTCGATTGAATAAGAATGTTGCATTCTGTGTACTCCGTTTTCCGATAGCAGGCCTCTTACTGCCATCCGATTGTGTTCTGTTGTTTATATCTTCTTTAAAATGATTATTAATAATAATGTAAATACTTGGATAATTTTAAGTTGGGTTCTCGGTCGTTACAGAAGAATTAAATCGAATATACTAATAGACACGAGAGAGTTTTCCTACTCTCTTTCAATTCAAGACCCTGAACCATTTCCAAATTCGAAAAATTAGATTCGGAACATAAATTTTGAAATACATTTAATATTGTGCTTCTTTTTTACAACCTTTTATTTAACTAGCTTTCCTGTCTGTCCGGGACAAATCTGGCAATCGAATTTTCGACTACTTCCCGATATCTAAACATGCGAAAATTTTACACACACCTTTCGTTCTGAAGACAATACAATATAGTATATTTAAAATTATGGTAAATTCAATATGGCGGCAACCACAAAATGATGTATTATCTTATTCTTTACAACCCCCTCGACATGGATATCAAATAAAAGAGTATGATATGAATACAATAAGTTGCGTGACGTCATTCTAAATTCAATATGGCGGCCGATACAAAATGGCGGATTACCTATTTCTTTACAACCCCCGTGATATAGGTATCAAATGAAAGGGTATGACGAGTAGCATACAGTAAGCAGTTTTACGTCATTATAAATCCAAAATGGCGGCTGAATTTTAGAAGACTAAAAAGAACAAAATAAAATAGGTATTAGTATAAAAACTTTTTAAAGACAAGCTTTTATTGAAAAAAGGAAAAAAATAATTTTTAATAATTTAGGTTCATAATTATAAAAGCGTGGGTCGTGACTAATAAACTATCACAGAGTTTACAACCCACGCTTTTATAATTATGAACCTAAATTATTTTTCCTTTTTAGTCCATTTCAATAAAATCTTGTCTAAAAAGTTTTTTTTACTAATATTTTATTTAAAACTGTTTTAAATTTCCTTTCTTGTGCCGGCCGAACAAACTAATAGAAAAGAAATTGACTCATTTTTTAACCGACTTCAAAAAAAGGAGGTGGTTCTCAATTCGGTTGTATTTTTTTTTTATTATTATGTTTGTTACCTCATAACTCACTCATTTATAAACCGATTTTGAAAACTTTTTTTTTATTTGAAAGGATATACTTTCAGATTGGTCCCATAGAAATTTCATCAAAATCGGTTCGGTAGTTCGGCTGATTTTAATAAAAGTGAGTAACGGCGTGTGATTCTTTAAGCCGTTTAAGGTAAATGTCACTTTTTGACATATCAGACAGCATAAGAAAGTCGGTTTAATAAAAGTGAGTAACGGCGTGTGATTCTTTTAAGGTAAATGTCACTTTTTGACACTAAAAAGTAAAAAATAAAAACTTTAACAAAAAAAAACCTTCAAAAAACACTAAAAAGAGGAAAATAATTAAATTTTGAGGTCTGTGCCAATTTAATAAAATATGAAGATATTAATCACTATATTATACTTTTTAACCGACTTCATATTTTATTAAATTGGCACAGACCTCAAAATTTCATTATTTTCCTCTTTTTAGTGGTTTTTTGAAGGAGGTTTTTTTTTTTGTTAAAAAGCTTTTTTTTCACATTAATGTTTTTGACAAGATTAAGTACATGAAACCGCAAGTTATCAAAAGAAATATTATAACAGAACAAAAAACATCACAGGATTGTAACAGGATTTTAAATTAGTCAGTTATTTTAACAAGTATCTCCGTATTTCAAAAACAGTTTTGTAACATCGAATAGATAACTAAAATAACCTAGTTTTAAGTTCCGCGTTTGCAATTCTCTGCAAAAAATAAGTGTCGCTTTTGTTTTAACAGTTAAGTCTCTTTAACTGTCAGTTTTATTAATTAGATACTTTGGTCAGAATTAATTAGACAGCCTGTTTGCAAACTAATTATAATTAATATCAGTTGCATTTACATTTAATTATTTAAAAATGCAACTGAGTAAACAAGATGTGAATTATATTATATAGGATGATCTGATTGCATTTTTATCGAAATATTCGATAGGTACGGAACATTTTAATGTAGTGAGGTACTCCAAACTGCTTCAAACGAGGTAATATCGACATAGAACGACATTTATTATAATTTCTTAACTTAGCTTTTAACAGTAATATTGTCATTATATTTTGCCATTGAGGATTTTAAAATGGGAGTCACGCGAAATCATATATAGGCAGAGCCGGCGTTAGGGGAGGGGTAAGCGGGTCAAAGGTACACCGGGTCCGGGCCCCCGAAGGGGGCCCGGGGCTTACCCGTTATATGTGACTACCGTGTTTAAAACTGCAAGCATTAAAACCTTTTCCCAACAAAAAAAAACGTTATTTGATTTTTTTCATTAAATTTTTCTGTTTTGGAGTGGACAGGGGCCTGAGAACGCCTACCCGGGGCCTGAAAATCCAAACGCCGGCCCTGTATATAGGACACGGGCAACGCCAGGCTTAACAGCTAGAAATATAATTGTTTTAGAAAAGAAAAAAAAACCAAGATGCGGTTTTACCATAACCTTAAACGCTTTTAACCCGAAGTCGCCGAAAGTAGATAATTTTGTTTACATGGTTTAAACTCTGCAAAGCTAAAAGTGCACACCCCGCGCAGTTAGACACTGTATGATAGTAAAACAAAAAAATAAATAGAGAAAATATTTATAAGCAAAATTATAGAAAAAAATATAAATAAATATCAAGTGACATATGGAATAATTAAGAAAAGAAACTAAAATTAATGGTGCCACCTGGGTTCGCACCAGCGACCTACTGCGTATAAAGTAGCTGCGATACTCCTACGCCACGCATCCCGTTGTGTGTACTGCAATATTTATGACTGTGTTAGGTTTATTAGTAACTATAGTTGACCTATTCTTCGCACTGTTGGGTAGGTATAACAAGTTATATACCTATTACCTACGTTTTAGCTTCCATAAATCAACACTTCTGGATATTAGGGTATTCTATGACCTTACGTATAATAATATTTGGATATTCCAGTTATTTTGTTTTAGACTTTTTGGAGTTTACTCCTTAAAAATCGATTTTCATATAAGTCGCTCGGTATGAACATTTTATGAGAAGTAAAATTTACACAAGCGTTAACTAAAATGCGTTACGTTTTCTGCGCATCGTACCTTGCGCACCTTTCAATGTATGTGTATACTTGTATACAGCCGACGTGTACAGGGTATGGTGCGCGACAGCTGACGCATGTAAGTATGTATGTTTGCCTACTTTAAGGAGTAAACTCCAGTCGTGCGTCGGAGCTGACACACACACTTTTTTAACTATTTTTTCATTTTTTGTTAAAGATAAATGTTTTCTTTTTCTTTTTATAATAAAATAGTCCATAGATTAATTGGGACACCTGTGTATATTTATAAATGCAACAATTAAAAAATATATATGCAACAATTATTATTATACGTGGGCTCGTAAGCCTTGCATAGCCGATTCGAACTTTCACTATGATTTTTCGCATTTCTGAACGAATTTCACACACTGCATAATTAATTGATGTTACACAAGTCACTTCCATATTTTATGCTCTCATTATTTTAAGCGCGTTAATCATTTACTGCCATTCTACAGAACTATTAATTGACTCTAATTGTTGCATTTTGCACTGTTAAAGTATCTGTTTTAAAATAAAACTAATCGTGACCGACAAAAACCTCATTTTATTGATGTGTAAACATCTAAGCTCGCGCCACCCACAAAAAATTTATAGGTATACGTACATGACAGTAATCTCTAAAAATTGATGTGACGAAAAACCGAACGGATGTACGTCATGCGCAGTAAATCTAGTACGCACGTCAGAAGAAGCAAGAGAGTCTTTATTTACAAACGTTACAGCTGCTATGTACAATATTTATTGAGGTTTCAACAAAGTTGCTATAGCCCACCAAAAAGAGTAATTTTTACATGTTTTTGTTCATTTAGATAAGAATTAAGAATTTACATTGGCAAAAAAAGTTTCAAAAAAAGAACCAACTATTACGTACGTCAACTACATTCCACTGAACTACACACACATAATGATATTACTCAATTAGTGGAATCACACATTTTTTTATTAACAGCAGCCTTACAGATCCCACCAATTTGTCAGGCCCCCACGTGCGAGCACATACATTTTCGTGGCTTTGTTTTATACCAACACTCCTGAGATTTGAGAGAACATGTTGCTGCAGGTTCTATCAAAATCGGTGCAGTACCTAGTTTTTAAGTTAATAGGTAAAGTTCAAAAAATGCACAACCCGTAAGAATTTTAAATAGTAATAATTAAGTAGGTATATATCGTAGATCTGCAAAATAAATTAATATTTTCCTTTTGTTACAGGTCAGTAAAAGATACCTTGCCGATTGTATTGCGGTAAGAAAGTTGAAAAATAATTATCAGCTGTGTTCCGCCGACATACTCTCAAGATGAACATAATATGAGGGGCCTGGAACTATGTGAAACAAGTAAAATTTTAGAATTAATATGTATTTACAATAATTAAAAATACAATAACAATAAATGCAACAACGAAAAGTCAATTCTAACAATAAAAAAACTTAAACGGTAATTATTGAACTAAACGAGCCACTTACATAACACTTAAAAAATAACTATATATACAAGGATTATTTATTTGTAATTATTTATGTCACTGTATTTATATCAGATTTGTTTCTAACGTTTATTTATGTCGGTCATTTACTCAGTTACTTCAGTACTATTTATTTACATCCATTCCACTATTTATATCACTGTACTGCTTGATGGCACGACTCACCATTCACTGATTGATTCGACCGTTGACTGCCTCCCTGTTCGCTTCACTCACTCGTTTATATACCTGCGCTGCCTAAGCCCAGTGTGTGCTCGTATTCTCTAGCGTTGTCTGGAATTTTCGATACCATTCCATGCTTTACTACTGTGACCTTTCTTTTCATGGTTTCTATTGGAGGCAGTAGCGTAACATTTTGGGGTTTGCTACAGCATATTTTTTAAGTAGGTAACTAGTAACTACATCCTTCATCGATGGTACCTACCCGAAATCAAATGGTTAGGAATCTCGTTTTGATTGTTTATACTTTATAGGTTTAATTTTGAACATATTTCAGTATTTGTGTATAAAAAACATTCTTTAAATCGTATAAATTTGAAGAAGCTAATATGGAGTGAAAATAATTTGCTTTAACGTCCTTTTCTTGGGATTATGTCATAACAAAGACGTTACTCGCACCACTGTCTTTCATTTACCACTTTCCAGTTATTTTCTACGTCATATAAACTTTAACTCAGCTAATAGCAATGCGCGGGGTGGATGAATTAGAGGAATTAGGATATTAAGGTACGCAACGTTGTGAGCATAAGAGTTTGGCAGGTAATCGGCTTGTATCAGACTCCATCTCAATATTTAGATTCTGGAATAATAATTGAGGGAACCATGGGAAATCTTAGCAAGATGGCCAGTACAAAATAACCGTTTTTCGTTGAGAGGCAACAGGAAAAAAATCCTAACCATACGCCGGGATTCTAACCCAGTACCTTTAGTCATCTCATCATTAGGCTAATCATTCGTGTGGGCCGGCGCACACATGCTACTTTTTATATCGAAAACGCGCGATTAATCAACTGCATCGCGATTGATCACTCAACTATTCGAAATTTCTCTTTCGATCGCGCGATTTGGCAACAGCATGGAGACTTCATCGCAATTTCGCTCGATCTAACGATCGATGCGTTTGTTTCGTATTCACGCAGATCTCAGATAAATTCATGGCATGGAGTAGCGCAAACCTGCGACTAAAAATGTGCTATGCGAGTTCATGATACATCATTTATGTATTTCAGCGAACAGTGTGCGGCGTTACGCTGTTGGCAGGTGCATCTGACGATCTACAAGTAACATAATCGCACAATCGTGATACAGAAAGTAGCATGTTTGCGCTGGCCCTGTCAGATGTATGTCAATGATATCGAAGATTAATGTATATTATAGGATGCTCGGTCAATAAATATCAATTTTGGAGTACTTTCGAATTAAAACCTTTGAAGTATAACCTTAAAATGTTAAGCAAATTAAAATAGTTAATTATTGTAATATTTTCCACTTATGCATTATAATATTTTAAAATCTGGAAATTTTACACGATCTCGCGATTTTAGTTTAAAAGTCAATAAATAAAGTTTTAATTAAATTTGAAAACCGTTGGGTGTTGCCACACCTGTATGTTACTATATATTTATGTATACAGTTAATGTCTCTAGTGTATATTCATACAGATAGATTTTAATTAATTATATTAATTAGAATTAATATAGTGACACTTTATAGTTTGTTGTGTAACTGATTTAAAGTTTGAGGTAGTTTTTGCATTGAATGTCTTTTAATGGAAATTGTTATTCATATTTTATTTATAATATTTTAAGTATTTATTTACTACTTAAAATTTGTGAGATGTAAGCAAAATAAGCTACAGCTTAGAGCACCACAATTTGCAGGGCCTCAAAAGATTTCCACATTTTTTGGGGGTTTCTAAGATTTTTTTTCAAAAGTGCAAAAATGCAAAAAGTACTAACTAAAATAAAATTAGATCAAGTTTTTTTTAACCTTTTATAAATGTAAATAATTTTGATTTTTCATTACTATCATTCTTCAAATATTTTAAATCCACCCCAAAATAGCGTTCAGCCAGAGCTGGGCCAAGTACAATGAAAATATACTTGGAGTACCAAGTACTTTGGCCTTTCACCCAATAAGTAGTACTATGTACAATTTTAGATGAGTCCAAGTACAAGTACTAAGACGTATACAAGTACTTGGATTTTACAAGTACTTTATACAAGTACATTGTACAATGTGCATAATATAATACATCTAGTATAGTTAGTACCTATACTCAATAGTCTACTTATTTCTTCACTCAGCCTCAGTAAACCAAATTTGTGGTACAAACAAATTTGGATGAAGAATGCAGGGGGAATTTCTGCTATCGAATACTCTTAAATGTTAACACTGAAATTGAATTAATACAAAAACAAAAAAATTGAAAATACTGAAAATATATAAAACAACTAAATTCTGCGTAGTGAGTAGCTGATGATATTATAGGGTCCTTTATCTATACAATTGGTACTCCTGAATACAAGTATACACACTTGCATACAAATATAACAATACACTTACAATAGCTTCCATAACTTTCTTTAATTTTAAAAATAGAAACAGTTGTCTAAAATCCATGCTAATAACAACATCGTTCAAATAATGTTCATACATCATAATTTGACTATAAAATGTAAGTATTTTGAATCTAATTCATTCATTTATCTTTATTTTAAAATACTGTATTATAACTTGTTCATTTTAATGTATATATGTATAACATTTCAGAATATTACTAATGATGCCTAAAAAGACGAAACGTATAGTATAAATAAAACTCTTTCAATATAAATAAATTGGCTGCAAAAAACTTCCAAAAAACCCTACAACTAAATTATTATTTCTATTAAATAAAGATTAAGAGTATTCGATAGCGGAAGTTATCCCCTGCACTCTTCATCTCAAATCTTTTCCCTTCGCCTAAAAACGATTTCCGCTCTCCCGACGCTATTCTTAAAACTAAACGGTTCGGGTAAACGCATAAAACATTTTTAGGGTTCCGTTATGACCCTTTTTCTCAGGAATGGCTAAAGGTATCAAGTTGCAATTAATATCAAATACTAAGGTCTACGACCCCATAATCCTGTAAAAAAGTCAAGCTAACTCAATAAAATAAAAAGATAAAAAAATGTACCTATTTTTTGATAGTGACTCACTCATCAAACCTATAGGGTACTTAACATTTACCTAGAATCTTGAAATTTGGCACGAAGGAAGGTTTTATAGCACAAGTATTGGAAAAAATACGAAAATCATTAATTTCTAATTCTATGTGGAATTATCACGTCAGAAACTTAATTTTTAGGGTTTCGTCAAGACCCTTTTTCTAAGGACGGCTAGAGGTATCAAGTTGAAATTCATATCAAAAACTAAGGTCTACATTCTGGCACTCTTGAATTTTAGCCTAATGATTATAACAGTCCTGAGCGCATCAAAATGTACTTGTCATTTGGTCGTTATTGCAAATGATGAATACCGGATACTGCAACGGGAATTTTTTCACCTTTTGATCTTTGGTACTCATTGGCGTCATGTGGCCGCTGTTCGATTATTTTTCTCACAGGCTGCAATGCAGTTGCAGTCTGAACGTAGGCTCAATCCGAAGATTAATGAGCAATGACTAATGACTCAACGAACCATTACGTTTACAAATACGCGCATCTATGACTATATTTGTATAAAATTAATGTACACAATAGAACACGTGTAACTATGCAATTTATATACCTGTTGCAATTAATTTTCAAATGACAGGTCGCCACCATTTTTTTTTTTAATTAAATGATTATTTATTTATTGTAGATTATAGACGCGTCGACAACTTAGGTCATTAGCGTCTAAATTAAATCAAACATCTAATTATGCTAAATCAAGGACACAACAAATCTCATGGTGGATAAAAATGGACTCTGTACTTTATATCACATACTACAGAAGTGAAACTTTTAAACAAATGAGTTAATTTAAACACGAATATTACTGAATTGCACATGCGTGTTGAGTCAAGACGAATACGCATATTGTGTCAATGTGTACAGAGCGTTCGAACTTCGAGGTAACTTAACGCAAGCTTATCGTCATGCGAGTCACTGTGAACTGCAAACAGAATAGGTACTGGTTTTCGAGACAAGCGTGGTGGAAATCTAATCGCGTCAACTGTAGTAGACACACACATACAGCCATACTTTAACAACCATCGAGTTATTATATAATGTTACAAAACTGTTTTCTGAGTTGACGGAATAAATATTTATTTACAATAATTCGTAACAATTAACTATATACAATAAATGCAACAACGAAAAGTCAATTCTAACAATAAAAAACTTAAACGGTAATTATTGAACTAAACGAGCCACTTAAATAACATTTAACAAATAAGTATATATTATATACAAGGATTATTTTTTTGTAATTATTTCTGTCACTGTATTTATATCAGATTTATTTCGCTGTTCAACACTGTCACAGTACAATCTACACTGACTGATTCCCGTTGACTGATCAATATTTATTTCACTGTACTGACTGATGGCACGACGCACCATTCACTGATTGCTTCAACACGACACACTCCTGTTTATATACCTGCGTGCGATGTACGCTCAATGCGTCCTCGTATCCTCTAGCGTTGTCTGGAATCTTCGATACCATTCCACGCTTTACTACTGTGACCTTTCTTTCTCGTGGTTTCTATTAGAGGCAGTGGCGTAACATCTTGGGGTTTGCTACAATAATATGGAGTGCTAGTCTACTACTGCGCATCCAAATGCGCTGGATAGAGAAGGGCATGAATACGAGGAAATTGTCTATCTCTCTCTGACTTTTTCTTGTTCGTGGTTATCTGGTCGCTATGGTTATATTCAAGTTGCGACTCGAACAGTGCCTCTGTTTTCAAAATTTGCACGGCACACTTTGTAGGGCCTAATGAGCGTGACGAAGACAGAACATTTCCTCGGATTTGGAATTTTCTTTCTAACGGAAATTAACTCGCGCAGCTCACACTAGTAGTCTATTTATAGACGTCGTTGGTTGCCGCGGTTTGTCAAGTCGTTTCCGTCAGATCTTAGCTTTTCAGTCGCATGAATCCAATTTAGTGCGGTGGCTTAGTGAAATTACCGATACCTGGCGGATAAAAGCACCAAATTTGGTATGATGGTACCTTAGGGTATACTAATAAATGTTAACTTAGGAACCATCTGAGATTTCTAAAAGACAACTTTTGGCGGCCGGAAAACGACGAAATTTTACCGCCTCCTATTTACAATCTACTATCTACATATATATTTAAAACACAAGCCCTATTTCTCTAGACAATCCGCCAGCAACCCCTGCTCAACCGATTGACATAATTTTTTTTTTAAACTGAGGCAATACTTCTATAACTACACCTGAAAAAAGGTATTCATATTCGTGCCTTATAATATAGGCTGAAATACGAAAAAAGTGATTGGCAACTTGGAAGAAAAACCGATGTTTCTCAAATACCGACAAACTCATCGATTTTTTTCTGAAGATCATTCGTACGTAAGTATTACACTGATAGATACGTTCTATAGCTTCTAAAAAACTACTATTTTACGTACACTTTAAAGTTATGTTTGAATCAAAAATATTTATCAAAAATTATATTAAAAACATATCGTTAAAAGCTAGATTATGTGTTTTACTTACGCGTTCGTATACACAATGATATTGAGAAAGCTTGAAATATATATATTTCTTATTGTTTTCTTAATAAAGTGATTCATATTACATATAAAAAAGGTTTGTGTTGGCAAACATTTTTTTTGGCGATAGCCTTTACTAAACCATTGTTCTTTGAAGACAGTGTTAAGTCGTCGCAAAAAAGTTTTGCACGGGTACACTAGTTTTATTTAATATAACTTAGTTTGAGACAAGGAACCTTAAAAATGTATGTAAATTGATTTGAGTATATTTCAATATTTAAATTCATTTATAAACATTTCAATTTAGAACATGTGTTAAGTGCCAGGATTGCATTTGAAGTACATAAATTTATGATCGTTGATTACTAATTGATGCGACGCTTGTTGGGCGTTAAAATGATTTCAGTTTTATTTATCCGTTGCCTGATTTAACAAGTGTGCACTTACCTTTAAAAGGCCAATTAAATTACCTATATTAACTAATTACTACAGGTAAAATAAGGTTTGAATAGTGAAAAAATTTCTCCACTCATGAAATTTTGGTTATAAGTCCCATTTGGCATAGGAATGAAGAGTCCATAAAAATTCAATATGGGGAAAAGTGTTTTTTTTGCGGGGAGGGGAGGTACCTAAACCAAATTAGTTTCATTTTGTCAAGTGAGGTGTTTTTATCTGTGTTTCTTTTTTGGATGCTGAATCGAATGAAAGTAATACCAAGGCTGTAGAATCTACCCGAGGGGTCGGCAACCTTTTGAGACGGAAGAGCCAAAAGTTACAATTTACAAAATTTCCCAGTTTTTGAAGAGCCACTAACATTTCTATTTCAATATTATGGTATTCGATTAGGATTAGGACCGTTGACGACACAGTGCACCAATAACTAAACAAACAGAACAGTGTTGCCACATTTAAAAAATGTCAGCTGTCCGTATACTCTCTACTCCACCTATTTTCACTGTTTTCTGTTGAGTGTTTGTATCCTGTTTAAAGTTTTTTTGCAGTATAATATTTTTTATGAGTTTTGAAAATAAAATAATATAATTATTAATATTTGCGCATGGAACTGGAGAGCCACATCTTGACATCATAAGAGCCGCATGCGGCTCGCGAGCCGCAGGTTGCCGACCCCTGATCTACCCTTATCTACGAAAAATTAAATTTAGCTGTATAGTGGTGTTGCCTATTTACATACTGTATATGTATAATTTCCTAATGTCTGTTAGGCTGTCCGTCTTTCCACATCCACCAGAAAGCTCCCGTTGACCTAGAGAGCTGAAACTTTGCACACTTATAACGGGTGTCTCAGCAAGAACTTGAATTTTGAATCGCGCGCCATTTTCGACTGTTAATTGTTGAGTCAGCCATATTTGGTATTTGTTTAACTAAAACATTGACATTTACGAAAATGGTGAGTTACAGGTCAGAAGAACGTTTGTTAATAGTGAAAGCCCATTACAAAGAAATTGCACGCCAAATTCGTGAAATCCAGCAGCCCTTACTGCAAAATGTACCTACTGCTAAGTTTCGTCAAAATCGGTGGTCATTTAACCGATATTTTGTTTCAGCAAGAAATTGAATTTTAAAAACTTAAAAAATATTATGTTAATTTAATGATTTATTTACATTTTTTTCTTCATATGTAGATACATTTACACGTGAAACAAAATATCGGTTAAATGACCACCGTTGCTCCGATGGTAGGAATATACTCTTTTGACGAAACTTTGCAGTACATTTTGCAGTAAGGGCTGCTGGATTTCACGAATTTGGCGTGCAATTTCTTTATAATGGGTTTTCACTATTAACAAACGTTCTTCTGACCTGTAACTCACCATTTTCGTAAATGTCAATGTTTTAATTAAACAAATACCAAATATGGCTGACCCAACAATTAACAGTCGAAAATGACGCGCGATTCAAAATTCAAGTTCTTGCTGAGACACCCTTTAGTATATGGCACTGGACAGAACCTAACGGAGCCGAATTTTCGATTTTCTCCCCAGGGACAGAAATAAAGCGGTTTTTCAAAAAAAAAAATCTTATAACCGTAGCTACCTGGCATGGACACGATGTTTAATATTATATTAGTTGTTTATATAAAAATAGTTTAGTAAATAGTTTAGTTAGTTGTTTATAATTTAGTGGAATAGGTATAGTTGGCCGATCCCGATGATATTGTCTACAGACAACACATACATTAATAAACATAACAAATACAACTTATAATTGATATAGGTATAATAATGGCGTTAATTATAACTATTATTAAACGTAAAATAATCGCATTGAAAATTAATTAAATCAGCTTTAGCCTTCGAATGACATGTTTTTGTTTCATGAGTTGATTAAAGGAACGGCGACATTATATACGTAATTAAAAGTAATTAGTTTCATTTCTATTTATTATTCAACGCACGCGAATTAGTATCATTGCAGTGCAAGTATAATTATTTTACTGTACATTTGTCTTGTTTATGTCTGTTTACGTCACCTTTGGCTTTTGTCTTATTTTTTTTCTCTTTTTTTTTAATAATATCATTTACAATTTATTGCCAATAAATTTCACAAACTCGCCATTTTATTGCAGTCTTTATCTGATTTGGTTGAAATTTATGCCAATTATTTATTTCTTTTTTTTACTGGCTGTATTGAACGAGCATGAATATGTCATTAAGAAGAAATCCAGGCCAGGCTTTACAATGAGAGTTTTATAATAAGTACATTTGTGACGAAGAGAGAATATTTTCTACATCTTCAGATGATTTTTTATCATTCCAACTCTGCAAGTGAGAGAATGGTACTAATTTAGTTAAAAATTCAGTTTTCACAATTTTGAAATACTTTCCCTACTTGAGGTTTCCCCGGAATATAATAATAATAATGCGTTTAACGTCCGTTTCTCGACATTATGTCATAACAGACGCCATTCGCACCATTACCATTTTCCATTTTTACCACACCCCGTTTTATACATTTTTATACTTCAACTTAATTAATAGCAATGTGCGCATGGAGGAATTATAGGACATTAGGATAAGGTAGGCAACTTTGGGAGCATAGGAGTTTGACAGGTAGTCGGCCATGGCCTTGAATAAGGAACCAGCTCGATATTCATTTGGAATTATTGGGGTTAACCATGGAAAACATCAAACAAGATGGTCGGTACAGGAATTACCGTTTCTCGGTAACCCAGTACCTTCCCAATGCGAGTCTAGTGCTGTACCACTAAGCTACATCGCTGGGTGTCTCCCCGGAATATAAAAAACGTGTTTTTGCAAAATGTCTATTCATCTGTTATACCGTACCTATACCGGTCAAACAGCTGAGCCAATCGATATAAAATTTTGATGTAATGTTTGACATCATGACATGTAAATAGGAAGAACACTGTTTTTGGGAAAATTATTCTTCTCGTTATTCTCATTCCATTTGTATTTTGTTTTAAAGTTTCTTCTTAACGTCCATTGTCCATACTTTGATTTATTTGTAAGTATACTACTTTGTTGAGTCCACTTGCATTTTTGTTCCTAATTTTTTCCAAGTTTCTATTATTTATTGCATATTTATTTCGCTTTATTGTCTATTTCTTTTTCAAATCATTCTGGACTCTCTCTTTCAGTGTGTATTAAGTTGAAGCGACTATCCTTTACAAAAGTTGTGTCTATTTGTGTTTTGATTGTAAATTTCTTCCGAATCTTCCAATAATAGCATATTTATCTTCGTTTATTGCTTCCTGTCATTTAAAATCATTTTTGCGTACCACGTTCAATATACAGAATGTCCAGTAAATCTTTAAGTAAGACTTTAAGCGGTGATAGGCAGGTCCGTCTTAGGCCATGCAGAGGCCCTTGGGCACACAGTATGATGGCCTTTTTAAAAAGCCAAAAAAACGTGAATGAAAACATCAGAATATACTTTTGTTTAGTAACTTTATTGGTTATTATGATTAGCTTTATACAAATCAAATATAAGGAATGCATAATTACTGTTTGCATGCATAGGCACAGGGTTTCGGCATTTTGGGGCCCCCATCAGGCCGGGGGCCCTGTGCTCGTTACCCACGTGCCCTTATGGTAAAGACGGAACTGGTGATAGAGGAGTAGGAATGGCCATGTGCTATCGTCATAACAAAACATGACCCCAATAAAAACTTCACGGTTAATTAATTAATTAGTTGAGTGTGATTCGAAAAGTTAGTATAAATTATTCAAAAATAAGATCCTGTTCAATTAAAATTAGATTTTAGATTAGATTTTACATGGGGCGTAAGGCATAAACTGCCCTTCGTTCACTGCAACCTGGAAGTTCTTTTGTGAGTCACCTCGTACTTATTCCCATTCTGGTATTAGGTGATACATTTTTAGAGTGTTAATTTGGTAATTGTGTTTTAAAGACCACCAACAGCTAAGGTTATTTGGGCCTAGCACCAATTCATATTTTCAATTTATTATTTTTTTTTTTTTTAATATTAAATTGAAAATCCAATTGACACTTTTACCAGCTCTCGGACTAGAACCCGAGAACTGGGGACTTGTAATAGAGGAACCATAGCAACGCCATGTAAACAACAGCGCCGCTACACTCTCGGCTAATCTCAAGCCTTTTAGAGTGTTGGGTCTCCAAGTCATTATATAACTATTATGAAGTATTAGAAATACCTTGTATTATGTCCGTCTTGTGACTTCTTGTGAATTTACACTACGCGTTTCAGCAACGAGTTGCCGTCTTCAGATGTGGTTAATCATTTTTTTTTTAAACACACATTGAATATTCGTAACACTATTAGTGTTATTAGTGTTACGAATACTCAATGTGTGTTTTAAAAAAAATAATTAACCACACCTGAAGATGGCAATTATAGTTGCTGAAACGCGTCGTGGTAAATCACAAGAAGTCACAAAACGGACATAATACAAGGTATTTCTAATACTTCGTAATATGGTATTAGGTTCTTGACGAACCTTACTACCTTTCTGGGGGCTGTATTCCACACCTCATTAGGCTCTAGGAACCTTTCATTTAGATGTTGCAGTCTTCTAGAAGAAACTGCCTCGCATGAGCACAAAATATGCGACAGTTATCATCTTCTTCCTTGCCCATGTTTTAAAGATGGTATTAAAATACAATATTTATATTTTTTTCCCCAAAAAATAATTTTGGAATCTGAAATCAAATTTTTGAGACTATGGACATGACATGCGTTTAAAAAGTTCGAAAACGGTGAGGTTTTTACTGGGGTCATGTTTTGTTATTTTGATAGCACATAAATGGCCAGACCCTATCACCGGTTAAAGTTTTACGGAATGATTACTGGACATCCTGTATAGATGTCGAATTTATTAGTGTCTATCGAATGCAAAAATTGGGTCATCTGCAATTATTCGTTGTAAATGGGAATGCACAATCCATTGCACAACTTAATCAATATTTCCATACACATACAAAATATACACACACATACGTATTGTGTGTAATGTGTATGTTTGTGTTGGTTGGTAATGCACATCGTATGTACCCGATTTAAACGTTTGCTTCATATATTAGCAGTTGGAACGGCTATTGTTAAATTACGTAGCCCGGCTCACCCCGCGGGCCCTTGTCGTGAAGCTACATCTAGTGTACCCACTGCACCCCATGCAACCCCCTTGCTGCTGCACGACATCCCGTCCCTGCGTACTGCTCAACCGGTATCGGCAAAATTTCGTTCGATATTCGAGATCAACATAAAGTTTTTAGGGTTCCGCACCTCCGAACGGAACGCTATTACTGATTACGATATCAGTCCATCCGTCCGTGTGTCACAAGTAGGGAATGCAATCTCGATCTCGCGAGATCTCGAGCCATTTTTCGAGATTTAATCTCGTGGGCAGGCAATCTCGTTTTTGAAATCTCGTTCATGATCTCGACCCGATATGGTCGAGATTTCAAAAACGAATGCGCTTGAAAAAAAACTTATAACTTATACGTAATAGTTTTTGATAGTCGCGCTAATTGATTCTGTTTGTTTCTCTGCATATATTGTTTTAATTATTGTTTTCTTGAGTGAAATTGACAGTTATTTAACTTATAGCAAACATTAGATGGCTAACAAATTACAAAGTTAAGTGAATACTGAAAATGTCTAAGAACAATTCAAACCAAATGTTCGTGAACGTTACTAATAGTAACTTACCCTATGCTTCCTAACTCCTAAGAAGTTATTTCCAAAATAAATAATTGACATATAGTGTGCTGTGTGAGTTGGGGTATTGCTGTTATATTTTGAAAATAAAACAAAACATTAATTGAATCTTTAAACAAAAAAATCAACGTTTATTTAAGGAAAGTAATGAATAATAATCATTTGCACAGTGAACTACGCAATAAATCACACACGTACACAGTGACACAGTCACACTCTCCCAAGTAAAAGTAGTTTTCATTTTTAAGTAAGTATTTTAGATACAAAATAATACGTTCTTAAGTAGGCGAAATTTCGATATTGTCGAGATTTATTGAGATCTCGCCAGACAATCTCGCGAGATTTCGAATTGCCAATCTCGAACCCAATCTTATCTCGCGAGATCTCGAATTGCCAATCTCGGCTCGAAATTGCATTCCCTAGTCACAAGGCCTTAATTATCTCACAAACGGTAAGAGGAATGAATCCTGGCAAATAATTAAAATTAAATAATCAATTAATTTTAATAAATAATTTAATCTTTTTATTTTACTACAACACTGACCCCAGCCGTACTAGTATACTGTAGTATAGAGCGTCTTACATCATCGTTCGACTGATCTAAAGGTCCGTAGTCGATCGCGGGTTTCGGATAACAATATTTTTATTTTTTTTATTCATCAAATATTCTGTTAGATAATATATTTTTTTTGTTTGTCCGCGCTTATCTTAGAAACTGCTGAACCTATGAAAAGTTATTTTAGTGTTCAAAAGCGTACTTTTTTATATCAGTTCCACTGAAAAGGTTTTTCAATATTTTTAAAAAGCGCCTTAATGTAACGCTACTAGATGCATCTTTTATCTTTAATTTAAGAACAAAACGGACCCTTTTAAGTTCAAAAATAAGGTCGGGAGAGCGAGAGTGTAAGTAATGAACGTCTGGTTTTCACTTTTTTGCTTTATAAGCAACACACATCATAAGGTGTATTTTATTAGAATAATAATTATTGATATTTTATGTGTGGTGTTAATCGAAAGGATGTGTTTGTTTGTCATCCATGAGAGAGAACCCGGTAATAATCTAGCCTCAACTGTATGTCGGTCGACAGTATTACAGTTATACAAGCTTTCGCAGTGAAATATTAGATTTGGGGTGCTGTGACTCAGTCCCTCTCACTTTACACGTTTCGTCCGTCTCTGTCTCGCAATGTATTGTAGTTTTAAATATACATTAGAACTTTTATTAGATTCCTTTCTTGTTGAATATGTTTTGTTATATTAAAGTAACAAATCATTTAAATATTAATAAGGGCTTTATTTATAGCCTTCTTTACTTATTTTGAATATATATTTGCGCGCTTCGATTGTACATAACGTGTTCTTATAAAGAAAATAACTATAAATCTGTCAGCCAATTCAAAAATGTATTATTTGAATTTTATTATGCCATATAAATTACTATAACGATATTTTAACATGAATCATGGAACCTACACATTCCTGTATATATTGCTTTATTGTTAAACTTCCATCATTTACATAAATAATTATCGTTACAAGATCAACTAGTGGGTAAGCAACATTTCTTTAATTTACATTTCTTGAACACATTTTTAAGGTATATCGCTTTTAAGGGTATTTTGACATGAATACAACTTTTAGTTGCTATACCCCGCGTCCGGTCTCAAAGGTGAACATAGGGATTTAACATGGTGTTATTCATTTTTGCTGATTCGTGTTCGCCAATTCAACGTACAAGAAAAGTAATGGTATCTATCGAAAAATAAAATTATTGCGCATCAAATGATTCTAAAAATAAGACCAAAAATGAAATTTTTAGTTTAAAATACCAAATTGAAATTTACCGAGTTTGCAGTAATGATTTCAAATTAAGTACCTAGGCGAAAAACAAAACGTTAGAAACTCTTTTTGTAACAGACTGGGATATTGTTTACAGTCCAGTCACGAGAGCTTAAAAAGGTAGGTCCACCTTGCGTTTTATGCAGCAAATGATTTTATTTTTTTGTGTCCTGAAGCATGTTTTGGAGATGTCAAATCCAAGTTTGCGACCTCTAAAACAGGGCGGGGGAGTTTTGGTGAGCTAAAAACCACGATTTTTTTGCACTTTTTTCGGTTTTTTGCTTATAACATAAAAACGGCTGGTCCTATCGAAAAAATGGTCCTATTCAAAATACACTAGTCAAACATGTTTTTGTTTCAATTTTTACCGACTCAGAACTTAGAAAAACAAAAGAAAAAAAAATGTTTTTTTGTTTGAAGGCGTTAATCTCAGGAACTACCAGTCTGTAAAAGAAGCAAAGTAGTAATCAATGAGACCCTATACGAGTTTTTTGAAAATTCAATCCCAAAAAGTGAAAACGGGAGTGTAGGATTTATTGTAATGACAAAAAATCCTACACCCAAGTTTTACCCCCTTTGAGATTGAATTAAAAAAAATCGAATAGCCTATAACCTTCCTTAATAAGCGGGCTATCTAACAAAAAAATTTTTTTTCAAATCGGACTGGTAGTTCCTGAGATTAGCGCGTTCAAACAAAAAAAAAATAAACTCTTTTTTTGTTTGAACGCCCTAATCCCAGGAACTACAAGTCCGATTAAAAAATTTTTTTTTGTTGTTAGAGAGCCTGTTTATTCAGGAAGGTTATAGGATATACAAATTTTTTTTAAATTTAACCCCAAAGGGGGTAAAACGTGGGTATAAGATTTTTTGTAATAACAAAAAATCTTACACTTGAGAACCTCCCTCCTTTTTTTGGAGTCGGTTAAAAATTAAGTATCCTGGCGCTATTTAGAATAGCGTGTAGTCCTCATGAGTACGTACTTATATGTATAGACAAAGACGACTAGCTGCTCGGTCCGGGTTCGTCCGGGTAATATTGCGATTTTCGCTCGCTGGTCATCCTCCTTTTGTAGAGTAAATAATAACTATTAATATTTATGCTACAAGTCCGGAAAGTTATGAATGGCATGGGGTAGTTACAGAACGAGCCAATAGGTTGTGCTGTATCACAGAACGAGTGGGGAATGGGGATAGTCGCCCATGACGAAGTCGAGTGTAACTATACACACGAGTTTATTTTTCAAATCAGTTCAGTGGTTTTGGAGTTTTGAGTAACGTATGAATATCGACTTGTTCTTTTATATATTAAATATACTGGTCATCCAGTCCGGCTTCACCCGCGTATACAAATCGGTTTTCGCTAACTACTCATCCCCATTTTTTCGTAGAGTAAAAATATGCAGCCTGTGTAATTCACCAATCTGTAGACTTTTAAATAAGTAGAGAAATTTCAAATTGGTTCGGTGATTTTCGAGTTTTGAAGTAGTAAGATAGATATAAAGTATACACTTGTTCTTTTATATTCAGTCTTAGATGTATTGATAGATCGACAGCTGATATAAATGACTGTCATTGTCGAAGATTCTTACGTTTATTACAGGTCAATAGAATCAGTGATATTGAACTAATTAGATCTGATATTAATTCATTGGACCACCCAAAGAAATACATTTAATGAGATGGTTTGATTTGTTGGTTTAGATAATATTTATTGGTCTGTTAAATGTATTATATAACTAGTTGTTGGAACATCTGCATCTAAATTTTTATGACAGCGTTTATGTAATACATAACGTCTAACACAAAACTTCTGCATTCTAAACGTGTTGCTCTTCGGTTTACGAAGGGTGCTCGGTGTTTACTGAGCAGTGAGGTCTGTACCTACTTATAAGTATAGTGTACCCTATTATATCTGCGGTCACAACGCCAAACCGCGTATGGCGAATTTTTGCCATTTTCCCCCCTGTACAGTGTGTCCACAAACTCATTCTCAACACTGGGATCTCCATTATTATGAGAGCTAGAGTTTGGCTAAATGAAATGAAGTATTCCTTAGGTAAAGTTGTATCAAATCACATAAATAAAGTTTGGATGTTTTGCGTAGTTTAGGCGCTATAATAAAAAAAGTGAATTTTCTTTATTTTTAATCATCTCCTGATGTTGCTAACATTGTTAGCGAAACGTACGTCGAGAAGAAATTGTTATAACTTTATATGATAGTTTATTAGTCACGACCTATGCTTTTTCAATTATGAACCTAAATTATTAAATATTATTTTTTCCTTAATTAAATGAATGCATAATGACTGCAAACTGCAGTCATTATGCATTCATTTAATTAAGGAAAAAATAATATTTAATAATATATGAAACACCTGTTGTAAAGAACAATGACGTAACACAATGCTGTAATCAGGAAAAATTTATTAATTCAAACCTATGTCACCGTAAGGATTTTAACCCTAAACTTTCCACTATCACGGCGGACTGAGTTGACATTACTCACACAGTGACACATTTTCAAACGATCGACAGGTGTTTCATATACTGTTTGCAGTCATTATGCATTCATTTAATTATGTATTTGTTCACGAGGTCCGTGTTAAAATTTGTAATTACTTTTTCCTTTTTACTACATTTCATTAAAATATTTTTTTACTTTGGTATGTTTCATTTTATTCTTTTTACTTTTTAATTTCAAAATTTTTTACTATTAAAACCTTATTAATTTTTTTTTTAATTTTAAAATTTGTAATCGGGAATAGGTACTATAACGTTTGTATCCCCCAAAATAATATTTATTTTCGAGCCTATGATATAAAATTCAATTTCAAGATAAATACATTGTCAACTATAGGAACGGCATTTGTCGAACTGTTGCGGGCTCAAAACATGTCGCGATTTTGGCCAACGAAGTGAGTCTTATGCTCGTGGAGGCAGTATGAGTGAGAGAATGCTAGGTACGGCGGCTGGTACGTCACGCGAGAGCAGAGCTCAGAGACACAGTACAGAGAGATAGCTGGCCGGCCTGCGGTCAGACGGCTCGGGGTCGCCGAGTCGCGAACATAATATATGAAATTGATGGTTGTTTGATGACATTAAGATCGTTTATGGCGTACTGATTGAATCAGCTTTTTGAGACTGATGGTTGATTGTTGTTGTTTTTGTTAGTGTGTCAGGCGATAATTTATCGTAATTGTTTAGAACACAAATATTCCTGTATATCGTATCAATTTTCCTGGGTTAGTTACTTAAAATTATTCCCGAAATTTCCTTATTTTGTCTGTTTGTCAGACTAAGCCCTTGAGGTTTAGCATCTGGTCCTTGCGATCTCGTTGCTGTGGCTTGTATAGGATTTTCGGATTGGATAGAGCAAACGATTGGATTCGGACGTCGTTAATTAAATGTTTGCCTACTAGTTTTGTCTGTGAAATTTAGTAGATAAAAATATTCAGTGAATATTTTCACCGTTCTGTGGCGTTCCCCTATTAATATTGTCGAAAATTAGCAAATGCTATTTTATTTTAATCTGTGTTTAGTTGAAATTTCAGGATTTCCGTGTTGCAACTGTTGTTTTCGGATTTTGTTGTTATCTATATAATTGATGTTAAGATTTTGTTAGGATTCCCTTTAGGAATAAAGATCTAGTTTTAGGATTTATTTATTAAAATAGTTTAGGATCGTGAATGTTTTTTTATACAGCTTCCCAAACTGAATCCCTTGGGATTGCAGTAAACGGCCTAAGTGGTTCTGGTGCCTTTTGATTTTCTTTTAGTCGGTGTGGCACGTACAAATATACATATCATAAAATAAAATAAAATATAGTTACTTCTTACCACAACAGTTTTATTGATGGATGTACATTTCGAAAGCTAAGCTTTCATCTTCAGCGAAGAAGTAACTATATTTTATTTTGTTTTTATTCCAACCACAGTGCTCATATATATTTTTATCATAAAATAGTCCATTGTTTTGTTGTAGTGTTTTTTTTTTGTGTCGAGTAGTAGGTGGTTGGGTTTTTTGAGCCCTTGTTAGGGTTACTTTGTTATTGATGGTTTTTAGTCGTTTTTCTAATTGTTTTCTTACATATTGTTTATTTATTTATTTATTTATTGTTTTTAGGTTAAGTGTGTATTGTCCTTTGTTTTAAGTGATTGGTGGTCGGATTTTTAAGCCCAATGCTAGGCATTTTCTCTTGGCAAACGATACTTTTTTGTTTGACCCACGTCCCCCGCGCCGCTGAGCCTATAGCTCTACCCGTGGACATCGGTTGTGGGAAAAACCGACGTTATAGTATCTACATATGCATACAAAATTTCAAATCGATCGGATATTTATGTGCAGGGAGTGGTTCAAAATTGATTTGCAAAATTTTACCTGACTGACTACACATGTAAAGTTAAATTAAAGAAAAAAGGACAAAAAATCAGTTATCAAGAAGATATTTCGAGTTCAAAATAGTAAATTGCGTACTTATCTATAGTGACGTAATGAGGTATATTACTGACGAGTAGTGACAGTACTTTATATTAAAACGAGCGAGATTTAGCAGTCAAATGAGTCATAATATCATTACGCACGAGATATACAGAGTGTATCACAGGATTGAATACATAGAAAAGTAATGAGTGCAACAAGGAAAACCTAAGCAAAATGAGTAGCGTAACAAAGATAGAATACACATGGCTAACTGAACTAAATTAATTATCATGATTTTTTACATGAATAGAGGGCAAAGCAATCTCTGATCTTAACTAATTTGTACTGTGTACTTTTCCCTATGTTCGGTTTCCTGTGATACACCCTGTATATGATATTTTTAGCCATACCCTCTATAAAATAGCTTCTTTTAACTTCTTTTTCAGTTTTTCAAAAAAATTGACAGTTTTGTGTCGCGAACTTTAGTAGGCCGAGAGTAGTTGTCAGTTGGTAAATAGCAGGCGGATTAGGGCGAATAAACATAAATCACTATGGAAACGGTTTGCTTTCCAACTCTAGTGTGGAAAAGATACGTTCCCGCACATCGGCCTGTCAAAAGTCACATGCATGTAAAGCAGCTATTTTATAGTGGGTATAGCAAAAAGGTTTATTTCGACTTTTTTAAAATCACATTTTTGACTTATTTATATGGTTTTTATGTTATATTTTTTGCATGATATTGATTCATAGACATTTACCTACATCACGTGAAATCCTGTATAATTCAGACAACTTCATCATTTCGCTTAGAATGTGAAAAAATTATCTAGTAATTAAATTGATATTGGTTTTAAATTAGTTTAAATCAGTTAACACTATATACAGGGTGGACCAAGTTATAGTAGCAATAATTCACCATTCGATGGTCCATCGAAAAATAAGTAGACATGCATAATTTTATTTTTTTCCAAAACGCTTCCTAAGGGAGATACAGCCCTTCAAAGTCCAGTTTTAAAAATCAATACTGACAAGTGTCATAAATTATCTCAAAACCAAGTATCGCCTACTTTGTTGGTTATTTTCATAAGTTATTTATTTGTTGTTTTTAATTTAATTAATAAATTATTTACTTAAATTCGTCAAACAGTAAAAAGTTTACAATTGTTGTACAAGATTCCAGACCTATTATTTTCATAGGTGGCTATTTTAGAAGTGTTCTAAACTTTCAACTCTAATTATCTCGTAAACGAAGCCTCAAATCGAAATTTTGCAAGAGTGACTCTTTTTTTCTAAATTGAACAGGGAATTCGAAAAAAATGTTATTCTTTAAAAATATCCAGTGGTGCAGAAAATAGGACGGGAAAAGTGAAACAACCCCCCTGTATCTACGCCACTTGACAATTTTGACAAAAGTTACTTACGTCAAGTAATGAGTATCTATTGCATAAACACTTGTACCAAATTTGGTCAAAAACGCATTAATGACCTGAGAGTTAGGACATAAAAAAGAATTTTAAAACTGAACTTTGAAGGGGTGTACCTCCCTTAGGAAGCGTTTTGGAAAAAAATAAAATTATGCATGTCGACTTATTTTTCGATAGACCATCGAATGGTGAATTATTGCTACTATAACCTGGTCCACCCTGTATATTGCCAGACAAGAAAGGCTCACTGCCACACCCTGTACAATTGAGTTTGCGAGGGGTGCTGTACCTATGTCAACCCCCTATACTGGCGTTATGCTGGAACACAACCGGTTAATTGAGCAATTCAGCTTAACTAAAATCAGCACCACATTGTAATCATTTTTATGACACCTTTTTTGTACAATCATACATAATTTTCTTATGAACTCATTTGTTGATTGTTGAACTCGTTTTGAAGACATTTCAAAGGGTTGCATTGTGAAGAACAGGTCGATTCACATAAAATTAGTGTCGCTTTGAAATCTTACAATTCAAAATAATTAGCTGTTATTTATACACATACTGTGTCTAGTGTTATCAATCATATCTTAATTAAATGATTAAGTCTACTTTTAAATTGTATTTTAACGATTATTTGACATGGGGTTCTAAAAGGAAACATTTAAAACTTAATAAGCATTTAAAGAAATGATTATATTACCGAGTGAAAAATCTGGAAAATCCAGTTGTTACGTTTTTCAAGATATGCATGGAAAAATATTCTTTATTCAACACACGCACGCTTTAAGTGTTTTTCATGCCTGTAATGCGGATATTAAATGGTCGTTTATTGACTGATGACATCATGAATCATGATCCATTATGAAATGCTTTTCGATGCTATAATGAAAAACATTTGAAAAACCCGTTACATAATGAATCAGTATGTATCTATCTCTTTTCGATGCTATAATGAAATATGGTTACTATGGCAACGAAGTAAATAAATAATAATAAAATAATAAAAGTTATAGATTTGGTTACAAATTTAATTAATGCGAGTTTTTTTTTGTTTCAGGTGAGTTTCAATTCCTGCTTAATTATTTTTTATCCAGTAATTGGTGAGTTGTTGTTCATTTATTTGAATATATTACCTATATATTAAAAAAATAGGTAAAAAAAACTTTTAAGTTAAACGGTCTTATTTTAAATCATCATGTTGTACCAAAAACTAGAAAATAATTAGAACATAGGAAATATTGTATCAAGGCCAATGTTTTTGTTATGAGATGTGCTGCTGTCGGTGAAACCAAGGTGTTATTCAATTAAAGTCTAAAACTATGCATGTGTTAAATAAAGTATAGTATGCAACGCGTGTGCTAAATCTTTATGCGTCAGGCGCGATGTTTTCAGCACTCGTGTGCGGCTCGCGATGCACATTCGCCAAGATTCATGTGAAATCGCCTACTACTCGTGCTGAAAACATCGCGTCTGGCGCATAAAGATGTATTTAGCACACTAGTTACACAATATATCTACTATTATTTTTTCATCAGTTTCAAAAGCTGTAGTTAAAAAATTGTTTAGTTTATTTTCTGTCAGTTTGACAGTCCCGTGCAATGTTTTACAAAAAAAAAAAACGAGCTCTTGTTTTAAGAGGTACTTATTTGTATTAAAAACAAAATAATTTGCTTTGTCTTGAACGAGGTAACGCAATGGCATGTGTACAACATTTGTACAGTAAGCGTCAATGAAATATACCATTGCAAAAAGATTTGGGTAATTCGGATTTCGAATATTATCAAATACTGAACACTATATTGTATGATTTGTTGTATACCCTTTGAAATATGAATTAAATTATTCAGTTGATTTAAAAACCAAAAATAATGAGTGCATAACAAATTTGTAGGGTTCCTTATTTCCACGACGACGGATTTAATTTTGTCACATGCATTTTTTAAGTCAATATTTGGCAATTTTCTTATAAAGTGTTTGTAAGTTTTATTTATTATCTTCGTTAATAAATATTATTATATAATTTTGTGTTGATTATTATTACAGTAGATTCGCACAGTTTCATAAAATTTTAAACCTTTGGGGGTAAAGTAATTACTTTGTTTGGGCCTAAATAATCGTTACACTTGGTAGCAGAGCGTAGTTATTATCATCTTTCTTTTTCTTCTTTGATTTCTTGGAAATAGAGCCTTGCGGTTGAGTTCTTCTACGTGAATTATCAGCATCTTGTGCAGCAGCATCGGCATGTTGTACCGTCTGGATCAGAATAGACCAATTAGCACGCGGTTGTACGAATGGCGGACGTTCGACTGGTGGAGGAGGTTGATTACATGAAATGTGGAGATATCCAATCGGGTTTATATTTGGTAGATATTGTAAACCACTTGTGGACCAATTTAATGTAGATGCTGACGCCGGTGCCGGCTGTAAGAATGCTGTTTCAAAGTTTGAAAATGTAGCTTTATTTTGATCCAAGATCGCGTCTAGTTTTTCAATTCGTTCTTCTAATCTCATCTCTTCTCTTAAACTCGCAATGTTTTGTCGTAGCTTTTCTATTTTGGTTTTTTCAGTAACCAGATCTTTTTGGTGCCTCTCACTCCGAAAAAAACATTCTTCAATTTGGGCTCTGGAATTGTTTAAGCCATCGAGGATAGTTTGAATTTGTTTAGCTCGAAAATCGGTTGAATGATTAGAGTCCTACCTGTCAAATCATTTATCATAAAAAAGTTTATCTTCAAAAGTATTGAAATATGTTTCTACGGTGTTGTATCACTTCTTTAAATAATATTTCTTATTTAAATACTATTTATCTTTTTCAAAATCAATAACTTTTCACTTGTCAATGTAAAAAGTGTCCAAAAAATATAGTGGAAATGGCATGGACAGAAAAAACGTTCTTCGATGAAAAAGTCTATTTTACTACTACTCTACGTCAAGATCGGTAAAACTAATCTTGACTCTACGTATCTTAAGATTAAAAACAAAAATCAATCTGATATTTACTTTTCTTATAAGATAAACAAAAATTAAGACAAATCGGTCTCGTTTTCACAAAACAAAAAAAGTAACCCTGACTGTATTGGCAAAATTCAGATATCTAAATCCAGTTGATCAAACATTAAGTGGTCGAATTTGTTAGTGATATTCTATTTTCAACACAACAGAAACAACAGCACATTTTGCGATAATAATTCTTGTCTCTTTTTGTACAAGGAACATCGTTTAGCCGCGTTACCAATTACATGTATATTATCTGGTATCGATTTCGCGGCAACACGGCTCTGTCGATATGAGAACTAATTGCTGCTATAAAGAAACAAAAATATGTTATTGCTTACGGGATGTGCGTGAAGTTATATTTTTACTTTTGACATCATCGTAAATGCACATAATGTATACTAGTTCGCAGATCATTCAACTCAACCAGATCAATGGCCATTTTCAAAATATAAATTTTTAAATTTGTTGTTGCAAAAACAAAATATACATATAATAATTATTAATTAATTCAACAATGAATGTTTATTCCACAAGGCATCCACTAGGTAGTGAATAGTATTTCTTAACATAATATGCTGACTGATATGTTAAGAAATACTATTCACTACCTAGTGGATACCTTGTGGATTAAAAATTCATTGTTGAATTTATTAGTAATTATTATATTGTTGTCCACAATTACCTAACTCATATATTGTTATTTAAAATATACATAATTGAAAAAAAACATGAATATTTAAAGTGGATCCCCTTACTTATAAGTGCACCTTTACATAGAATCTTTAATGGCCTCTGCTGGAATTAGGGTTGCCATAATATTTTTAAAACTAGGACTTATATAGGTCAAAAACCCCGGATATTTCAATTGAAGCCCCGGATATTTTACTTTTTAGGGTTCCGTAAAAACTAGGAACCCTTTTCATTTCGTCATGGTCGTCCTTCTGTATGTCATAGCCTTCTATTTTTTTTTTCCAGTCAACTAAATTTAATTTTCTTATATTTATTCGTTCAGTGTAATTATAACCCAGATGCCTACAAAAATGCGAAGGTACTAGAAAAAATATTTGTTATAACAAATAAGTGTACATTTAGTAACCCCGAACATGCATAATTACCTCGGACTCATTGGAAAAATCCCTCCCGACGCCCTACAAAAGAGGACGGCGCGCGTCCGAAGAAAATAGGATGGATGGCAATGGATGCTGGAATGGAAAAAAAATGCAATTGAAATACACTGAACTGAAAATTGAAATTAATTCAGTACCTATATAAAAAAATACAGTTTTAAGAATTGTTGGAAATGAGCACTTCCGTGGCACAAAGGATCAATAAAAAGCAATACTGATTTTTTTTAAATTTGCATTTTACTAACGTTTCGGTATTCTTCATACCATCTTCAGAGTCTACAAGATAATTAACGTTAGTAAAATGCAAATTAAAAAAAATCAGTATTGCTTTTTATTGATCCTTTGTGCCACGGAAGTGCTCATTTCCAACAATTCTTAAAACTGTTTTCAAGGATCAAATTGCTCTATTTAAATATAGCAACTTCGAATAAAAAATACAATAAAATTAAAGAGATATTACTAAAGAAGTTCTAGAGAGAAAATAGAAATGGGCTGGCTACTTTTTGATGAAAAATAGTCGAATCAAGGCCCAAATAATCTCAGCTGTTGGTGGCTTTAAAAAAATAATTTTGCTAATAAAAAATCATCGAAGATACTGGCGTTATTGCTATGATAATTTTCTAGATTGATGATAACTTTTCAAATAATCATTGCTTTAATTCCGTTAGCGCCACGCACTTTAAGGTTTTATTTTTTAACACGGGTGTTTATCATACCCACTACAAAGTAGCTACTTTCGATGCATGTATAGCGGCCTTTAATGAGTCATTTAACAGGCAGGTGTGCGGAAAATATTTTATTTTCCGCACTAAGAAAATAACGGTTGCCATAACAACTTCTGTTTATTCGCTCTATACGCTTGCGTGCGCCTGTCATTACTTACTTGCACGAACTTCGCGGCACACTGTGGAAGGAAAGATAGCGACGCAAATGAACTGTCAGAATTTTTTGAAAATGACGTGAAAAGTAGGTGTTTTGTAGTGGGTATGGAGAAAAATACCATATACAGGGACACAGAGCTACCACGTGTAGTAGAGGTCAAAATAAGTCGATTGGACCCAATTTATTTATATACCAAAATATACCGTTTGCCCGTGAGAAGAGTTCAAAGTTTACATAAAAAAATACATGTTTGTATACGCTGTTCAGAAATGAGTGAAACAAATTGAATGAAATTTAACAAAAATGCATTTTAGAGGATTACTCTCCTTTTGGTAATCAAAGAAACCCAAAAAAATTGTAGAAGGGTTAAAACCACTCTTACCCCCTGACATTTTTTTCAGAACTTTCTTAGGGGTGGTAATACGGTTCTCAAATTTTTTTAGCGAGAGGACTGATTAATTATCTTCATTTTGTTACTCTTGTAAAAAGTTCGTATTCCGCATAGTTCCGAAGGAAAAAAATGTTTTCTTAAATAATACTAACAGATATCCCTAGTACTAGTTTAATGAAATTGTAATACAAAATTTTATATACAAAATTTTATGTTAACTTTGAACTCTTCTCACGGGCAAACGGTACATTTTGGTATATAAATAAATTGGGTGCAATCGAATTATTTTGACCTCTACTACACGTGGTAGCTCTGTGTCTCAGCAATTTTGTATGTCGCGTACGTATTGGTATTACGGCTCGTGTGACTAAAAACTCGTTGTCGCTGGTTTTTACATACTGTCATCACTCGCTGTAATATGCCCCATTACGTATTTAGGCACACAATCTACTATTGGTTCATTATCATCGATTCTAGATCACTTATCATATCAGGAATACCCAGCGATGTAGCTTAGTGGTACAGCACTAGACTCGCATTGGGAAGGTACTGGGTTCGAATCCCGGCGAGGGCAGATGCGGCTGGGACTTTTTCCTACTGCCTCACGCCGAGAAACGGTAATTCCTGTACCGGCCATCTTGTTTGAGGTTTTCCATGGTTTCCCTCAATAATTCCAGATGAATATCGAGATGGTTCCTTATTCAAGGCCATGGCCGATTACCTGTCAAATCCCTATGCTCCCAAAGTTTCCTACCTTATCCTAATGTCCTATAATTCCTCTATTCGCACATTGCTATTAATTAAATTCAACTGTAGTGATGGGCGATTACGAGATATTTTAGTCGATTGTCTCGATTGTTCAAACATCTCGATGACTCTCGGTGGTTTTCACTTGGACTCGATTGTTGTTGTTTCATATTTCACCTAGACCAAGTTGCATAGTACTGAATCGTACAGACGACGTACACTGTCGAGAGCCACATAATATATAATCGTTCATCACTCAACAACTGTGGTCGAGTCAATGTATGGTCGATTGTGCAGTAATCGAATGCTCTGAGACCGACTGAACAGTGTGAACAGTGAATCAACGATGAACGAGTAGCGTAAACGTCAGACTTCATTCGACCAGCATAGAACCTTGAATCGCGATTATATGTATTCTCATTCGCTGGCAAATAATCGACTTGAGCAATCGAACATTTCGATTGTAAAATCAAACTCCGAGTCGATTGTGGACTCGATTGTTATTATGAACGATTGCGATTGTTTCGATTGTAAAAACATCTCGTATTCGCCCAACGCTAAGTTGAAGTATAAAAATGTATAAAACGGGAAGTGGTAAAAATGGAAAATAGTAATGGTGCGAATGGCGTCTGTTATGACATAATGTCGAGAAACGGACGTTAAACGCATTATTATTATTATTATCATATCAGGAATAATTTAAACCAAGTTTATCGGTTTACGTTCCTATATAAACACCTTGTATCTACCCTGTAAATTGATATGGTTTTCTCATTGCGAAAGGAAGCTTTGTTATTAGTTTTCTGTTAAGAAAGTAATAATTGTACGTGTCCATTAACTGTCGCGTACAGTTCGCACGGCGCGATGCGGCACACGGGACAGAGATGCATGTCCGTCCTACTCGGAACCCTCGGCACGTAGCTCTAGCGGTCGGCTCCTTACTGTTGTCTGTGTGTATGTCTTAGCCGCCGCCGCCGCCGATGTTTCGTCCCGCTCCCCTGTCTCCAGCTGCCGCAAAGGACGTGTCCATGTTTTCCTCGTATGTAGACGATGTTTGTGGTGGTGGATGCTTTACAAGTTTACTCTTTACACGTCGATTGACGAAAGATACTATTGTTTTTGCTGTAAAACAAACAAGACGTTTCATAATATATATTGCATTTATGTAATTCTTTAGTACAGTTGTTTTTTTCTCTCATAACCACATAGAGGGTTACAAGAATAGAAATCCCAAGATTTGCTGGTTTAAATTACCTACTTATTTACAAAATACTAGATTAAAATTTTGTTCACAGCTCCACCCGCGTGGACATAGCAGCGCCTCAAAAAAAAAGATATATGCATAGTGAAGTGACAAAATTTAAGACAATGAGTCATGTATACTTATACTTCACTATTTATGTAAGCTCCATTAACCTTGTTAAGAACTATGTACGACTCACTAACTTAAATTTTGGAACTTGACTAGTCATAGACTCTACATGTGTAACATTTCGGTTGTCTCCTTTAGACGTGCTGAAGTAACAAACAGAAAATTAAGTTTCGTCTGATCCCTCGGGAACTACTTAATCGACCGGGATAAAAAGTAATCCATGTGTTAATCCGGGTCATAAATTATCTGCATGCAAAATTTCATTCAGATCCGTTCCGCCGTTGAGTCCTGATTGAATAACAAACATACAGATTTTGACATTTGGAATATTGGTTAGGATTTAAAACTCTATTAAACAGGATAGTGACGTAGTCATATAGACCTGTAAAAATAATTGATTTTTTTTAAGTTAGAGTTCAGGGGAATTATGACAATAGAAGAAATATTAATCATGTTTTGCACTCATGGGCCTAAACAAAATTACCACTCCCTCCTCACACCTACGATACCTCCTCCCGAGCCTGAACCCAATCTTCACAGTTTTCTTCAGTAAATCAACTTCATAAGTAGGCTAGCATGGTGTAATAGGTAAGTAGTTTCGTTTAGAGAAGATAGTATCGTCGTTTCTGCGCACAAAGGAGTTTCGGGTCGGACGGATCTACGCTTTCTAACAAGGGGTGGTCTTTTAGTTGTTCGTCGCCAGTCGAGACGCACCATTGACCACATAGACCCGTTCGACCCGAAATTGCTTTGTGCGCAGAAAAGACGATACTATCTTCTCTAAACGATACTACTCATGATAGCAAATGTTATATTTAATTATAAAATCGCTTTTCGTGTCCATTTTTCTGGTTCAAACGCAATGTGAGTGAAATGTTCCACATCAAAAGGAACAATACAATAAATTTAAGAACGGACACACAAGGTTTAAATAACATTTACAATGATTTATTTAAATACGGATACAAATGATAATACAGTTACCAAGTTTAATACACCACCATTAAAAACTAAAAAATATTTTACCTCATTGAGGTCACCACTACAATATTAATAAAAAAATTCACAGATTTCGCAATCCTTGCAACCATCGAGGACATTGGAAATGATAACAGCATATATGAAACATAATTAAATGTTTATTATACACACAATATTTATCAATGCACTGTTTAGTTTTGTCAGGAATAACCCTATTATTCTTCTGTTATATACGCGTTCACTTTTGCTTGATTACTTAACTTTTAAATGGATTTTTCTACAGTATTTATTAACATTTGCTCAAAAATAACACCGCAGATCGTCGCAAATACCTGTCAATTAACTAGACATGATATAAAACACATTTCGAAAAAATTGCACTTGTTCAATTTTGCATGATTGCTCCTCACTTGATCGCGACACCGTGGTCTTTTGGCCTTGAACGAAAACTCGTAACTCTGCCCCCATATACGAACATAAACATTTCCAATGTTAAAAATCTGACAGCCGAACTAAAATTCATCAAAATGGATACTGTGAAAAAAAACTGTTTTATATTAAACTATTTTAAATTACAAAAACCACATAAATTAGAATTAAAATAAAAAAACACCGGTTATTAATCAATACAATAGAAAAACTGAACCAAAAACTAAAAGAATGTGGAGTTGTGAAATCAAATGGACAACAGAATATATAAGTCTAAGGTATAGGTATACATATAATGTAAAAAATAGATGTACAAAATAATTTTAATAATGATTTATTTACGTATTTGAATTGTAGTTGCTGAAGAAGTCTTAATGCAAAGACGAAACGTTCAACGTAAACTAATAAAAAGTTCTTCAAATTTTTATTAAGTCCTTTTACCTACTATAAAGGTTATATTTAATATTTACAAAGGCTATATTTCCTAAAAACTGGGCGAAAAACAGCTTACAGAAAAAAGTGAAACTTTTACAAATGGTTTTTACTATACATTCACCGGGCATTGCCCTCTAAGATATAATTTTAAAAACATGGGCAATGGGCATGGTAGAAGACGATAACTGTCGCTTCTGCAAGGAGACAAAAGAAACTGCTGAATTTATTTTGTGCTCATGCGAGGCAGTTTCTTCCAAAAGACTGCTACATCTAAATGGAAGGTTCTGAGAGCCTAATGAAGTGTGGAATACAACTCCCAGAAAGGTATCTGAATAGGAATAAGGGGACCCACAAAAAATTTTCCAGGTCACAGTGAACGAAGCGTAGTAATGTCTTACGACCCGTGTAAAATCTTATCTAATTTACTATACTTACGTTACTATATACTTTGAAACTTTGTGTTATAATTTTGTTCGTATTATTCATCAGTGTATATACTACATTTAATCTTTTTAGAAGTTTTTTTTTTTACTTTGCCGCCCCCTAGGATTTTCCGCCCTGGGCCCAGGCTCATGTGACCTATGTCTAAATCCGACCTAGATTTGGAACTATTGAAATACACGATAAGAACCTTTCCAGTTCTTCATTTGGAGTTCATTGGTCCAACTGCAGCTCCAGTCTCCAATCTGTATCGCTCTGCAAGTATAACTAGTTAATGACGGACTTAAACAATGTTCACATTTAACGATATATAAACATCTCTAATGAAGTTTACTTTATCACTGCTTGCATCTCTCCAATTTAACCATGCAGTTTAATGAACGTTCATAAAGAGATCGGGGAACAGTTGCCTTCAATTTACTGCTCCAAAACTACCGAACTGTACGTACTCGTGTGCACAATGTTTATTCATTGAATAAGTTATTAGCTATTAATTCTCGAAACAATTAACACATTCTTCGATGTGATTTAAGGAGATTTGATTACCACAGAATCGAAGATTAGTTTAATGATCTGCATCTGTTTAACTTGATTGATGTCATAGACTAGTCATTGAATTAATTACTAAATTCTTGAAACGAAAAACGTATTCTTCCAAAATCGATTGATATTTTATTTGATGTAAGACTTTAAGAGATATTTTTTTTCCAATGAATATTAAAGGTAAGAATTGACGCTAATTACCTAAACTATGGAGCATCTATAATCTACAGTCAGTTAAGGGAAGAGGTTTTTAGAATTTTACTAATAGTGAATCATAGGGAAGATTTTTAACATGGTTATTAACTATTTATTAACTTCCCACTGGAAGTTATTGTAATGGGTCCGAAAATCGAAATCAAAAAGGAAAAAAAATTTTAATGTTTCAAGGTCACTACACTATTTTTACACTACTTTTAGAAAGATGTCTGTGTGTGTGTGTGTGTGTGTGTGTGTGTGTGTGTGTGTGTGTGTGTGTGTACGTACGTACGGACGTATGTGTCCATTTCTTTCTAAGACGAAATCTCGAGAACGAAAAATGATATCGACTACGTTGGAGTGCCAATCGACGCGTATTAACGTAAATATGATCTGAAAGGAATTTTTTTAAAATCGGTTCAGCCGTTCTTTTTTCTTAACCAAATAACCTCCAAAAAAGTAGATTTTACACAATATCTCGCGAATAAAAAATTATATCGACTTCGTAAGGGTGTCAATCGAGGCGTGTTAACGTCATTTTGATCCGACAAAAATTTTATAAAAATCGGTTCAGCCGTTTTTTTTTTTTTTTTTAATTATTGATGTTTTAATGATTAAAATGATTACTTTTCTGTGTAATATCTAATTTAATTATTATTATTAAATATTTATCAAACTGGGAAGTTCGTCGTGTGGACCTCAAGGGTCGCACTTTAGTCCTAATAAACGACCCACCTCACGGCTTGTTAAATGAAGTTTGAGCATAAAATGAAAAGTTCAGTTGAAAGAGGGTCCCTAGGGTCTTTGGCAGAGCGTACCAGATTTCGAAGTTGGTGTGTGGGCTTGTATATAGTTTTAATATTGTGGCTCTCCAGAAGTCTTCCAATGCGATCCGTGACATTCTTGACATATGGAAGGAACGCAGTGCCAGCTCTCTCTGGCTTTTGTTGTGCGGAAGTGGCAGGTGTTATATTGGGATTCAGAGCTCTTTTGATTTATTTAGTAGAGTAGCCATTTGCCTGCAAAATTTGTTCTAGGTGACGGAGTTCTTGAGCTAGGTGGCGGGATTCACAGATCCGTGAAGCGCGATCGATAAGGGTCTTCATCATGGATGGTGGTTGAAATCTTTGTGAAGATATCGGTCTGTATATGGGTAAGTTTCCGATATACTTTATGGCCGAGTGTGCCGTCGCCATTTCTGTTGACTAGTATATCTAGAAAGGCCAATTCTCACTCCTTTTTTTTCTTGTTCCATTGTAAACTGAATTCTGTGGTGGATGCTGTTTAAGTGACTCAGAAATTCGGGAAGGGTTTCCCTCCCATGCGGCCAGATAACAAAAGTACCATCCACGTAACGTAGCGACTTGGATGGTTTATAGGGCGCGGTTCGTAGTGCTTTTTCCTCGAACAGTTCCATGTATAAATTGGCAACCACAGGACTGAGAGGGTTACCCATAACAACACCGTCTATTTGCTCATAGTAAGCGTTGTCCCATTGAAAGTAAGAGGTGGTGTACACGTGCCGGAAGAGGGCTGGTATGTTATCCGCGAATATCGTTTGTAGATGGGCAAGGGTTTCGTTGACCGGAATCATCGTGAAGAGGAAGATGACATCAAAACTGATGAGGAGGTCATTGGGCTGTAAGGTGATGTTCTTGAGCTGTTGTATGAAAAATGCGGAGTCCATTATATATGTGTCTGTTGAACCTATATGTGGTCGGAGAAGGTTGGTCAGGCGCTTGGCGATGGCATAGGTCGGAGAGTCGATGGCGCTAACTATGGGTCGAAGAGGGACATCTGGCTTGTGAATTTTGGGGAAACCGTAGGGTCTGGGAGGCACAGCTTCTGATCTCTTGGACATTTGTTGGACCTCGGCGGTGAGAGAAGAGTTCTTTATTAGTAAATTGGTGTTTCGCAGGATGCGTACTGTTGGGGTGTTTGCCAGTCTTCTATACGTGCCTGGTTCTAGAAGATCGGTGATTTTTCTTTTGTAGTCTTCGGTGTTCAGAACAACGGTGGCGTTTCTTTTGTCTGCTGGTAGGATGATACTATTAGAGTTTAAAGTTTTCCAAGCCTTGTCCTCTTCTCTTGTTATATTGCGGTTTGGGGGTTTTGCTTGCTGAAGGGTTCTGGCGGATTCGCGTCTTATTTCTTCGGCTGCGTCCTGTGGTAGTGCTCGTATTGCAGATTCGACATTGGCAATGATGTACTCCACTGGTAGGGTAGCTGGTATAATAGCTAAATTTCCACCTTTGGCAAGAACTGTGGTTTCTGTTGACGTTAGATGGTGGTTAGAAATATTTACTACAGTGCGACTAGTTTCTAGGGTCACTGTTGGTCTTTTGGTCTTCTCAATCGACTGTCAGTATGGTACGTGCATTAAATATTCGGGCCATGTGTGTCAGTCGCTCGAAAGGGAAAATAGAGCTGTGGCTTAAAAAATGTATTGTGAAGCCGTTTTAAGTGCTAGACAAAAAATCCAACGGCATTATTTAAGTCTTCATGGTTTCCGGGCTTGTAGGCCGTGGCCCGGTGGTATTTCTACCTGACGTTTCGTATACAACTGCGGTAGACATTCTCAAAGGCGATGTGGCAGCGGTCGAAGTGTCCTCCTTGGCGGCTCACAGGTCAGTGTGTCAGTTGTAGATGAAACGTCAGGTAGAAATACCACCGGACCACGACCTACAAGCCCGGAAACCATGAAGACTTGGAACAATGCCGACTGTGAAAGCTTGCACACCTGGGCATTATTTAAGTTAGACGGAGCTTAATTCCAATGATAAAAAAAGTCCTTTATAGACTCATTTCTAAGGGTCGCAATTTACTCTAAATTAATTTTAGAGTCAATAAACTCTACAATTTACCTTTACTTATATAGAAATTTAAAAATGATTTTGACCAGACTTATTCGGACGACATTCCCTTATTTTGTGTTCACAATAATAGTTACAAATTGTAACTAAAGGAATAATATAATTTAATATAATAGTCTATTCTAATGCTTGGTGGGAATGTAATCTGCGATATAGATGCACGATTAGACTGTGCATCGATTTTCCTTCCGTCAGGCGTGTCTTACCTGCTGCCATAATAGATATGCAATTATTCGGTTGAGTAATTATGTCTAAAATGAAACAGGTATCTATTTATATACAGTATGTTACTCAAAAAACGTTTCGTAAATTGGAATAATAAAGCCGAGCCAAATGAAATTTTTAACTTCCCATTTGAAATTGTTGTAATTGGTTTTACCAATTAGCTTATATGAGCACATGCTTTCAATAAAATTTTGTATGGTTCAATGAGCTTATTTTAGGAGTCATATTCTTTAAAACGATTATTTTTAAAGCAAGAATATATATATTTCAAGGTTTAAACGTGTTCAAAAAAGCTTTTATGACTTATATTATAGAATGGGTACTTACTTGATGTAAATTAATATTAAACATTTTGAATAATAATAAAACACAAGGAAGAAGTCACTGTGTTGACGAAACAATTGTCATAAAATAAAGTTATAGTGTAAATTTTAAAAAACCTTGTGTTTTATTATTATTCAAAATGTCTTTTATGACTTATTAAAGTAAAAATCTTTAAACAACACTAGCAGTCCGGTCAGGATTCGCCCAGATTTGTAGATTACCTGCTAGAGATAAACATAATATACTGTCGCGGACTTTTTTGTAAACTATATTATGTCCAAATTTTTTTTCATAGATTACATTGCTATATCTCTAACGGTTTATAGGCAGCGTATGCCAAGAAAGCCTCTACTCGGCCTGTTTTTTGTTGACTTGCTTCAAGTAAAATTGTCACCGGTTATTCTTTATTACCATTGGCCCCACGTTGGGCGCCAATTGTAACACCTACACCAACAAATCTTCCACACAATGCATTGATATATCTCTAACGGTTTAAGGTACGTGCAGTATGGAGCTGGGATTCTAGATGGTAGCGTAGATCATAGGCTCATAGCAGGGCTTGCTTAAATTAATGCAGTGTTATATATGCGAGCGTACAATGAAGCAGTGAGTGTAGCAGGTATAAGCGCTGTTACAAGAGCTGCTAGATACAAGAATGTATCTCACCATTCTTTCAGCGCGCTGACTACTACAATCAACGTGTGACAACTGTCAAATGGCCATTACAAGTTTCGCAATGGATGTGACTAGTTTAATAAGTAAAATTTTGTCAGTTTTTATTTAATTTGTTTAGAGTTTTTTCTAAGACGTATTTAAAAGTGTTAGGTTCCATACGTAAATATTAAAAAAACCGGTTTGGGTAAAATTTTAATTCTTGATATAAATGATGAAATTCGCCATGTTTAGATCGTTTTCTATTAATAGGGTGGACATGATAGCTCCTACCCAAATTTGTATTTAAAATATACCACTTTGTAGCAGAAGAACACAAATATTCGTCTTCGCTATCTGACATTTCAAACGCGATTTAAGCTTGTATAGTATCAAAGCTTCGTTGTGCAAACCTATAAGCGCTTATAATTTCAGCCACCATCTACCATACATGCTACCATCTAGAATCCCAGCTGCGTACTGCACGTACCTTTAGGCAGCGTATGTCAAGAAAGTAGAGGCCTTGGCCTGTTTTTTGGTGACTTTTTTCGGTAAATGGTTAGGTATACTACTGTTCTAGCGCAACAAAATATGGTGTCGCGTCAAAATAACCGATGACAAAATAAATTGGTGCGAAGATATTTTGTTGCGGGGTGAAAAAGGCGGTGGTACAGGTGCGGAGTTTCGCAAAAAACGTATGCGGGAGGTTATTTTGTCGTTTGTTTATTATGTCGCGGTTATTTTGTCGCAAATTATGTCATAGTTATATGTCGTTGGATATTCTGTTACAGAACCACAAAATATACACTAAAGCCAGGCAAGATACCTATAAATTTAAAGAAAATGCATCTAAATCGCATCAGTGGTTCTTAGTCATCAGCGTACTAATGGACAGACATACACAGAGAGAGAGACGTTGCGTTTTATAATATTTATAGATTTATTTGTTGGCAGTCATTGTTATTGACACGAAAGCCCATTTTAGACGAAAACAATTTTGTCATAAAATTTGTTAACTAATTTGTGAGCAAAATTACGAATCTATTCGGACAACTATTTTGGTTCAGCTTGTATATTGCATAAGATGTTAACTTGTCCGGCTTCAATGGTTCACATCGGCTTTGCAGCGGTCGTCGGCCATAATCCACAGGCACAAAGAACATGATTTCCGGTGAGACAGTCTTCAAGATTTTTGTCCATAATTTTCAGCATTTTTTTGTTTTATTTATCCATGACAATTATACAGACATACACTAGTGTTTAACCGCGACATCCAAGCGTTGCTAGATAAAAAGTACCGTATAGATTTTAAGTTTGAGTACCCTCTATCGATAGTCTATGGATTGCATCTAATTGACGACTTTTAAACTGGTAACATATAATGATGAATATACTTCTAATCACTTGTGTGTTTAATAAACAATAATTGGAAATGGATTTTTTACAAACATAAAATCAAAATTTCATTCAAATCAGTGGGCTCCTTACATAATTTGTTAGTTTTCAATAAGGACAGAGTTGACATTTTAAATAACAGCGGAGTATATAAAATTAGTTGTGTAAACTGTTCAGCCTTTTACATTGGGAAAACGGAGAGAAAATTTAAACTCAGGGTACTTGACATACAAAAAACATCATCAACAATAATTCAAATTTTGCAAAACATTTATTATAATACAACCATAAATTTAACATAGAATCATGTTTTAAACCATTGCATATTTCAAATTGAATATTTTCGAACTTTTTGAAATCAAATTAGCATTTAATGATTCTCATAACTGTCTGAATACCATCTCAGACTCACAGCTTCAAACCATTTTTGACTTTCTGTTTACATCAAGTAATTACCGTGATAATAGCGATGTCATTGGTCATCAATAGAGGTCAACACCCAATCCTTTTATACTTTTTCTACGACCATTTTGTATTCCTTCATTCAAAACTCCTAGGTCTAAAAATAAAAAATACATTTTAATTCTACATTTATTGACTCAATATGACACATACAATTCATAATTTTGTTCTGAAACTTTGTTGCTGGGATTTCAATTCTTCATTGATTGTTTTTCATTAAATTTATGGCAATGGGACCTTATTTGCAACTTCAAAGGTAATATATTTCATAATTTTATTTATATTTTAATTTTTACCATATTAACTTCAAAAACATAATGTAATTGAATCAAAGTTTTTTTGACAATGTTTTAACAAATTTTAATATTTAAATTTTTAGCTAAATGTCTAATTAGGTGAAAAAGATTCTGCCTGAAGATGACATATCTATGTCGAAACATGTAGCAGTGGTAAATAAATTGTTATATTTGCTAACTTAATTTTATATCTTGTGAGGATTCATTCATTTCCAATTATTGTTTGGTAACGTTTATTTATGTCGGTCATTTACTCAGTTACTTCAGTACTATTTATTTATATCCACTCCACTATTTATATCACTGTACTGACTGATTCGACCGTTGATTGACTAATATTTATATCACTGATCCACTTGATACCACGACTCACCATTGACTGACTGCCTGATCGCTTCACTCACTCGTTTATATACGCTGCGTGGCTGAAGCCCAGTGCTTCTCGCTTTCTCTAGAAACTTCGCGTATAGTTACTCGTTGTTCAGCAAGCAGACACCGCTTCTCAGAATTCTTGCCTGACGTTTATATACAGGGTGATCCGTAACAGTATCTAAGATAATATATTTAAGTATCTATAAGCTACATTTAAAAGTAGGTATCTTAAAATATTTCAAAAATATTTTAACTGAAAAAATCTAAGTTGCGTTGCAAGTATTTAAGATACGTTTAAATTTATCTTGGATATATATCGAAAACTTTTGAGCGGTAGATATTTTCATTTTCTGATACAGATATTTACAATAAAAAGTATCTATGACACAAGTATATCTATAAGATACAGTGTTGCCAACGATCAAAAGTTGCTCCCACCAGATGACAGATTGAAAACCACTAAAACTGACAAATTAAAAATGTCTAAATAATTATTAACATTTCTTGAACATAATGTTTCAAGTTCCAATTTCTATTTAAAAATACATTTTTTTTTCCAGATCCATAATATTGATGGTAAATTTGTCATAAAATGTGTATTGAAATTCCGTAAAGGTGACTAATTTTTTACTTATAAAAAATCAGAAAAAAAATTGCTTAAATAATTACAATATTTCTTGATTGAATTTAAGTTGTCAGTACTCAGTTGTCGCGTCTCTTTAATGGTCATTAGTTTCAAATTTCAGTGTTACCAAACGAACATAAGAAATTCAAATATTCCAAAAAATTTTAACACCAATTTTAATTACGAATAATTGAAAATGCTCCAATATCACCAGATCTCACCAGAAAATTTCACAATACCACCAGAAATCCCACTGCCACTAGATTACAAATTTTAGTCACTAAGTAGGTAGCTGATTCCACCAGATCTAGTGGGAATCAGCTACTAAGTTGGCAACGCTGCTAAGATAATATAGAAAGTATCAAAGGTATTCCTCAGCTCCGCTTTCAACTAATATTAATTTATTTAACAGTGGAAACGTATAATTTAATGTAATTTGTGAGAAGCAATTTTGGGTGCCAAATTGTTGAAGGGAGCGAGAATAACAAGATAATAGCAATAATTTTAGATAAATATACCTCTTTGTTAAAGCATCAGTCGGAAACTATTATAAAGCGGATTTTAGCGTTCGAGCGATAAATAATCTTGTTCTAGTGAAAAATATTCTAGTTATGTAGACTGTCCGAAGACAATGGAAACAATTTGATGATTCTATATTTCTAATTGGAGGCAATATACGCACTTTAAAATCTCTAGTTTGTTGAGTACCATACCGAAGGTGTCTTCTGACAATTATTCTAGAACCGTTCTAGGACTTGCCAACAAACACACCTGATAACTGCTTCTCGGTGCAATCCTGGTATAAATTATTGAATTGTTTTTAATTCATCAAAAAAAGGTTAAGTGTTTGACATGTTTATTTTTTTTTTTTTTGCTACAAATAAACGTAGGTACTACAATTCCGGAAGTTAAATTTCGCGTAATTGATTGAACAGTGGGAATCATTCTGTAAGAAAAACTAATTTCAGTCCCATACCATCTCGTTCTTAGGGAGAGTCGACCATAACCTTACTCTTTAAATATAATAGTAATTGTATTTTACTCTTCTTGTATTTTAATGAATCTTGCTACGGAATTAAATACTACTCTGTTTAGCCATTTAATTAATGAGATACGATTATTTTGATGAAAAGAGTTAATAAATTTTTCTGCTTCAATTATTTTACACAGATTTGCTTCATAATCAATCAACCTACACAATCTAAGATAGAACAATAATAAATGACTTCGATAGTGGGAGACCTTAATTAAAAATAAAACAATCATTCATTAGTTTTATCGAAAGTCAGTGGTTTTAATTAGGAAAACAAAACACATTATTATAATAGCTTGTAGTTTAAATAATGACTATTGCAAGAACTTAACAGTACAGTTTATCTCGACTATAAAAATCTAATTAGTAATCCCAACTGTGAGAAAATAAATCATTTTGTTTTTAATAGACGACAAAGTAATAATAAAAAACAAAATACATCGTTATTCATTTATTAGTTCTGTTCTTCTTTTTTTTCGTTTCATTGTGTAACGTATGACCATAACAAGTGAACGAATGACGAATTTTAAGTTAATGATCACTTGTTGTTTTTCGGCATCTTGTCTGTCCAACTGTCATTTGTTTGTTAAGATCGGTTTACATTGGTTGTTTGCAGTGTCAATGTTTGCTTTGATCAGTATGTTTGTGGTAGGGTAATTTTGTTCACTATTTTCTTGCCAACGTCAAACATCTAACTACTTTTGAAATTTATGTAAATATTGTCCTAAATCTGGGTTTGATTTTTTTGACAATTGCGCGCGCGCACTAATTTCAAATTTAAACAAACTAACTGAAGATTTAAAATTGTTTTGTTTAAATATTTAAAGCGGCCACAAAACTAAAAAGTTTTAAGAAATTTAATCAAATGAGACTGCAATCTGCATACATCATGGAAATATCATCCCTCTATATTTTTAATGTTTCGACAATTTTATTATTAGACACTAACGGCCCCGTCCGGCTTCGCCCGGGTGCTAAGAAAACCCGGGTGCAATACACTACTCACTCGCTTCGCTCGTTCGCTTGAATATTATAAATATACTACTCACTCGCTTCGCTCGTTCACTTGAATATTATAAATACACTACTCACTCGCTTCGCTCGTTCGCTTGAATATTATAAATACACTACACACTCGCTTTTATATACAATTTTTAGTTTTAAAAAAATTATAATTATTGTTAAAGAAAGAATATAACAAAAATAAAAAAATATATAAATAAATATCATGTAGAATTTAGAAAAAAAAAGCCAAAAATTCTACGATGCCATCAGTTTCCGAACCCGGGTCCCTGTTCATAGAGTGCTGCGACGTTACCTCTACGCTACGAGTGGACCAGTTATGTACGGTCGTTTTTATGATATAAGTATGTTGCGAATTCTTACGATCGGGTTACGAATTTAATTAATTAATTATTAATTATTATTATTATTTATTAATTATGCTATATATATAAATCTTCCGTGAAAAATTATCTAACTGATGGTGAAAACCGCATCAAAATCCGTTGCGTGGTTTAGGAGGAGTTAGCGGTTAAACAGACAGACAGACGCGAAAAGCGACTTCAATTTATACTATGTAGAGATTATGAGATGGAATTTACAACATAACTGAATCACGAGGATCTGTTTGGATTGAAACGTTGATCACAATAAAATTACTAACAGAGTACATTTAGCCCTATTCTACTATTTATGTTCTAATCACTGTCCTTACATAGCCATAGTGATTACAAAATCTATAAACACTGTTTGTAATCACTAATGTTTAACCTGTCACTTTGTTTAGCAGAATAAGAAACGAACAAACAGCCACAGTGCTTATCTTGGTAAGCACTTAGTAACCACCGTGACTATCGTTAGTAGAATAGGCCTGAATTATCTAATTGCCTACTAAGTACGAACCCGAAACCCTTTTCAAACTCGATAAAAACTGACGATGATTTTTGTGTTGTTTTTAATTTTTGTTAATAATTTGAGATCGCCAATAATATGCAATATCAAACAAGAAATCAGATTGCTTGACAAAACAAAAATTCCATAAATCAGAATTACGTTAATCGTTTTTCAATTGTTTTATTAAGTTCGACATGGTATATTATGTATGGGTCAAAATTAGGGATTGAAATTTGACCCACAACCCGTAATCCAATTGAGCTGAAATTTTACACTTAGTCCGATGACAATGCAATATAGTATATCTAATATCGTTCTAAATCCAAAATGTCGGACGTCCCAAAATGGCGGCTCATCTTTTTCTTTACAACCCCCTTGACATGGGGATCAAATGAAAGGGTTTGACGAGTAGAATACGATAAGCTGCGTGACGTCATTCTAAATCCAATATGGCGGACCCCCCATTACAAAACTCAAGATTTAAGACTTCGATTTTGTATTTTTAAATGTATGAAATTAAAATAATTAATAAAGACTAAAAAGTAAAAAATAAATAAATAAATTAAAAAAAACTTTTTAAAAACAATGGTTTTCTTTTAAATTTAAAAAGCACTAAAAAGTAGAAAATATTTTTTTTTTCAGTTAAAAAGAAAACCATTAGGCAAAAATGAAGGTACGTATACCTTGATAAAGTAATATTTGTGAGTGCCCAATTGTTTTCTTTTTAACTGAAAAAAAAGAAAAAAATTATTTTCCACTTTTTAGTGCATTTTGATTTAAAAGAAAACCATTGTTTTTAAATAGTTTTTTTTAAATTTATTTATTACATTTTGCTGTTTTGTTTATGTGAATCCGTCTTTATTAAAAGACACAAAAGAAAAAAACGATGGCCAAATGTTCGACAATGGCATCATCAGTTTGTCTTAATTGAACAGGTTTGTTTTTACCCGAAGAACACACCATAATACTCACAATCGGAGTCCTGAACAGGGCTGTGATTTGTCACAATATTGTGGCAAAGTACATCTATTTAGTGATGGGCGATTGTAAGATGTTTTTACAATCGAAACAATTGCAATCGTTCATAATAACAATCGCAATTCAAGGTTATATGCTAGTCGACTGACGTCTGACGTTCGCGCGACTCGTTCATCGTTGATTGTTCACTGTTCAGTCGGTACTCTGTCTGAGCACTCGATTACATTACTGCACAATCGACCATCGACTCGACCACAGTTGTTGAGTGATGGCGGATTGTATATTATGTGGCTCTGTACGATTCAGTACTATACGACTATGAAACGACAACAATCAAGTCATTTTCTGACTGATGTATGTGTGTGTGTGTATGTGGTCAATTTTTCGCCTTCGATATCGTAAAAACGGAACAACATACGGCCATGCCGATTGTTCTATTGTGTTTATCAGCCTTTAACTTAGATCTTATTAGATTTTGAGTCAAATCGGTTCAGTGGATCCTGAGATATTAAAAAAAACGTTCTCAATGTCACGTATTAACATAGGTAAAAAAATATAAATGAATTCTAGATGTTATAATATGAAAAAAATGTAAATATTTTTTTTCTCTAAAATGGACAGTTTTCGAGAACATTGACGGGGGGGGGGGGTGCCATTAAAAAAAGGAGATGGCGTCATTCCGGCAAGGGGTGGAGATAAAAAAAAGATGAATTGAAAAAAAGATGCGCGTTAAAACATAACATTGACATGTCCAAGGATTTTGGCCGCGAATGTAATCCTCTTAAAAACATTACATAATGAAAGAATTGCTTAAATCGACTGTTTCTGAGAGATTTCGAAAAAGCAAAAAATGTGGTAAAATTTCGTGGTTTTTCGGCTCCCCCCACGTTAGCACAGGGTCCTCGAGGTCGAAAACTCAGATTCTACTCCACAGAGTACCCGCAAACAACACACCAAAATATCACTAACTTCGGAATACTTTCCAGGTAACCCCCTTCATTTATTACCTGCCGCTTGGACTATATGTAGTATGTCAACTGTCAAGTATTCTCAGTTGATATTAGAAAAATATTTTGTAACGGTTATAGCGACTGTTTTCGTGGAATATAGAATAAAAACTGTTTGATAAAATATGATAATATAATATCTTGATTTAATTGTCAATAAATTGAATAGACGTACAGATGATCGACAGACAAGGGCCGACTTAATAGTCGACATACCTATATTTTATATCAATGAACGGTATGTATAATTTTTTATTTCGCCCAGCCCTACTTCTGGAATGTGTCCGCTCTCGCTCGTTGTGTCGACTCGTCGTATGGGGCATCCAATTAATAATAAATTGCGATTAAAGATCAATATGAAACATAATTTCTTCTGTTGTGAATTAAAAAAAACTGATTATTCATCCGCCGAGGGTTCTGTACAGTCGCGGACTTAAAAAAGTTTACGCCTGTATCATCTAGTTACCGGTTTTTTTAATTTTTGCATATTGTAATTTGGCTTTTGATAGTAATGTATCAATTACTAAGGTTACATCCTAAAAATTCAATAAAAAATTATCATCAAAACACCTCAGTTGTTTATTATACAATACAAATTACTCAATAGTATTCAATTAAAACATAAAAAGATTTGATAATATTTGATACTAGCAAATTCCTTCCTCCAATCTTGCAATAATTCTTCTATTTTGTTCATCGTTTTAATAATTTCGAGGCATTTAAACGACAATTACTTCTTTTAATTTTTGACATTTACATTTACCTATTAAAAACTAAATTTGTTGCTAAGCTACTGACTTTTTGTGAACTTACACTGAAAAACTCAAGTGTAAACTTTATTAAGTTCGCGACTGTACATCATTCGCTATAGTTTTTCTGTAATCTTTGATCTTTTTAAAAATTTTAGGTCTAATACTTTCGAAGAAAAGGGGATACTTTTTTGGTACATTTGAATAAAAAACCTATAAAAAAATCATATATTTTTTAACTTCTTGGAAGTTTTTAATAGTTACATCTACAAAGTGAGTTTGCTGCGATATACCACATACTAAACAGAGTGCCTCTGAGTTTGTCTTGTACATCCGAATTAATATTATAGTGAGGCATTGTTTTTTTATAAGAACAAGTAATTGCTAGATAAATTTAAATGTTTTTGTTTCAAAATAATTGGCTTGCATGTCTTTCTTTCTTTTTTTATAACGCCATACCAACAGCTAGGATTATTTGGACCTAGCATCAATTCACATTCGAACTGAAAATCCAATTGATCTTTACCAGTTCTCGAAACAGAACCTGGAAACTAGTGGCTTATAATAAGAAGAGTGTAACCATCAGAACTTGGGGAGGAAGATGCATTATTATTCACAGACAGATCAAGTACACCGGTCTGACGGCTAGACTCTTGTTAACATCCCACTGGAAGTTGTTGTAATGGGTCCATTTTGCGAATGAAAAATTTGGACATACCTGCACGTTTTGAGGTCCCTAGAGTCCGAATCTACTGTTTTTATAGAGATGTCTCTCTCTCTCTCCCTTCCCCCTCTCTACCTTCTCCTTCTCTACCTTCCCCTCTCTCCCTCCCCCTCTCTCTTCCTCCCTCCCTCTCTGTGTGTACATACGTACGTTCGTTTGTACTTTGGTGAGCTGTTTTTCGGCTCGCATATCTTGAGAACAAAGAATGATATCGACTCCGGACCAATTTCATTCCACGCATAATTGCATAATGTACACCTGATAAGGTTTGCAGAAAATTAGCGGTTTTTTTATAGCAAAAAAACGACTGTAAAATGGTTGTAAAATGTTAACCTGTATATTGCAAATTATAGTTTCTCCACGGTAGACTGGTCTCTAGTCTTTAAGGGCATCCAATGAAAGTTAGCAGTGTGGTTTTACCCACACACCAAGCCTCTTTTCTCGTAATGGAGAAGCCATATAATAATAATAATAATAATAATAATAATTGCCTTTATTAGGGCGGAGTTCAGCTATGCTGCTCTTCCACTCAACCCAAAAGATACAGGAATACATATACTTACATAATAATAATAAAAAAGAAATACATGGACACTGGTTAAAACAATGTTAAAATACAGACAACATCGGACATCAGCCAATTAAAACATAAACAATATAAAACAGTCAAAATACAAACAATATAAAACCGCTATAACAATAACCAAAAACTCAAAAATTAAATTTAATATGCGTGCCGCGAAATGCTTTCACATACTCCCTTACACACCGATTAAATACAGGTGGGGAAGTTATATTTTTTAAATGTGCAGGCAGTTTATTATACAATTTCGCTGCCGTGTAAGAAAACGATTTGACGTAGGTCGAACGTAAGGATAAGGGAACGGCAAGCTGGTGTTTAGAACGAATGTTTACATCATGATGATTGGCGCGTTCTTCAAATCTTTCAGCTAGATAGATTGGCTCATTCCGTACAAAGATTTTGTGAACGAACAAAATCAGATGCAGAAAACGTCTTTCCAGCATATTAAGCCATCCTGAAACAGCTAATTTCGGACTGATGTGATCAAATCTCCGTACATTATAAACATAACGCAAGCAGGCATTTTGCATTTGTTGAATTCTCTGCCTATCAATTTGCAACAGACAAGGCCCATAGACAACATCACAATAGTTAAACACTGATAGAACATAAATGTTACACAGATGGAGCTTAGTTTGTACCGTAAACACATTTCGATATATATAAAGTGTTTTAAGTCGCATGTATGCACAACGTAACATTTTATTAATTTGAATTTTAAAATTAAAGGAGTTGTCTAGAATTAGTCCCAGATTTTTTGCGCTGTTAACAACCGGAAGTATGTTATCACAAACAGAAACCCTTATATTATTGGTGTTAATTTTATCCAGAACGTGTTTTAGGCCAAGTACCATTACGACAGATTTAGACGGATTTAATATTAAGCCATGGCTTTTGGAAACATCACAAAGCTTGTGAAGGTCTTTATTTAAAGAATCTAAGGCTATATCTAAATTTTCAGGCTCAAAGAACAACAATGCTGCATGCTCGGCTATCCTCAAGCCCGGCTTGCATCTTAACTGAATTCGTAAAAATACCGATATTGTAGTGAGGCAGTGGTTCATTGGAGACGAGATGCCCGTTTTCGGAATTCTCCAACTGGTAGATGTTTATGTCGTGCCGTGACGAATGGACTAGCAGTTTCACGGTAATTGGCTATTATTTCATTTCGGTTGCACTCTCGGAGACGTGATTTGATGAAACGTTGTCCAGCTTATAATGTTGTGTAGATAGAGATGATTATTTTTTTATAAATACCACTGATCTCTATCATAATAGATGGATAGTGGGTATGCTCTCCAAACGTGCACCTCGTAGAAGCTTTTGTTTCACGACCATTACGGTGGCAAAGTAGACAAACCAGTGATCGCCAAATCGTCGATCGCAAGCTATACCAGTAGCTCACGTAAAAATTAAAAATCTGTTTTACTTACATGTTATAATCGTAGTCAACACGTGAAATGATAAACATAAATGTTTTAAATCAGGTAGGGCTCACCAGATAATTTAAATTTCAAAAGTAACTCCCATATTAATTTTGGTGACCACTGCAATAGACTTGATATAATGAAACAACTGACAGAAGCTGTCAAAGGCAAGTGACTAAAACAATTTAGTGTTATCAACTTAAATTTAAACGTTGTAAATTGTATTATATTGTTACGGATCACCCTGTATATGAACGACAGGCAACAGTTCCGAGAAAGCGGTGTCTGCTTACCGAACAAATAGTAACTGCGCGAAGATTCTAGACGTTCTGGAAAACGCTAGAAGAGCTGTGCTTAAGCAACGCGGCCTCTATATAAGCAGCGAGTCGACGGGAATCAGTCAGTTTACGGTGACTCACACAAGTAATCAGTTCAACGGAGATTAGGCAGTCATTAGTGACTCGTGCAATCAAGTGCGTCTGATATAAATATTAGGCAGTCAATGGTGACTCGTGCCGTCATGTGGATATAAATATTAATCAATCAGTCAGAACAGTGATATAAATAGTGAAGTGGATATAAATAAATAGTACTGAAGTAACTGAGTAAATGACTGACATAAATAAACGTTAGAAATAAATCTGAAATAAATACAGTGATGTAAATAGTCCTTGTATATAGTTAATTGTTACGAATTATTGTATATATAGTTGTTGCGTTCATTGTTATGTATTTTTAATTATTGTAAATAAATATTTATTCCGCCAACTCAGAAAACCGTTTTGTAACAATATAATTTATATTATGCTCGATATTATGTGATGTAGACACATTATGTTTCAATTAATTTTATTTCTGATTTATTTATTTTTAATTACAATGTACTTATTGCCGACATAATGGGGTATTCTATACTTATTTTGTCTACTTTGACACCGTGCATGTGCAAATGACTTCTAAGCGGAACACAACTTCCTATGGTAAAACAACTAAACCATTATCTGTTTATATCAGTAAATTAGTTAGGTCAAGATGTTTAGTTACTGGAGAACAGGAGTCCCTAACACTATTCTGGTACCTGCCGGCCCATTTTAATTTTAAGGACATTCTCTATTTTATTAGGTGATTTGGTCCAATGTTGCCCTGAGTAACATGAAAGGGAATCGAAAGATCTTGTCATAAATAAAAACTTTTTTCTATTGCACCGAAATTATTTATCCTGGGGGGACAGAAATATCGCTTCATCAATATTGCATTTAAATAGGCTCAGCCTACTACTGTTGTGTGTTTTAAAGACCACCAAAAGCTAAAGTTATTTGGGCCTAGCACCAATTCATATTTTCAATTCATTATTATTTTTTTTAATAATAAATTGAAAATCCAATTAGGAAGTTTCCCTTTTTTATTTTTTTGATCTAAATCATAGTTCTAAAAGTTATAAAATTAGTGGCGGAAGAATTTTTGAAATATCTTTAAAAACAACAAAGTTATGCTACTTCAAAGTTTGAATTGACAATTCTCCAAGAAATTCCGTTTTCAGTCCGGATGACGTCACGCGGCACGATATTTTTAAAAGTTATTTTCAGTTTGTATGTGTGGTAATTTAACATGGTAACTTCCGATAAATCTCTTTCTATAAACTCGTAAATTGTTATGGAAACACTAAAAACAAACCAGTTGATGACGGAAAATATTGACATATTTAAATTTTTGACAGTTAATTTTAATTTAATATAAATAGAAAAGTCTGTATTACAACAAAATAGTTACTAAGTAACTTAGGTTCTAATTACTCACAAAGCTAAAAAACAGCAAACTTGTACCGCGTGATGTCATATTCAAAAATCAGTTTCGTTTGCGACCCCACGTACAAGAAATTGAATATCTCCGTTGAAATTAAAGATATCAAAATAATTTTTTCAGAATTTTTAAAGTTATCTTTATTACAATGATGTGACAGTATCACAATTAGTATTTTCGTCCAATGGAAACTTCCTAATTGACACTTTTACCAGCTCTCGGGCTAGAACCCGGGAACTGGGGACTTGTAATAGAGGAACCATAACAACGCCATATAAACAACAGCATTGCTACACGCTTGGCCATTCTCAAGCCCTCCTACTACTGTTGAAAATTGAAAATCAAATTACGGTACGGATTTTTAAAGTATCGATTTTTATGCATCAGACATTGAAAAAGAATTCACTTGTGGGCAATATTGGACCACATTCTCTAGTAAAATGGACCTTTAACAGTTAACAGTAGCACTAGCTGGAAAGTATTTTTTTTCTTACTTATTAACATATTGAAGAACCGATAATTTCCGCTCTTCCAGGAAAAATAATTTTGGTGCAATAGAAAAAGTTGTTATTTTTGATCTTTCATGTTTATTCTGGGTAACTTTTGGACCAAAATCAGGCCATGTCCTTTATTAATGTAATTTTAAAGTTGTAATCCCAGAAAAGGACTATTGCTATTTTAAACCTCCGAGGATTTTGCAGGAATATTCCTTGTGAAATTCCGAATTAAAAAGCTCATGAGTGTTATTAATTAATTAATTGTAGATTATAGACGCGTCGACAACTCAGGTCATTAGCGCCTTCAACACAACAAATAACCAATTTGTGTATTAGAATCCGCCAGCCGGCATACACAAACCGACTGGTACGAGCGCGGGTTCCTGGGAGCACTAATTCCCAAAGAACATTGGAATGCAATTTGCGATAGCAACCACATTCTAATGTCCCCCCTGGGGGTATGAGTGTTATTATCTCCTAAGTGTAACTATATATAAAGTTATTTAACTTCTTACAATACATTCTCATTTTTAGGGTTCCGTACCTCCAAACGGAATCTTATTACTGAGCCTAAGATGTCTGTCACAAGGCTCTATATGCCTCTATCTCATAAACGGTAAGAGGTAGCTAGTTGAAATTTCCACAGATTGTGTGTTGTGTCATGAATCCTGGCAAATAATAATTTTAATGAAATAATCAATTAATTTTAATAAATTAATGTTTTTTATTTTACGATGATGTTAAACGCTCCATAAGAGTTTATACAGTATAGCAGTACGGTTGGAGTAATCGTACTGCTATACTGTACTACCAGCTCGCCTATTTGGATGCATAGTTTTGCTCAAACTAGTGGGCCCGACTACAACGTAAATGAGAAGTTTAATTATTTTTTAAGGTGAGCAATTATTTATAATTTACGATACGTGCAAAATGCACGTTTCACTATATTTATTATACACCTACCTACTATTATTACATTACATAAAAATTGGCAGAAAATATATTTTATAATCTAGCCTTTAAATTAGCAAACTCGTAATTTCTGACTGATAAAAATGCTATTATTTTAATTTTATTATTAAGAATTTTAATTAAAAGCAAGGTACCGCATAAGTTTAATTAGAATTACGATTTTGACAGTTGGAGGTCGTTTAAACTTTAAAGGATCAACAAGTTTCCTGATGTTAATTTATGAGTGCAATCTTTCAAACCGTGGTGGCTTAAAGATAGATTTTCAAATTACTTGTCATAATCGCCTTTTACAATTAGTTGTGTGTGTTTTTAAAGACCACCAACAGCTAAGGTTATTTGGGTCTAGCACCAATTCATATTTTGAATTCATTATTTTTTTTTAATAATAAATTGAAAATCCAATTGACACTTTTGCCAGCTCTCGGTCTAGAACCCGGGAACTGAGGACTTGTAATAGAGGAACCATAGCAACGCCATATAAACAACAGCATTGCTACACTCTCGGCTATCCTCAAAGCCTTTGAGAATGTCTACCGCAGTTGTAGACGAAACGTCAGGTAGAAATACCATCGGACCACGGTCTACAAGCCCGGAAACCATGAAGACTTGGTATAGATACATTTTTCCCATGTAATTTTCTATTGTGTGGCTGTGTGTCTTTTTATCCTCTAGAAAAGCCCTAAGCTAGAACACGGGACAAAACCTATAACGGAGACAGATTTTTTATTTTCTCCTCAGAAGGAGAAATTGCCCCTATACAGGGTGTATCACAGAAAACCGAACATAGGGAAAACTCCATTGTGCAAACTAGTTAGGATCAACGATTACTTTGGCCACATATGAGAATGGGTACCATGGTAACGCTGACTAACCGTTATTTAATAACAATAATAGCTAATAATGAATAATTAGAAAAATCAGTTAAAATAAATTCTTCAATATTAAATGAATTTATTTTTATTAATGAAACAATTTTTTATTAAGAAAATATTTTTTTAACTAATAATTAAACAAAACAAACAGTTAAAATAAAAAATTAAAGCAAATGTTCAAATAAACCTCCATTTTGAATTAAGCAGTGGCTTTATCTAACATTACAGGAGTCATATTGAAACATACTTCGACGATTTTGTCTTTAAGTTCATCCAGATTTTGTCAAATGAACAGCAATATGCATTTGTTACTGTATACGTACACCATGGTAACCATGGTAACGACCTCTGAATAGAGGGCAAAGCAATCTCTGATCTTAACTAATTTGTACTGTGTACTTTTCCCTATGTTCGGTTTTCTGTGATACACCCTGTATATACTATATTTGTCTGACTGGTTGGAAGTGCCTAATTGTGCAGGTGATGTGGTGAGGACGACGAATCGTCCCATCACATAATCGGCAACTGTGCTGCCTAGTGCTTTAAGGTGGCCGCCAGGGGCTGATAGCCCACCGGGACACCGGAATTTTCCCGGTGGGCCGCTACTTAATATATTGACGAAAATGGGCTGATGAAAAATACTGCTATTCTACATACATACAAATATTCATGGTCATGTGGACCACTAAATTCTACTTTTCCCGGGCCGATCAGATCATGCCTAGCTTCCCATGGGTGGCCTTCAGATACAAAACCCATACTTTGAGAACAAATTATTTGAGTGGGTGTGACGCTGAAATGACTATAATTGCCTTCTATGAAGACACGGGACTGTTTGGAGACATACCTAGTCAGTATGGCAAACTGCGTCAAAGTCGCAACTACATAAACTACAAGTTCTACAAATCAAAGTAGCACGAATAATTGTTGATGCACCCTGGTTTATCCGTAACAACCAGATACGCGAAGAATTAGGAATTATGTCAGTTGAACAGTTTATTAAAAAAAGTGCAACAAAGTTCTTCAATAACTTAAACGAGTGCCCCGGTGCAGTGCACTTTAATCTTGGAAGTAGACCCGGTGAGCGACGACTCAAACGGAAATGGTCAATCGACCTAATAAACTAATTATTTAGTGTTAACAAAGTCAAAAATATATTATGTCTAAAATAGTGTAGTGCAGGGCATCGACCCTTAATGAATAAATAAATAATAATGCGTTTAACGTCCGTTTCTCGACATTATGTCATAACAGACGCCATTCGCACCATTACTATTTTTCCATTTTTACCACTTTCCCGATGTTTTCTACATTTTTTAAACTTCAACTTTTTTTTTTAATAGCAATGTGCGAATGGAGGAATTATAGGAAATTAGGATTAGGTAGGCAATTTTGTGAGAATAGGAGTTTGACAGGTAATCGGCCATGGCCTTGCTTAAGGAACCATCTCGATATTTATCTGGAATAATTGAGGGAAACCATGGAAAACCTCAAACAAGATGGCCGGTACAGGAATTACCGTTTCTCGACGTGAGGCAGTAGGAAAAAGTCCCAGCCACATCTGCCCCCGTCGGGATTCGAACCCAGTACCTTCCCGATGCGAGTCTAGTGCTGTACCACTAAGCTACATCGCTGCGACCCTTAATGTGATTCTATTATTAAACGTTTTCATAATCAGTCAACAATACCATGAAATAGCCCCTGTGTGCTGAACTGGTAACACCCCTTTAAAAAAAAACCTACTCAGTACTCACATACCCTAACAATAAATAACGGGTGATGCGCATGCATCTCAGAGTACTGACTTTATTTCTTGGGAATCAAGTATTAGGATACCAAGAGATTCATCGGGTTCATCAAATGGACTGAATGCCTTCTCACGAGGGTCCAGGACTGTTCGGGCAGGCACAATAAACTCTTGTAGGCCTGAGTGCAGCGAGAACATTTTTCCTGCCCCCTAGGTTAATATCAATATTCATTCGAAAACGTATTCATCTTCAAAAGACAAAGAATTCACTGTTCATTTTTTACAGAGTATGTATGCATGTGTTAGTTAATTTTGTGGTGGTTTCGATTTGAGTCTATAATTATTTTCCACTTACAGTGTTATGGTGCTTGAACTGTAAAGGGTCTTTACACAACGTATGCTAGTTGTGCAAACTATTACAACACAAATATCTGTGGCCAAAAAGGTAAAACCACTTATGTCAAATTTGTGGAAAAATAAGATTAACTAACCTTAGGCTGATTGCACACTGATCAAACGAAAATGTTGTCAAAAAAAAAACGGTTTGTTGCATTCAGAAACATTTTGTTTAAATCTCGAACATGCAGGATGGACCGAAATGTTTTCATACAAAATAAATAATAGTTTTTTTTAGGCTGAAATGCAATTGAAAAATTTTTTCGTTGGAGAGCAGCCAATTATATAATTGTTTCGAAACATATTGGAAAAAATCATTTTACCAACCAGTGGTCACAGTCAGGATTCTAACCTGAACCTTTCCACTTTCGCGGCGGAATGTGCTTACAATACTCAACCGTGACATGATTGCTAAATTAATATTCTCCTTATATGCTTCAGAATCAATAGATTTTCACTACATGCGAGTGTCAATTCATATATGCTAATTGCTAGTTGATATTCGTATGTAGCGAAAATCTATTGATTCTGAAGCATATAAGGAGAATATTAATTTAGCAATCATGTCACGATTGAGTATTGTAAGCTCATTCCGCCGCGAAAGTGGAAAGGTTCAGGTTAGAATCCTGACTGTGACCACTGGTTGGTAAAATGATTTTTTCCAATATGTTTCGAAACAATTATATAATCGGTTGCTCTCCAACGAAAAATTTTTTCATACAAAATGTTTTATTTTGCTTCACAGCATTTCGCTTGATTTCATTGCACATTTTATCAATCAAAACGTCCTTAATCAAATGTATTTGTATATTATGGTGCCAACATGGAAAAATCAAGTTATTCAACACGGCCCACCTCTGGACAACTTTTGGCAGCTGAAAAACCACGTTTTACCACCTTCTTTGCTTTTATCGAAATATCTCAGAAACGGTCAACTTAAATGATTCTTCCATTATGTATTATTTTAAAGAGAATTACAATTTTCATTCTTACAACTTTTCTGTGGTACGAATGGTAAGCGCGCTACTGCAGCTTCTTGAAAATCATTCGCTTTTTGTAACCTTGGTAACCAATGTTTAAAACGTAATGTTCTTTTCAATAGCTTTATTTATTGTGTTCTTCATCGAATTTTAAATTGAAAATACATATATTATGTTCATAAAGCAAGGAACGCCCTCTAAATCGTGCTTTTTGTCCCATATCGATATCTTTAAAAATTGAGAAGTTATAGACAGTCAAAGTTAAAATCATCATAGAGTTTTACGTGTATTTTAACACGCGTTACGAATACCTTCTATACTATGTTAGATAACTTATACTTTTGCAAAGTACAATGTCTCTACTGACTGGACTAATAGTGACATTAGCGGTTTCGCCTTTGGGTCACATAAATATGTTTGTTAAATATGTACGTGCAAACATGAGAATCATTGTTTATAAACACGTCTGTGTGTACAGAATACAATGGACTCTCGCACATACCTAACTAATAACAGGTTACGAACGAATGTTGGCAGATTCGATATCCTCAATCCTCATACACAGGGCTCTATTCTTCATCGTCTCACACCTCATGGGAATATTCGATTGATAGGAATCGCTATATTAGTTGTCTCAATTTTCGAATGTTTTTCTGAACATTGACAAAAAAATTGATATTGTAACAAAACTGTTTTCTGAGTTGGCGGAATAAATATTTATTTACAATATTTCGTAACAATTAACTATATACAATAATTGCAACAACGAAAAGTTAGTTTTAACAATTAACACAAGTAACAATAACTAAACAGTTATTAACACTTTAACTATATACAATTGACTATATATACAAGGATTATTTATTTGTAATTATTTATTTCACTGTATTTATATCAGATTTATTTCGCTGTTCAACACTGTCACAGTACAATCTACACTGACTGATTCCCGTTGACTGATCAATATTTATTTCACTGTACTGACTGATGGATCTCCGTTGAACTCATTACTTGCGTGACTCACCGTAAACTGATTGACTGACTCACTCGTACTTCGCTTATATAGGTCGCGCAGCCCAGCCTAGTACGTTCTCGCGGTCTCTAGAACATTCCGGCAGGTACTCGTTGTTCAGTATCTTCGATACCATTCCACGCTTTACTATTGTGACCTTCCTTTCTCGTGGTTTCTATTGGAAGCAGTTGCGTAACATCTTGGGGTTTGCTACAATATGGATAACCACATACATAACTTCCATGTTCAAAAATCGTTTTTGAAGTGAAACTTCTTTAGCCACGTTTTGCACTTTCACAGTAGAGTAAAGCAGTTGAAGCTTGGGTTGCCAGATCGAAAACCAATATTTCCAGAACATTTATAAGGTGATGGTTGAAAAATGGATTATGTATCACTGGACTATCATTTTCAGTGGCACCACTCACAGCAGACTATTTAGTTCAATCGTGCGTAACCTAAGGCCTGCATTAACCTTTTTGCAGCCCCTCAGGCCTCAGCAGTCAGCTTATACCTCAAAGTTTTTAAAAACTCATAAAAAGGGCACTACTGTAGTCTATCAATATTCAAGATAGAATGACATAATAGGTGTGTTTGGTATCAAAGTGTAGTGTGGTGTACAAATTTGATAGCGTAAGCCCTAAACAAAAATAATTAAAAAATGGGTAAATTTATATGTGGGGAGTGTTCAGAAACAGTCTCTAAACACCGCATTAATGCTCACAAGATAAAAATGAAAACTTCAGGTAAGGCTTGTAATCTTGTCCATAGTATACATTTGCAAAATTTGAAATTCTCCCGACGACCAATTACAACTCAAAAAACAAAGTCGTGTCCCTTTGTTTCTTGAGTTGTAATTGGTCACGCACACAGATCACTCTATCTTGAAAATGAATAGACCACAAACTGAGTTGCTGACACACGTGTTTACCGCCTGTCAACCAATCACAATCGAGGATGACTGCTATCCCTATATAGTTGCTTGTCCACTCGACAACGGAGCCGACAACGGAGGGAAGGTGTAGAGGGGCAATACTCTACTTTAAAATACCAATGCTCTACCTTAAAAACAGCCAACATGCAGTAGGTATCATCCCACGTTTTCTAATTTTGCGTCCTACTTAATTTTTTTGATGTCGTACCTTAATTTTGATTCTAGCTGCAATCCTGCTAGACAGCGCGACCAAGTAGCCTTAAGGTACGTGCAGTACGCAGCTGGGATTCTAGATGGTAGCATGTATGGTAGATGGTGGCTGAAAATATAAGAGCTTATAGGTTTGCACAACGAAGCTTTGGTATTAGCATTGATACAGCTTAAGTCGCGTTTGAAATGTCAGATAGCGAAGACGAATATTTGTGTTCTTCTGCTACAAAGTGGTATATTTTTTTAAATACAAATTTGGGTAGGAGCTATCATGTCCATCCTATTAATAGAAAACGATCTAAGCATGGCGAATTTCATCATTTATTCCAAGAATTAAAATTTTACCCAAACCGGTTTTTTGAATATTTACGTATGGAACTTAACACTTTTAAATACGTCTTAGAAAAAACTCAAAACAAATTAAATAAAAACTGGCAAAATTTCACTTATTAAACTAGTCACATCCATTGCGAAACTTGTAACGGCCATTTGACAGTTGTCACACGTTAATTGTAGTAGTCAGCGCGCTGAAAGTATGATGAGATACATTCTTGTAACTACCAGCTCTTGTAACAGCGCTTATACCTGCTACACTCACTGCTTCGTTGTGTACGCTCGCACATATAACAATGCATTAATTTAAGCTAGCCCTGATGATCTACGCTACCATCTAGAATCCCAGCTCCATACTGCACGTACCTTTAGTGAAAGAAAAAGTGAACGGTTTAAGGATTGTGATCCTATTTTATGAGTAATTTCTATAGACGCTCGACAACTGAAACCATTCTTCTGAAGGCATTTAGATAAATACATTGTTATTATAAGGGTGTATAATTGAGTAGATATACATATTTGTGTATCTACCATTTATGCATTGCACGTTATTATGTACACCTATTATAATTGATAATTACAAATATTAATTGGCATTCATCAAGCCGAATTTGCATATTTATGAAGCTGCCGGTGTATGGCGAGGGAGCTTGACATAGTTGTTAATTATCTAAGTTAATATGTGGTTGTCTGCATCTGTATGCCATCTACCTGCATAATATTCCATATGTTGTAATATGTGTGGGTGTGGGACGTGGGTAGGTTGGTTCAGTGGGAACCGAAGTGACAGGCGTTTTCCGAATGATTGTTCCACAGAAAAGGACTTACAGAAGCGTCAGTGACCAAATAATTTTTTTTTTTAATTTTTATGCGCATGATAAAGTCCGCCATAGTTTTCATTTTTTACTGTCCATTCATCGACTCTCCACAGATTAATTAATGTGTACTTCCCATCACGCCTAAGGTCTTGATTTGTACTCCACTTTTAGGGATCCGTAGCCAAATATCAAAAACGGAACCCTTATATAATTTCGTCCTGTCCGTCTGTCCGTCCGTATGTCACAGCCATTTTACTCGGAGACTATTGGCACTATATTGATGAAATTTGGAAGGTAGGTGTCTTCTAAGAACCGCTATACAATGGTGAAGTGAAATTACGAAAAAAAATTAGGGGTAGCACTCCATACATGTAAATGAAGAATGAAAAAAGTGCACATAAGCGTGTGGGGTATCGTTAGATAGGTCTTGAAAAATGATATAGAAGTTTTAAAATGACTTTTTTATTTAATTCAATAGTTAGTGAGATATGCGTTTCTAAAGTTGTAAAAAGTGTGTCCCACCCTCTAACTTTTCAATGATAGGGTGGAAAATTCTGAAAAAATTAAGGAAGTAGAACTTATAGAATACTTTCAACGAAAATTGGTTTGAATAAGATATGTTATGTATGTTTTTGAGATATGGGATATTTTCGGCCGACTACGGAACCCTTCACTGTGCGTGGTCCGACACGCACTTGGCCGCTTTTTTTCATTTATGATTATTATCAGGATTACTATTCATTTTTAGGGTTCCGTACCTATGGACGCTTATGACCTCTGTTGATGAGCGTTTGTAATCTACCATAATAGCGAAAGCTTATTGTTCGCACTATTCTGTCTGTTTGTTCGTCCGTCTGTCACAGCCTTCTGTCTCCTAAACGATAACTGCTACAATAATGTAATAAGACTAAAATTAGAGGAATCCCGTACATCGAAAAATAGGAAGAAAAAAAAATATTTTTGAAGCCATTTGGGCTAGACACGAATAATAGGTTCCCTCGAGTAATATTTTTACTTCCCACCTCTACTATGGTAGGGAAGTAATGGATTCAGTCCGAAAACAATATTTCGAGATTTTAACAGATTTTCACGTTTTGAGACCCTAGCAATCGTTTAAGACAATTTTCTGACTGATGTCTGTATGTGTGTGTGTGTGTGTGTGTGTGTGTGTGTGTATGTGTGTGTGTGTGTGTGTGTGTGTGTATGTGTGTATGTGTGTGTGTATGTGGTCAATTTTTCGCCTTCGATATCTTAAGAACGGAACAACATACGGGCATGCCGATTGTTCTATTGTGTTTATCAGCCTTTAACTTAGATCTGATTAGATTTTGAGTCAAATCGGTTCAGTGGATCCTGAGATATTCAAAAAAACGTCCTCAATGTCACGTATTAACATAGGTAAAAAAAAATATAAATGAATTCTAGATGTTATAATATGAAAAAAATGTAAATATTTTTTTTCTCTAAAATGTATAGTTTTCGAGAAAAAAAATATTTTACTAAAAAAAATAAAAATTGTACGTAAATCAAGGTAACCATGATTTTTGCTATATTAAGTTAGCCATCAGTAGATAACCAAACAAAAAAGAGGGCCATGCTTTTTTCAAAGAATAAAAATTAAATTGTGTTTTAAAGACCACCAACAGCTAAGGTTATTTGGGCCTAGTCAAAGAATAAAAAAAAAAAGAGTGTTTATTTTTTGCAAATATTTACTAGGTGGGAAGTATAGGACTGGTCATCAGTCGAATTTTTTTCTTTTTTTTCTCCCTAAAAGTGGCCAATTTCGGTACAATACTGTGTTTCTCCAATCGCATTTGGAAACTCTTTGACCATGAAACATGAATTTGGTAGATATAAAGATGTACTCTTCACCATTTCATCTAAAGACAAATAAGTTTAAACATAATCGGTCAAGCACAAAAGAGTGAAACACTTAATTAAATACGGCTGCGTAAAATGTGAACAGAAAAAATAGTTTGGTTTTTTATTTTATTTTTTCCCAATATTTTTAAGAAATTGTTTTATTTTCTGTGCATAAAATTAGTAGTAGGTATCTATATTTTGTTATTAAAATTTTATCTTATCTAATTAACATCGGTCCTGTGATAAGCGCCTCTAGAGATACAATAACTGAAAGTACGGAACTTCTGTATAGAAACGGATTTGGTACATCAATTTTTATTATCGATTTTCCAACCAAAAAAAGGTTGTGGGTCTCGGGACCCCCGACAGATGTGAAACATCAAAAAAAACGTTATTGAACTCGGTGGTATTCTCTGTGTAGTAGTATATATTTTTTCAAAAGCAGCAACTAACTGTTATGCTGACGTAATCCTATATACTGCACTGTAACACACGCGGTTGTCTTCCCGTGCTCGAGCGCGCGAAAGCCGAGAGAGAGAGAGTGCCGCAGTGGTGGGGTGAACAGCAGTGAAGGAGCGGACCATAAATCTCGTTGCATATTTCCCCTCACGCGGCTGTTCACAGCCCGAGATAAGATGTTTCACATCAAAAACCTGTATGCCATTGTTGTGTCACTTCTGCAAAAAAAATCTCTTCTGTGACGTTACTATGGATGCGGTCAGTCTAATTAGGCACTACATTCGGGTCATCCCGCGTATTGCAATTTTGACATTCTCAAACATATGGTGTTTTTGAATATCATTATTTATTATGACGAAAGATTGAAAAAATAAATGTCCGGGTTCATCGCACTTAGAGTTGCCATAATATTTTCGAAACTAGAACTGACAGGTCAAAAACCTCGCACATTTCTCTTGCAGTCCCGGACTACTTATATTACAACCGAATGAGCTTTTTTCGTTTTAACAATAAATGTGAATTTATAGGAATTTCTTTAAACCCCGAACATACATTATATTACACATATTCGAAAAATCCCTCCGGACATTCCAGGATGCCCGGTCATAAAAAAAGAGGACGGTGTCCTGGGAAAAGAGGACAGATGATAACCCTAACTGCGCTGATCCCTGAACTGCATCGACTGCGGATTTTATTCTGGATTTTTCGGAAATTTCATAAGATTATTTATTAAAACTTATCCTTGATTTATGATTGAAGGGTCATAATCATAAATCAAGGATTAGTTTTAATAAATAATCTTATGAAATTTCAATTTAGTAGCTGGTTATAGTACAGGGTGTTGAAAAAAAAGGGTAAAATATTTTAGGGGCATATAGTATGACCCAAAATAAGTCGAAAACATATTTTAAAAACATAGGTCGGCAAACGAACCGTTAGTGAAATATTTCCACTTATGTATGCAATAGCGTAAGTTACTTATCGTCCATTTAATATAAGAAACATGCTTTTAAATTTAATTTGGTTTATTTTATTTTATTTCCGCGTTGGAGTACAAACATACTTATTTTGTAATCACAACGGAATAAATAAGACAATGTGTCAGGTGAGAAAGCCTAAATACTATTTTGTTAACTCTAAGCTGCGAGATCAGAGCAATTGAAAAATAAAGTTATTACATACATAATAATATTTCACTAACGGCTCGTTTGCTGACTTATGTTTATTAAAATTTTTCGTACTTATTTTGGGTCATACTATATGCCCTTAAAATATTTTACCCTTTTTTTCAACACCCTGTATGAAAACACACATTTTTTTGTTGTTAAAATGTTCACGTTTGCGAAGCCTATAAATAACTTTTGTTTATAAAATTTTATATCAACAATTAGCGACTACCCGGGGCTCCGCTCACGTATATTTCGATTTTTTTATGCCCAGTAACAAACTTCAACACCCCGTTGCACCCATCTTTAGGGATTGTCTTAAAAAATCCTAAAATACGTGTTTTATTATTTGTTTTGAAGAGTATTTATACAAAGTTTCAAGTTGATACACGCAGGGACCCAGAGATGTAGCTTAGTGGTACAGCACTAGACTCGCATTGGGAAGGTACTGGGTTCGAATCCCGGCGGGGGCAGATGTAGCTAGGACTTTTTCCTACTGCCTCACGCCGAGAAACGGTAATTCCTGTATCGGCCGTTTTGTTTGAGGTTTTCCATGGTTTCCCTCAATAATTCCAGATGAATATCGAGATGATTCCTTATTCAAGGCCATGGTCGATTACCTGTCAAACTTCTATGCTCTCAAAATTGCCTACCTTATCCTAATGTCCTATAATTCCTCCATTCGCACATTGCTATTATAATTAAGTTGAAGTATAAAAATGTATAAAACGGGAAGTGGTAAAAATGGAAAATAGTAATGGTGCGACTGGCATCTGTTATGACATAATGTCGAGAAACGAACGTTAAACGCATTATTATTATTACACGCAGGGAATACGATTTTTTGTACAAACATTTTCACCCCTTCAGTGGTTTAGGTTGTGCGTTATCTGTCAGTAAGTCAGTCAGTCACGGAACATCACGAGCTCTGAAATAGTATGTATAATATAGGATCTTCCTTAATGATGTGCGAATATTTAAGGATGTGATTCTACATGGAAAATTAATGGTAGTTTGCTTTATAAACTATAGTCCAAAAATGTTCCGTTACGAAAATACGGAGTGTTAAAATTTGCGAAAAAAAAAAATCAAATTATTTAATATTTTCGAACCAGCTTGATAGTCCAAGCGGCAGGTAATAAATGAAGAGGGTTACCTGGAAAGTATTCTGAAGTTAGTGATATTTTGGTGTGTTGTTTGCGGGTACTCTGTGGAGTAGAATCTGAATTTTCGACCTCGAGGGCCCTGTGCTAACGTGGGCGGGAGCCGAAAAACCACGAAATTTTACCACATTTTATGCTTTTTTCGAAATCTGTCAGAAACGGTCGACTTAAGCAATTCTTTCATTATGTAATGTTTTAAAGAGGATTACTTTTCCTACTGTGGTGGAATAATTTTTATGCTGTCGACAATTACAAATTATAACTGAATTTGGATGTTCGAGTTTTATCAGCATAAAGGTAGGGTTGGGTTCCCCACATTAATTTATCTCTGGATGTTTACTCGTCCAAAGTGTTGAAAGAAAGGGGTGGAACTTCAATTGAGGGTCCTTGTTATCGAGACAAAGTGAAATATGTTTTCTACAAAAGGTTATACTTATTTTAACGAAGTTCACTGTTCTAATATTAACAGTGAGAGATGCTTAGTTAAACAAAAATGTCTTAGATTGATTCGAACAATCTTCACTAAACTTATTCAGATCCAAAGGTTCTCATCAATTAATTCATTCATACATGAAAAAAAACAATTTTATGTATCTTTAACAATCATAATATATTAACTTGCTATAAATTTAACAAGAATTTTACAAATCACAAACGTTACTGCAATAACAATTTAAATCAGTTAAACAGACATACTGCTTAACTCAACACATTAAAAAGTTGAAAACCGCTGAAGAGCATTATAATTTACAAATCTCTATCTGTATCAAAATCTCAGCTTGGTACTGAACAATTTTTATCAATTATAAAAATGCATAATTAGAGTTAATGTGTAGACCCAGTGTATTAGGCAACCAAAGTTACATGAAAAATTAATCAATAATAGTGCTATCTCTTTATAAACACACTAGATCACAATAGAAACCAAAATTAGTTGATAATAATGAAAAATTACCTTAGTTAAACACAGGTGAGAATAACCCATCTGTGACATAAGAAAATAGACAGATGATTTTTATAGGTTAAAATTATCGATCAAAAGAACAGTATAATCTTATCTCAATTAATTCATTAACAAATTCCACCAATTTGTAAAGATTGGTGATATACCAAATTGGTGATACTTCATTCTACTATACATTGGTTTGTTAAGGCCATATTATTCTGATTATCAAATCGCGTGTGCGAATCAAAATATCTTTGATTAATTTTATATTAAATTCAATTCTGTTAAAATACAACTATGCCATGAATTGATTGTATATGATTGGCAAAATATATCCAGATTTTATTCCACAATTATTATCATACACGTGGTCGGTGTATTTTTAAAATACAACACTGATCAACAGGTTATATTAAAATATTAAATTTTATATATTAAATTTTATCTGTAATTAAACGTAATATCGTAAATGACGCTGCTGACGGCATTAATCATTTATTTTACCTTTATGAAATTTTTATTCTAGAATGGCAGACGGCCATGTTATAAACTCATGCTTACAATTTTCACGCAACATTCATTCATCACTTATATTAGTTCTAAATTATTTACAAATATCTACTTAGCTGTTTTTGATTAATTGAAGATAATTAAAGCTCTGGGGGACTCCGATGGGCGATAATTATCCATAAAACCCCAGCTCGTCCCGAGATATGTGATTCCGTCTCGGCGATACTGGCTGCGAGCCGCGGTTCAAGCAAACTAGAAAGAATCGACATCAAGCCGATCACAAGAGGCACTTGGCAATGATAATGAATTACGTCGCACCGGAATTAAAACGAGCGCGCAACCATAGAGTATGAATATAAATTAGCATTAGCAACCTTAGATAAAGAATATTATCTGTTGTCATGAGCTGTTCCATGACACTACAATTTTCATTCCCACAACTTTTCTGTTGTACTAATGGTAAGCGCGCTGCAGCTTCTTGAAAATCACCCGCTCCGCTTTTTGTATGATTTTCCCCCAAATAAGGGTAGGTAGCTTACTGATGAACGATAAACGAAAATTGCGATTTTGTCGGAAACGGCTCCAATGATTTTGATCGCAAATTGATATGTCACTAATGATTCTACAATTTGTTATACCATTCATTTGTCTTGGAAAAATCCAGAAAGGGTCGTTTACTGATGAATGAAAATCCGAGCGAGAAAGTCATTGCGTTGGAGCCGTATCATTTTTCAACTTCAAAACATTTTTTATAAGATAATAATTCCATTTTCTTTTTTGTTTCAGGTAAGCAGTTTGAATTTAAGTCATCATAGCAAAATTAAAGCAGTGTCTATTAACATGTGTAAGTCCTATTCAGAGTGTCTCATTTGGATGTATACATACGATTCACATGTAAATGTAATTTTTTCGAGATCGTATTTTTAAGAAAAAAAGAAGGATCTCTGAAAAATTGATTTTTTAGAGTGACCGAATCCAGGTTTTACAATTTTTAACTTCCCATTGGAAGTTATTGTAATGGATCCGAAAATCGAAATCAAAATGTATAACAAATTTTTATGTTTCAAGGTCACCACACTATTATTAGAAAGATGTCTGTGTATGTGTGTGTGTGTGTGTGTACGTATGTACGTACGTACGTACGCACGTATGTGTCCATTTCTTTCTAAGACGAAATCTCGAGAATGAAAAATGATATCGACTACGTTAGGATGCCAATCGACGCGTATTAACGTAAATATGATCTGAAAGAAATTTTTTCAAAATCGGTTCAGCCGTTCTTTTTTCTTAACCAAATAACCTCCAAAAAAGTAGATTTTACTCAATATTTCGCGAATAAAAAATTATATCGACTTCGTAAGGGTGTCAATCGAGGCGTGTTAACGTCATTTTGATCCGACATAAATTTTATAAAAATCGGTTCAGCCGGTTTTCTTTTTTTTTTTTAATTATTAAAAATAAATAATAATTATGTTTAATGATTAAAATGTTTACTTTTCTGTGTAATATCTAATTTAATTATTATTATTAAATATTTATCAAACTGGGAAGTTCGTCGTGTGGACCTCAAGGGTCGCACTTTAGTCCTAATAAACGATCCACCTCACGCCTTGTTTTAACTCAGTTATATAGCCCATAGATCCATAAACCGTATAAGTGAAGTTAAGATTTCTTTTTGTTTCTCAATCACCATATGGCTTAAAGGGAAACCCCCGTGTACCAAACACAAAAGAATTAATATCTCCGGAACTGTCAGTGCTATAATGTCAAATAATGACATAGCTGAAACCTGAATTTTATAATCTATCCAAACCTGCAAAAAAATTGGGAAGGTGCCATTAAAAAAAAAGCAATGACGTTGTTCCTGAAAGGGCTGGAGGCAAAAAAGATGACTATCAGAAAAGGTGCGCGTTAAAAAATAAGGTTGACTTTTTCGAGGATTTTGGCCTCAGATGATCTGGGAAAACAAAGCCGAATTTAGAGAAAAAATCACACTATTTTTCCCCAAAATAAAAAAAACACTAAAATTTTTGTTAACTGGTGCTGATCCTGTGCTAGGTTTAAAAAAGTGGGTGCGTGTACTTATGTACGCGCTTTAGAAGTTATACTTTTTTGGCGTGATTAAAAACTAATAGATTAGGAAAGGAAGGCGTGGCGGAGTCGCAACTGTCTCCTTCTAACTAGAATCTGCGTTAAACGTACGTAGTAAATTGAATCAGTCTTTCCCTTCCTCTTCACCTATTGACACGACACAAGTGTGAAATTTCATTCATTCTACAGACATAACCTCGTTTTTTTAAACACGTCGTCGTTAATAATTGAAGCAATTTGTTATGGGATGGTGTCTTGTATTTGACTGCAGTTATAATGAAAATTATGACTGCAAAAAGTTTAAATTTCCGACTGAGAAAAAAGCTAAAATAATACCTAGATATCCAATACCTAATTGATGAAAACATTTTTTTTATCCTTTTAGCTTGCCCTCCCTTGATCTAGCGTAGCTCAGACGACTTCAGAACACTTTTTCAACTCCAAATGGAAAGAACAAACTCAATTTCTAATTATAATTGCTTAAATTATACCTCAACAAACGTCGACGAGATTAAATTAGGTTAGAATAAACGTCACTGGAGAATCCAAGTTAGGACATATATTTTTCATAAATTTTTAATTTCAAATAAAAAATTATTTTACACGAAATAATAAAGTTTTGTAGCCAATAATGACGGGATTTATTAATTACTTTTATGAAACAGCCATTGTTTTGGTAAGAAATGTGTTTTAAGACAATAGTAATGAATATTCCGTTAAACCCCATACATTTTTGAACGCCAATTGACTCCACTTTAAATTTCGCGCTCAAATTAGGACCGCTTACTTCTGTAGTCTATTGTTAATTTGAATGCAAATAATTTGCTGAAATAAAATAATAAAAGACAAGATTAATTGTTTATATGGTAAATATGGACAACAATCCTGTTAATTTTGATGTCAGTTTTTGAAAAATTCACTCTCATCATTTTTTCATAACGCGCCTAAAGAAGTATAACTTCAAAAACGCCATCCACTGCAACTGGTGTTTTTCAACTTGCTGTCCAGTGCGTGGTAGCGTTACATTTCAAATTTTAAAATGTTTTCAAGCACGTCGTTTAACTTTGACTTCAGAAGAATATAATTATTCTAAAAATGAAATTGAGGTCGATGTTCTAACCAAATTATTTAGTGTTCGCGGGAAAAGAAAATGTATCGATTGTGCGTTGCAAACCACCTAATGAGGAGAAAAAAGTTTGGAGATTCCCATCCTATCAAATAATGTACATAAAAAATATTTACGATTTTTAAAGGAACAACTTAATATTTATTTAAATTCACCAATACACTGATTACAAATGTACCTAACTCTCATATAGTTTTCTCACCAGTGCAGTAACACACTGCACTGGTGAGAAAACCATATGAGAGTTTGTGATTTTTTAAATTACTATTAGTTGAGAAACACTGATTACAAATGTCGCATTGATAAGGTTTTTCACCGGTGTGTGTTCGCGTGTGAATATTTAAACTACATGATTGGGAGAAATACTGTTTACAAATATCACACTGATAGGGTTTCTCACCGGTGTGTGTTCGTTTGTGAAGATTTAAACTACTTAATTGGGAGAAATGCTTCTTACAAATATCACACTGATAGGGTTTCTCACCGGTGTGTGTTCGCTTGTGAACATTTAAAGTACCTGATTGGGAGTAATGCTTCTTACAAATATCACACTGATAGGGTTTCTCACCGGTGTGTATTCGCTTGTGAAGATTTAATCTACTTGATTGGGAGAAATACTTCTTACAAATATCACACTGATATGGTTTCTCATGAGTGTGTGTCCATTTGTGACTTTTTAAATTATTTTTAGCTGAGAAACACTGATTACAAATGTCACACTGATAGGGTTTCTCACCGGTGTGTGTTCGTTTGTGAACATTTAAAATACTTGATTGGGAGAAGTACTTCTTACTAATCTCACACTGATACGGGTTATCAGCAGTGTGTGTCCGTTTGTGAGTTTTTAAGTTGATTTTAGTTGAGAAACAGCGATAACAAATGTCACACTGACACTGTTTGTCACCAGTATGTGTTCGTTTATGTCTATTTAAATGAATTGACCGTGTGACGGTGTCAGTAAGAGATTCTGTTAGAAATAATGAGTTCACTGGTTCTTCGTCTTTGATTTTAGATTTTACTATGTGTCCAAAACCGATTGTTGTCTCTTCGCAGCTGATTTCAGTGCTATCATCCTTAGATAAAGTTTTTACTGTGCCATCAGAAAGTTGTGTTAGACTTAGAGCTAATGAATTTTCATCTAATGGTTCTTCGTCTTCGATTTCAGATTTTAATATATGATCAAAACCGATCTTTGTCTCTTCGCAGTTAACTTCAGTGCTATCATCCTTAGATAAAGTTTCAGCTGTGTCATCAGGAGATTGTGTTGGAATTAACGAGTTTTCATCCACTGTTCCGATTTCAGATTTTAAAAACATTTCTTCTTCAATTATGTTTGCTGGATTATAATTTGTAGGCGCCTTCTCTTTCCAAATGACAGCCATATTAAACATGTCATGTTCTAAAGATTCACGCTTTACAGTTATATCTGCAGTAGTTATAGTGATCAAATGATCTTCAGAATGCTCCTCAATAGAATATTCATGCTTTATTTGTCTATTAGAAGTGTGTAATTGTTTCAGATAGCATCTCAGTGTTTTCTCAGACTGTAGTATTTGCATCTGAAACTGGAGAAAATTTTCCAATTGAGAATTGCATATGCTACAGATGAAATTGGGCATCTCATCGCATGCCATTATCTGAAACAAAATAATAACAATAATTGTTTTTACTAATAATAATAATTAACGATGACAAATCAAAAGTATATATAATAGCAGAATAAGGAATAGTAACAATTACATTGAGAGACTATTTATTTATTTTCAAATACTAAATGAGCACCCATAAAAATCATATAAAAGTTTAAAACATCATTATTAATTTATATTAGAAATCGTGTTCATCGTGATTATAATAAAATTAAGAAAAATCGCAGGATAGTGGACAAAATATTGAATTTATTTAATTAAATGTACGACGTTTCGTCTATATATTTAGACTTTTTCAAGTACATAAAAATAACAATATTATTGTTATTTTTATGTACTTGAAAAAGTCTAAATATATAGACGAAACGTCGTACATTTAATTAAATAAATTCAATATTTTGTCCACTATCCTGCGATTTTTCTTAATTTTATCATTATTAATAATATATTTCCCCTCGCCTATAAAACGGTTTCCGCTCTCCCGACGCTATTTTTAAAGCTAAAGATTTCGGGTAAACGCCAAATGAAGGACCGAGAATCACACTACAGATCCTGCAAGCGAAAAATTGAAAAAAAAATTCCTGGAAAAACTTACAACTTATAAAAAATATATAAATTACGTAATCTTTCATTATACGTAGCCATGCAACTTTTTTTCAAAAAAATCGTCTGTAGGATCTGTAGTGTGATTCTCGGTTCTTCATTTGGCGTTTACCCGAACCGTTTAGCTTTAAAAATAGCGTCGGGAGAGCGGGAACCGTTTTATAGGCAAGGGGAAAGGATTTGAGATGTTAAGAGTGCAGGGGGTAACTTCCGCTATCGAATACTTTTAAAATTGCATAATTATGCTCGAATTTTTACTTAAATCATTTCAGTACTTTTTTTTCTTCAAAATAGAGTAGTATTTTTATTTATTTTTTTATTGTAGATTATAGACGCGTCGACGTCTAAGGTCATTAGCGTCTTTCAACTACACTAAATAACAACTAACTTAAAACTAAATAACATCACAAAACATCCATGAGCGCAGGTGGGATTCGAACCCACGGCAGTCCAGTCTAGAGGTTGCGGTGCCAAGTATGTTAACCACTAGGCTATACTGCCCTTTAATATAGTAGTAAGTACAGACATAGGTATAATGTAAGTATCTGGATAATATATAATCAAATAAAAAAGTGGAAAATAAAACTTTTTGTAAAAAAAAATTTAACGGCCTTCAAAAAAGCCATTAAAAAGAGAAATATAATTAAATTTTGAGGTCGGCACCAATATAATAAAAATAAAAAGTTAATAATAATAATAATAATTAAATTAGATATTACACAGAAAAGTAATCATTTTAATCATTAAAACATAATTATTATTTATTTTTAACAATAATAAAAAAAAAAACGACTGAACCGATTTTTATAAAATTTATGTCGGATCAAAATGACGTTAACACTCCTCGATTGACACCCTTACGAAGTCGATATAATTTTTTATTCGCGAGATATTGTGTAAAATTTACTTTTTTGGAGTCTATTGGTTTAAGAAAAAAGGACGGCTGAACCGATTTTGAAAAAATTTCTTTCAGATCATATTTACGTTAATACGCGTCGATTGGCACCCTAACGTAGTCGATATCATTTTTCATGCATTCTCGAGATTTCGTCTTAGAAAGAAATGGACACATACGTACACAGACATCTTTCTAAAAATAGTGTAGTGACCTTGAAACACAAAAAAATTTGTTATACATATTCCAATGGGAAGTTAATAACGGATTTAGCTTTCAAACGACACCTCAAAAATCGTTATACCTATACCTATATCTTTATTTTATTTAAAGTTATGGCGATTTGGCCTGTTTCATAAAAAACATAAAAAGCGTTACATGAGTAAGTCGAAGTGAGTGGCGTATACCCGAGAACATAGTAAATTCAGTCTTGCGCAGATAATATATCCTTTTTTCGAGAACATTGTCTAATCAATAAATATCGTAATTATTTGTATCGTGAATTAATAATTTATCTTAGCACTGATATTAAATTGATTGCCTTTGTTGGGAAAGTACTATCTATAAAAATTAATTCGGTTACGGTAATTGTTGTAAACACGATTGTAATTAATGGTGGCGGTAATGGTGTTCACGATTTACATTGGCTCATCCACATCATCCAACAGACCGATAAAATATGTTCTATTACAAAATATAAATAATAATTATATAATTTTCTCAATAACACTTTGATATAAATTTTAAATAAGCTAAGATGAACAATATTTGGGTTGCCAACCAGGTGACAGATTGGTGTATTGGTCAGCATGCTGGCCTTTGGAGGAAGCTGTCGTGGGTTCGTATCCCACCTCGCTCATGGATGTTTTTGATGTAATTTAGTTTTAAGTGATATGATATTTAATGTAATTAAGACGCTAATGAGGGCTTGAGAATAGCCGAGAGTGTAGCGGCGCTGTTGTTTACATGGCGTTGCTATGGTTCCTCTATTACAAGTCCCCAGTTCCCGAGTTCTAGCCCGAGAGCTGGTAAAAGTGTCAATTGGATTTTCAATTTATTATTAAAAAAAAAATTAGACTGATGACCAGTCCTATACTTCCCACCTAGTAAATATTTGCAAAAAATAAACATTCTTTTTTTTTTATTCTTTGACTAGGCCCAAATAACCTTAGCTGTTGGTGGTTTTTAAAACACAATTTAATTTTTATTCTTTGAAAAAAGCATGGCCCTCTTTTTTGTTTGGTGATCTACTGATGGCTAGCTTAATATAGCAAAAATCATGGTTACCTTGATTTACGTACAATTTTTATTTTTTTTAGTAAAATATTTTATTTCTCGAAAACTATACATTTTAGAGAAAAAAAATATTTACATTTTTTCCATATTATAACATCTAGAATTCATTTATATTTTTTTTTACCTATGTTAATACGTGACATTGAGAACGTTTTTTTAAATATCTCAGGATCCTCAGGATCCACTGAACCGATTTGACTCAAAATCTAATCAGATCTAAGTTAAAGGCTGATACACACAATAGAATAATCGGCATGCCCGTATGTTGTTCCGTTCTTAAGATATCGAAGGCGAAAAATTGACCACATCACACACACACACACACACACACACACACACACACACACACACACACACATACAGACATCAGTCAGAAAATGATCTTAAACGATTGGTAGGGTCTCAAAACGTGAAATCTGTTAAAATCTCGAAATATTTATTTCGGACTAAATCCATTACTTCCCTACCATAGTAGAGGTGGGAAGTAAAAAAATAAATAATGAATTGAAAATATGAATTGGTGCTAGACCCAAATAACCTTAGCTGTTGGTGGTCTTTAAAATACAATACAAGACGCTAATGTCTCGACGGGTCTATAATCTACAATAAATAAATTACGGTTGCCAACCGTCCTGAATGAGAAAGGATGTCCTTTTTTGTATCTTTCCAAAACCCCCGGAAGAATACTTTTATATTTGTTCTAATTTTCGTCTAAATGAGTAATGAGTTTTATTTATTTACAAATCAAATAGACAATCTATTTTTTCCCGACTACGAAAAAAGGAGCGGGTTATGCTTTTGTTTGTACTTTTGGCATTTGAAATGCTATAAAAAAATAAAAGTGTTTGTACTAAAAGTCCCTTTTTACTTTCGAGCAACTATAAAAATGAAAAACGCCTTGTTATGGCGAAAAAAATCAATTTTGACGTTTCATGATCCCTATATTCCCTACATGCCGAAAACGCGAGTTTTGGACGCCCGTCTGCATGTGCAGAAGCCTAGTCTGCCTAACTGATACACTGTTCAACGAATCGAAACCAAATATTAAACGTAGGTATTGTTTTTAAGGAATTCTTCAGTGTTTTTGAAGCTATTTGAAGCTACGATTTCTGCGAGGGGAAAAACTTATGGGTTCGCGTCACGTCACCGACATGCTCATGTTAAAAGTATATCTATAGCTATACTCATAGCTATAGATATACTTTATACGTATTGCGCTTGGCCAGTTGTGAAAGTAATATACTGACGCACGCGCAGTGGCCTATGTACACGTATATGCACCAACACAAATATAACGTGTTGTACAACATTAGTACTGTGTGTACAAGTCAAGTTGAATTGATTACGTGAAAATCTCAATATGTGTATTGTTTAAATTGTGTTTTTAAATCATATAAGTATGTTGATTCTTATTTCAATTAAATTGTATTTATATTTTGTAGTGGACTTGCGTAGCCCATCGCATGTGTTGACGTAAAAAGCATAGCTTCTGTCAGGTGTCTCATGACACCTCTTGATTTTTTTTATTTCCCTCCCTGCTCCCCCAAATAAGAATAGTTTACTGGTGAATGAATATCAATTGTGTTTTAAAGACCACCAACAGCTAAGGTTATTTGGGCCTAGCACCAATTCATATTTTCAATTCATTATTGAATGAATATCGAAAACGGCTCTATAATGATAACTTTTTATCATGTTTCTTAAATCGACCCTACAATATGCCACCAATAATTTGTTTAAGAAATGGGTAGTTTACTGATGAACGAACGTTTATCATTGACTTTGATTAATTAGTTAGTTAAACCCCAGATATTATCAAAAAAATACTATATTTCCCTTTTTCCCCAAACCAGTCGAACATTTCTTAAATCTAGGAAAATTTCTTTAAATCAGACAACGGCTGCTTAGACGATCTTCTACCTACAAGTCCAACGTCCGAAACTTCCGTCTAGTGGAAGAATTTATTTTTTGTTGCAGAATGATCATTTTGCAAGCGATTTAATCTATATTTTTAACAAAAAGAAAAAAAAACTCGGGTCGCAGTGCCAAAACCCTGCCGACAATATAGTGTATTTGCTAATACAGGCCTTGTGGCTTTAATACGTAAACTTAGTTTGTTTTTGGACAAAATAAAAAATTTAATCTCTTAATACATCCCTTAAAATAATATTTTTTTCTCAATTTCAATATTATTATCAATGCAACCTCTGTACCAAATTAAATGCATCCTTCAGTAAGTAAATCACTATCCGCAAACTAGTGTTTTCATAAAATTTGTAAGTCCGGTCCTGCCGGGCCGATTTTATTAAAATTTTAGCAGCACATTTTAATCGTAACTAAAGGGTTAAATTTCAATTTTGAAACGATTCGGAGAATTTTTTCGGTATTTTTGGGCCCAAAAACATTTTTCAACCCCTAAAAACCACCCTTAAAATGGTCCGATTGGGCCCATTTTAAATAGGCTTCGTGCGGTGATGGATTCCAACGTGCCTACCAAATTTCGTTAAAATCAATTAACTCTTTCGAAAGTTATAGCCCGTACACACACACACACACACACACACACATATATATATATATATATAGGTATATATAAATAGGCATTTCCAAAAATGGTGCCAAAGTGTTCAGGAGGCTATGAAACGTCGAGAAATTTTGGTCCGACCCCTAGGTCCCGCCATCCGACCGACGCCAATAGTGTATGTGCCATATGGCAAATACACTAAAAATTATTAGTAGTTATAATCGAGTTTTAAATGTTTCTAGATCTGATCTACCTCATTAAATCATTTGTTTAATGATACAAAATTTAAGTTCGATATTCATTCTCGTGAAATTATTTTTCTATAAGCGAGAGTTGTATACCTACCTATGCAATAATGATTCGTTTAGCTATAGCTTGTTAATTATAATAAGTAAAGAGAGAGCGCGCATCGAAATGGTCGCGTCTGATTTATGGCACACTTAGTTGATTAAAAACATTAAAAATAATTACATGCGAGTTAAGGTGTAACAACAAGGGCCCAAGCTGAAGCTTATAGACAGAGATACCAACGTTGTACGGGGCTATTAAAGCTATTACACTATGCACACTGAAGACTTTTGATTGGAGATAGACGATTTAGATCTTTAGGTGCAGATCGACTTCATCAGTGCAAGTCGATCAAGTTTTGACTAGAGTAAAGTGCCCTTATATCGGACATTTGCCTAATTTGGGACACCGCTGTTACAAAAGTTCTAAAAGGAAATTGTCGCAAACAACCATTTAAGGTGTATCCAGCAGTCAAACCTTTACTATAGAATAATCTTTTATTATCATCACTTGCACACAGATGTTATTATAGGCATTTGAAGAAAAATCTTACTAGTGTGTAGACATTTTCACAGATGAGTCTTTTAATTACAAATTTTAGCTTAAGTTAACCTGCAGAAAGTGTAGTTTAATTACTACTATTCAATTTTTTAAAATTACCTTATCAGTGTTATATTTCAGTTTTTAACCTAGAAATAAACTATTTGCGCAATATCGGACTGTAATGACGTCGTAATATCGGGTATTCGATATTAGGAAATTTGTTGGTGTTATTATGAAATGATCATTTCTGTTACAGATTTATTACAGATAGGTATTGATAATATTAAAGCATAAAAATTCGACTGATGACCAGTCCTATACTTCCCACCTAGTAAATATTTGCAAAAAAAAACACTCTTTTTTTTATTCTTTGACTAGGCCCAAATAACCTTAGCTGTTGGTGGTCTTTAAAACACAATTTAATTTTTATTCTTTGAAAAAAGCATGGCCCTCTTTTTTGTTTGGTGATCTATTGATGGCTAGCTTAATATAGCAAAAATCATGGTTACCTTGATTTACGTACAATTTTTATTTTTTTTAGTAAAATATTTTTTTTCTCGAAAACTATACATTTTAGAGAAAAAAAATATTTACATTTTTTTCATATTATAACATCTAGAATTCATTTATATTTTTTTTTACCTATGTTAATACGTGACATTGAGGACGTTTTTTTGAATATCTCAGGATCCACTGAACCGATTTGACTCAAAATCTAATCAGATCTAAGTTAAAGGCTGATAAACACAATAGAACAATCGGCATGCCCGTATGTTGTTCCGTTCTTAAGATATCGAAGGCGAAAAATTGACCACATACACACACACACACATACACACATACACACATACACACACACATACAGACATCAGTCAGAAAATGATCTTAAACGATTGCTAGGGTCTCAAAACGTGAAAATCTGTTAAAATCTCGAAATATTGTTTTCGGACTGAATCCATTACTTCCCTACCATAGTAGAGGTGGGAAGTAAAAAAATTCGACTGATGACCAGTCCTATACTTCCCACCTAGTAAATATTTGCAAAAAATAAACACTCTTTTTTTTATTCTTTGACTAGGCCCAAATAACCTTAGCTGTTGGTGGTCTTTAAAACACAATTTAATTTTTATTCTTTGAAAAAAGCATGGCCCTCTTTTTTGTTTGGTGATCTATTGATGGCTAGCTTAATATAGCAAAAATCATGGTTACCTTGATTTACGTACAATTTTTATTTTTTTTAGTAAAATATTTTTTTTCTCGAAAACTATACATTTTAGAGAAAAAAAATATTTACATTTTTTTCATATTATAACATCTAGAATTCATTTATATTTTTTTTTACCTATGTTAATACGTGACATTGAGGACGTTTTTTTGAATATCTCAGGATCCACTGAACCGATTTGACTCAAAATCTAATCAGATCTAAGTTAAAGGCTGATAAACACAATAGAACAATCGGCATGCCCGTATGTTGTTCCGTTCTTAAGATATCGAAGGCGAAAAATTGACCACATACACACACACACACATACACACATACACACACACATACAGACATCAGTCAGAAAATGATCTTAAACGATTGCTAGGGTCTCAAAACGTGAAAATCTTTTAAAATCTCGAAATATTGTTTTCGGACTGAATCCATTACTTCCCTACCATAGTAGAGGTGGGAAGTAAAAATTATAAAATCTTGTAAAAATATTTTAAACCTTATTAAAAACATTTTCCTAATATATGCTATCCGATATTAGGACTACATTTTGACATGACAGACAAATGAGACTTTTTATAAATTTGAATTTTTTGTTCATTTTTGTTCCCTTAAAACTTTCCATATTTTTGGACGTTGTTAACGACACTATATTGTGTATTGTATGTCCAAGAAATTTCATTTTATGTAATGAGTTAAAAAAATATGGACACTTTTCAAAAGCTATCCGATATTAGGGCACTTTACTCTACTTGGCAAGCGGTGCAAGTCGACCAAATAGTCAACCAACTCAAAGGAAGTAATAAGAGAGGAAAGTATTAGTGCTGAAATAATAATTTATAGTATTTTATGTAATCGGTATAATAAGAGAATATATAAATGAAAAAATAATATTAAAAAAATCTTAGGTACTAGCAAAATAACTTTTTTTTCTGGAAAAACAAGAAATTTTAAGAAATTTATATAAACTACTACAATTAAAAGCATTGGGCGTATATGTTGAGGCGTTTCTTAAAATTTGCAACTTTTCGCGCCAGACATTTTTAGCTTTAGTAATTTATATACATTTCTTAATATCAGAAAAAAAGTTATTTTTCTCTTTTTAGTGTCTACATTTTTTGAAATCGTTGTTTTTAGAAGTTTTTTTTATACTATTTTATTTACCTACCTCTTTTTACAAGCGACTAGGCCCTGCAGTCAGGGTCCATTCTAATGGGTCAAATACCCCATTTTGATGTCGTTTGACACACACACACACACACACATTCACTTAAATGAATGTAGCAACTAACTAGTGAACTATGTATACTAATATGGATAGTTGATAGCGATTAAAAAATGAGATCTGTATGTGAACAATCTTCAAATACATATTCTTCAAGACACGTCGTACGAAAAATTTGTCTGAGACAAGTTTTCCGTATTTCTAATTTAAAACTGAATACATGTAAATGAATATCAAACAAACGTTTTTTATATAAACTTTTTAAATAAGTGAAACATAAATCACATTGTGCAGAAAATATTAACGTATGGTAGGCTATTGGGATCCGTCAAATGAGCATATGACATCTGGTGGTAGAAAATTGTACTGGGATCAGGGAAAAATTTACATGCTTACAGTGTAAATTTATCGTGAAATTGTTTATTACAAAATAAAACAAAGAATATAAACAAAAAGTTTATCGAAATTGGAATTCGCGACGTTTCTCGTAATATCATGGCATTAAACACTATTAGTTTTTTTACAAAAAAAAAAACCTCCTTTAAAAACCCAGCCACAAAAAAGAGGAAAATAATAAAATGTTGAGGTCTGCACCAATTTAATAAAATATGAAGTCTGTAAAAAAGTAGATATTAATGATTACTATACTATACTTTTTAACCGACTTCATATTTTATTAAATTGGGGCAGACCTCAAAATTTTATAATTTTCCTCTTTTTTATGGTTTTTTTTAAGTAGCACATCCTGTATATCGTTAGGTATGTGAATAGAGCTCGCTTTCCTCTAAACATTTTATACCTAAAAATATACAGGGTGTGCTACTTGAAAAAAAATTTTAAGTAGCACTCCCTTATATTTTTAGGTATAAAATGTGTAAAGGAAAGCGAGCTCTATTCACATACCTAAAGATATACAGGGTGTGCTACTTAAAAAAATTGACTTAAGGTAAGTTAAAGTTATGCATAAGTATAGCTAAAAATAATTTTAAAGTATCTATAGTGCTCTTATTCCAAACTTTTATTTTAAACTTTTTTTTCTAATCCTCATAATAAATGAGATATCGCCCAAGGCATTCTTAGTAACTCACCCTGTATATATAATATATATAAATAAAAACAGTCGAACTGAGAACCTCCTCCTCTTTTTTGAAGTCTGTTAAAAATTACTTTACAGCAAATTATTTTCTAATGAAATGTGAAGAAACTGTATTTATGAATTAAAAAAATATTTTATATTAAAAATAAGATGTACTCATTATCATACTGTACTACAATAGTTAACTCACTGATGATTGACAAATTTAGCACTAATAATATGTATACAAATATTTTGAGGTTAGTAGAATTGGTCGGTTTGTCCTGTAAAGTCTTCTGTCCCGGAAATGCATAGTTTTAACGAAATCCTAGGATTCGTGGTTACGATCGCTAGCATCAACACTTACATTAATGGACGTTGATCTCCTCACCTGTTGAGAGTCTATAATCTACAAACTATCTATCTAACACTTATCATTAAATTAGTCTCAGCATTAATTACGTCTTGCAAGACATTTTATCCATTCTCAATAGCCCTGATGGTGATAAATTAGTAAAATTCAAGTCAATGATAAATACAAAAAAAAATCGACGTTGACCAGACCAACCCCACCAGTAAAAGTTGCAAGCTTTCACTCTTTACTTTTTCCCCTGAAATAAGCAGGCCCCTTGTGGTGCCGTGGCCGTTTCTGCAATACAGGACCGATTTAACGTCAAATTCTTTAGATAATCCATTTTCTCGAAACCATACACTGTAGAGAAAATGGATGTAAAAATACTTTGCAAAATTACAGCTAGAATTCGCTCGATTTTCTAAGTGATGTTTACATTCATTATTCACGTTTTTACACAGAAAACTTCAGGAAAAACTTGGACCGTTTTACTGTAAAGTCTAAACAAATCTTGTGATTTTTACATAAAGTACAATTAAAATGTACATAATGTTGTCCGTAATATTCCGAATAGAAGTGTGTAAAAATTGACCACACACATACACACATGTATAGTTACATATATACAAATCGGATGAATGACAAAACAAATGCTAATGCTCAAAATTAGTAACCACGCATGCGCAATGTGTTTTTCGACTGGAATCCTACGTCCCGCCCATGTGCAGGCGGAGTACCTATTTGCGACGCCATTGTCTCTTTGTGTGCCAATTACCGAGATTAATCGCTGGCTACAAATGGACCATCGATAATCTACTGTAATCGGCCTTCTCCATTTCTTACCAGTGTAGCCTCAGAAATGTCCCAGAAATGCGCCTACTGTGTAAAACTGACTTTTTTAACTATAATATGTATTTAGTGTAAAGCTGACTTCGATTGTAATTAAAATCAGCCCAGTTTTATTTCTCACCGGACAGATTATAGTAGATTTTTGCAATATTTTAAAGTTGAATAGCAAGCAATAAGACTGTATACTGGTGTAGGTATTGTTATTGTATCGTGTAAAACTGACTCCGGCTGTAATTAAAATCATCCCCTTTTATTGTGCCCGGCTATATGGGATTTTTTTATGCGCGAGAGGGAAACACTTTTGTTTATTTTTAATTAAAACGGTGATAATGTGCTGTTACTTCATTACATCTGCTGTGTTCCAAGCTCTGTATAGGTGTGTGTGTATAGAGGCACCTACCTACCCTTGGCCCCGCTTTCCCCCCTCACACGCCGCCATTTGTCTCTCTCCTTCCTATTGTAGTCGGGCACTTGGCTTGTCCACCGCCGGCCTTCATATTAGGTGTATATGCACAGGTGATTCAGCTAAAAATTGCTCTTTTTAGGGTTGAGCTTATACCAGTTGATTGCTGCCTAAACAATCTATCACGACCACGTTGAGTAAATACATTAACAGACTGTAATGGGAATTTTGTTTTATGAGTTCACTAAATTTCGGATAAAATCGTTAAAAAATAATTTTCTTAAAATTGAAACAATAGAATGTTGTTTATATCAGTGGTGTTCTTTTTTAGTCGCCACCAAACCCTAAATTTTCTTCAGTATTCGTCTCAACCCTCCTCCCCTGAGTTGCTTTAAGGGAGAGTGTGGTAGCACCGATCAGCGGGAAACCCCGATCAGGTCGGTATTGAGATTGCGGCTCTTCTCTATGGATTGCGGTAACTGTTAGCGATGTCGCACCGGTGCTGCATTCTATCCGACAATGCGGTGAAATGCTGTGCAATACCACATGTAAATCCCGCCATTATTTTCGCAGTTATGTCAAAAACTGGGTATGGTGACATTTGTATGTTATTTAGGTCCAACTATATGTTACTGAAAGTATTGTTTTTGTTTATTTTTTAACTGATAGTGTTATGTCATAATAATTTTAACTTGTTGTTTATGATTGTTTATTATTATTATTATAAAATATTGTAACAAAACTGTTTTCTGCGTGGGCGGAATAAATATTTATTTAATATAATTAACAATTCAATAACAATAAACGCAACAACTATATGTCAATTCTAACAATCAACACAATAATAATAACGAAACAGTAATTCTTAAACAAAGTGAAACACTTAAATAACACTGAACAAATAACTATATTTATATACCGGAGTATTGTATTTATATTCGCAGTTCAACACGACACTGACTCACGACTGACTGCCTCTGACTCACTCGTACTTCGCTTATATAGGTCGAGCAACCTGGCCCAGCACGCCCGCGCGCTCTCCAGAACACTCCGGCGGGTACTCGTATCTTCGATATACCATTCCACGCCTCACCACTGTGGCCTTTCCTTCTCGATGCTTCTATTGTAGGCAGTGGCGTAACATCTTGGGGTTTGCTACAATATTTTGTTTAGATCATAGGTTATGAAATATTTTTGTGTGCATTTTGGGAAACACCAATGGTGGGGGGGAGTAGCGATCGAGTGATCGGCATTAAATTAAAATAAAATTATTAAAAACAAATATTGTAGGTAATTCATTAATTGTAGACTATTGTAAATGAGAAAATAGTGAAATTTGTTATTTGGTAGAACTATGGTCACTGGGGGTCAATTTAAATCATAATAATCAAATTGCCTTATTGTCCCATTTAAAATACATGGGCACATATATGATATATGATCGTTACTACCCCCTAGGATGGAGAATACCGATCAAAGCTCTTTTTTTCTTTTTCCGAATTCCTATATATACTAAAAATTACTACTTGGGTGGACCTTCTAGTTTTAACCAATTTTCCAATTAATTCTTGTAGAAATTTTTAAATTCAGGTAATTAGACTTTATTATAGCGAAAGTTTCTCTTAGATGATCGGGGCTCCCCCATTCTCCCCTAATAGTCGCACCATTCCACAAAAAAAACTGTCAACATCAACAGTAAAATGTAAATTTTAAATGGCAAAAATATTTTCAAATTCAAAATACAAAAATCTTGCGTCTCTCGTTTGGGACGTGCTTTACATTTTGGGGACCTCTGGTTTTTATGACAATACTACATACATACATACCTACATGGTTTATTTATTCATAAAAAATCTTAGTTTTCAAGATTTATGCTCGTGGTACGACTTTCAACTTTAAATCTAGGTTTAAGAATGTTATATGTTTTCAGCTAAATTCATTTAGTTAGAAACAAAAATGACATTCAAATTATAACGAGAAATCTATATACGGTTTTTAATTCTATATAAATATCATGGCGATAATTCGTCTGATATTCTTATGCCTGTGATTTTCGGAGGGCTACATATGAGCTGACCGAGACCGTTTAGTTTTGGCGCGTCCGGGCCATGAGAAAGCCAGCATTCATTGTAATGTTGTTATAAAATAATAGCTCTCGCAGTTAATGGATCTGTGGTCATCGTTGCATATATAGGAAGAATTAAATGTAGGTTGTTGGGCACTGTGTAGTAACTGGAAACTTTCCCGACGCGAAATTGGGAGTTCTGGGTTCGATTCCCGGCGGTGCATTTACATTTTTCCTATATAGCCTTCTATATAAATATCATGGCGATAATTCGTCTGATATTCTTATGTTAATTTCACTAATATAGTGAATTTAATTACGGTATAGGTGTCTAATCATATTGATTGTTAAAAATGACATTCTTAAATCTAGATTTAAGACTGAAGTCGTATCAGAAACCCAACATAAATCTACTTTTAAAGTACTTTTAGCACCGAATAATGAGAACAATTATTAGGGTTTCATCCCAAAAAAGGAAAATTAGTTTCGTATAGGTACTCTAGGTGTGTTTGTTGGTGTAGTTCTATAGCGTTTCTGAACTGGGTTCTGTCAACTCTAAAGCGTTTGTTGACACAACAGAGCACCAAGTACTGTTAGAACTGCGTGTTTGTTGGTCAAATTCTCGGACTCTTCGAACTGTTAGAACTTTTGGTTTTAGCAGTTTCAGATCTAGACTGATTATCCTCTCTGTAAGTCAACAGGACAGAGCGCACACTAGGGATTGATTTTAGTAATAAATCAATTTGTTGGAAAACAAAATTGTAACTACAACTTACAATTCTGATTTTGTTCTAGTAGTCCGAATTGTCTGAAGAGCTATGAACCCTTCTAGAACAAACCCACCCTCTGATTCTTTAAGAATAAATAGAAAAATGTTAGCTCTCCACGCGGTGGCGGACTAGGGGGGGGGGGGTTCGCCCTGGGCCTCTGATCCTGGAGGGCCTCCAAATCTCGAGAAGTCCTTCTTAATCAGATCCCAAACAAGGCCAAAATATGTTTAGTAAGTAAGAGGCAGTTTGGAGTTGGAGGCCCCGTACGTATACAAAATATAAACGTAGGTAGGTCGTTTAATATAAATATTTGCTTTTTTTTGGTCAGCCATTACATCTATATTATTCATTTTTTACGAAATTTACACTACAAATACATCAATTTCTAAGCAGACCGGAGGCCTCATTTAGTTCTGGCGCCCCGGGCCTCCGACGGGCTTAGTCCGCCAGTGTCTCCACGTCTTTAGATTTTATGAAAATGTCTTTTTCCAAAAATCAACTGACTGTAGTTTTTTAACTGAGACCGGTAACTGGATATTTTCAAATAATTGTAACAGTTACTAAAAATATTAGTGCAATCCACCATTAAAGAAAGTTTATGGATTACAGACTACAGAGTCCTGCAATATCGATCACCTGTGCTATGGTCCGATTTTGTCGCGTGGATATGGTATGAGGTGGGCGAACGTTGACTAACTCTGTACACGTTTTTTGGATTCTAATCAAATATAATAAAGTACGCGATGTTTTTTTAATATCTGCTAAGTGTATATTTCAATATTTCATTCCGAATCAGACCAGTGGTGTTTAATATTTTTATGTGGTTTTAAATTTTGGTTCGAGATATAAACGTTCAGATATTAGTCCAATCGTCAGAGAATCAAATCAATGGGTATCTTCGAAAAATTCCGAACTTAATGAAAATTTGGTCTGTTGTTTGTGGGTGTCTATTAGTGTCCATTGTGGGTGTACATTAGTGCTACTTACTAGAGCACTCCGCGTTAAGGGTTTTCATTTTTAGTCGAAAAATATTATCTTGAAAAAATTTCTTCCTTAGGGCGGCTACGAATAAGTTTACCGAATTTTTTCGACACAGTTAGATAGCACATGAATAGGTCTATAATCCCTACATAGGAAATTAATATTAATTAAACTCCCTACTTACTAGAGAACTTCGCGTCAAGTCTTTCCATTTTGAGTCAAAATGTTTACTTTGATAAAATTCCTTCTGTAGGGTGGCCTCTTTGGATTTTTCTAATTTTGTTAACGCATTTAGATAGCCCGTCAATATATATAACTGAGATGCAAGGTAAAAAGCTAAAGTCAATGGACTAATATGTTGCAAAATGGAAAATAAATATCGAAAACCAGCCTTTTTAGCAGTTTTTTACGATTTTGAGAAATTTTGCACTTTTTCGAAACTCTGTATCTCGGTACCTATGGGGTCAAAAAATACGTTTTATCCATGAAGATTGTAGGAAATTTAATCCTCTACAATTTACTTATTTGAAGTTGTCCGCTAAAATCAACCGTTTTCGAAATATTTCGAAATATCCGAAAAAAGTGCAAAAATGTTGGGCTTTTTCGCCCCCCCCCCACCAAAATTCCACAAGGTTTTTTTGTTGGATAAATTGGGTGTAGCACTAATGGACACCCACAAACAACAGACCAAAGTTTCATTAAGTTCGGAATTTTTTAAGGTAAAAGTCTGTGGCGACTAGACTATATAACTGACATTAATTATTTAAACACACACTATATTATGGTATATGAAAATTACACATTGCTGCCAAGATACTTAATGCCTGAAACATGAAATTCGACATGATTGTGTTCTTAGTTAATCGAATACTAACGTGTTCGATGAATTTTCGATATACAGGGTGTCCAAGTTGACGTTGGCTAACATGGGTGGAACTTTGTTATTAGTGGAGATAGAAAGTCGGTTAAATGGGCAAAGTAGTGCAGAATTATGTGCTCATTAACGTCCCGTCGAAAAAACAATTGAATTTTGACACACTATGGATTTATTTAGAAAATAGTGACCAAATTGCCGTTTTTGAAAACTGGCCATAACTGTTTTATTTATGAAGATATCTGAAAATTTCTTTAACCATTTTTTGATAACTTATTATGATCTTTTCAGTGGCGTAGGTTTAATTTTTTTATATCCACTACATAATGAGATATTGACATGAACTTTGGTTTTTCTTATGGACGCTATTTTGGATTTTAGATATTCGAATTCTGCTTATTTTTCTGATTAATTTGGTGTATCACATGCCACATTTAAAAAAATGCAATGAACGTCCCATGTAAGAGACATTAAAAACAACTGACAATCAAGTTATAATTAAGTAGTGCGAACATTTTAAGTGTAAAATTAATAATAAATCGTAGTATGGCAGAACTGAAATATAATTTGACTGTCAGTTGTTTTTATAGTGCCTCTAATATGGGACGTTAATTGCATTTTTTTAAATGTGGCATGTGATACACCAAATTAATCAGAATTCGAATATCTAAAAATCCAAAATGGCGTCCATAAGCGAAAACCAAAGTTCATGTCAATATCTCATTATGTATGTAGTCCGAATAAAGTTTTTACGGAAAGAAAAATTGGGTAAGTTGCCCGGAAAATTAAAAATATTCGGGAAAAACTGAAAGTGCTTTTTTCTATCTAGTATATAAATAAAAATTAAATGCTGTTCGTTGGTAAGCGCGTCACTTGGGAACGGCTGGACCGATTTGGCTTTTTTTTATTGTTCGTAATAGTCCAAATAAGGTTTTTACGGAAAGAAAAAGAAAAAGTTGCCCGGAAAATTGGAAAATTTGGGAAAAACTGAATGTGCTTTTTTCTATGGGATTTTTGTATGAACTCAAGAACATAACTCATAACTTTTTTCAAGTGAGTAATGTATTCGAGCGAACGAGCGAAGCGAGTGAGTAGTATATTAATAAAATTCGAGCGAACGAGCGTAGCGAGTCAGAAATGTATTAATAATATTCGAATGAACGAGCGAAGCGAGCGAGTAATATAATAATAATATTCAAGCGAACGGGCGAAGCGAGTGAGTAATGTGTTAATAAAATCAGCCCGACCATTAATATATAGGGTCCGCTAGTTAATAATAATAATAATTCGTGGTTATTACCTTATTAGTTTATTTGTAATTCAAAAAGAGGTATTTTTTTAAGATTTAATTCATATAGGTATATAAGTATTTTGTATTCAATTAATTTTTGTTTTGAATGTTTTTTTGTTTCCTTTATTCATTAGGTACATTAAACATGAAAGTAATTTAATTTGATAAAAAAGAGGTAGGACAGCTGTACCTACTCGTATATATAAAACAACAATTAGCTAATGAAACTGATTCATTATCATTAGTGATGTATTAGAAAGAACATTTAGCAAAAAACACGAAATTAATAATTAATTGAACTTGGTTGTAAGCGTTTGAGAACCTTTCATTCTTCTATATAAATTACTATGCAGATTGTAGGAAGTGGAGGAGGAGGATACGATATTTTTTATCGAGATTACACTGGATCTGAATCGGACTTTATGTGTTCAAAATATGAAAAATCAATTTTACTTATAATACCAATTACTATAGAATTTTAAATACATGCAGCGCTGGTCTAAAATTAGCGACAAGCAATTTTTTAACAATTCAAGACACGCACGATGTTTATTTCTATGATTTGTCTACATTTACTAGTATTCATAGATATCGAATTATTTATTGATTCATCTATTTTGATTTATTCAGTTATTTGTTCTTTTATTTAATTATTTATTTAATAATTAAATTAAATTTATATATTATTATTTTTCTCTTGAGATCTCTTTGTAATTAATAAATTAATCTTTCAATCACTACATACATATTTGTCATTATTTATTTCCCCATATGTTATGATTTTCATCTTCATATATTGGCCACCTGCCTAAAGTGACCGCTTCTTATTGGAACGAGAGGTGGTCAATATATTCAGAGTTTACTATAGGTATATACTCTGTAGATGGGACGAAGAATGCCGAAACGTCAGTAAATAAATGCAATTATTTTAAATATTAGTATTGCAGTTATTGATCCTGTGCGACGGAGTTTTTCTCTTCATAATAATTCTAAGGATTCCATTTTGTTCTAAACCTTTTATAGTCATCTTAACCATCATAATTAATTTTATTTAATATGTAACGAGAGTGTAAGCCAACAGTCGTAATATTAATCAATACTCTCTGATCAGTGAACCGATTATATTATGTCAGTAGAACATTAAGATTATTACATCAATATGATAATTTTTTGTGTAATGTAAAAGAACGACGCTGTAAGTCGATGTCGTGGTGGCGGTTGGGGCGACGGCGCTAACGGCGGCAGTTGGAGCGGGTGAAAGGGCCAAGTGTGGTACGTTACAACACATTTTAATTTAGTTGATGGCCGAACGATCGGACGTCCCACGTACCAACACCATTCAGCATACACGTGTGTATCAGTATTAAAATAAAATTGGAAGAGGCTAGGACATGGCTTCGTCTGTACTAAAAGATTCTGTTACCTTTATATTAGAAATCGTGTCCATCGTGATTATAATAAAATTAAGCACAATTGCAAGATAGTGGACAAAATAATTTGAAAAAGTCTAAATCTATAGACGAAACGTCGTACATTTAATTTAATAAATCAAATTATTTTGTCCACTATCCTGCGATTTTGCTTAATTTTGATTCTGTTACCGTTCAAGCACGCGGAATATTAACAACATAACAGAGGCACTATGTGGGTACTCGACAAAACGATGTAATTACTTGAATACTTCCATTTACACCGGCTATAGGGTAGCCAGATCGAAATATAAGATTTCTGGGACATTTCTGAGACGATCGTGATGGTTGAAAAATAGTGTAATAAAACTGTTTTCTTACGTGGGTGGAATAAATTATTTATTTATAATAATTAAAAATGTAAACAACAATATACAATAATTCGTAACAATGAAAAGTCAATTTCAGCAGTCAACACTGTTTATATAATAATAACACGAACAGTATTTCTCAAACAAAGTGAAAACACTTCAATAGCACTGTATTTATTTATTTCCGTTGTTTATGACACGACACTAATTCACGACTCTCGTTGTTCTTTCTCCGGTGACTGCTCTACTTATATAGAGCTAGCAGCTTGACCCCCCCACGCTCGCACGCTCTAGAACATTCTTGTGTCTTCGATATAATGCCACGCCTTACCATTGTTACTTGTTCTGGATGCTTCGATTGTCGCCAGTGGCGTAACATCTGGAGTTTTCGCTACAATAGTTTGTTTTAAGAATTTGAATAAAATTTATTAAACCATGGGACCTACACAATTTATCCCCAGAAGAAAAAGCAAAATAAGTCATCATGTAAAAAAACAAGTTTGTTATTTTATCACAGATAGAGTATAATAATTATTACTTTGTATATTTTGCACTGTGCAAATAACGATAATACATATCTGAATGAAATTTCAAAAATGAAACTTCTCCAAAATATCGCTTCATATGCTTTCTAGAGTAAAAATAGATATCAAAATTAAAGAGAATAAAATTATATACACATTTTTCGATACATTTTTCTCTAAAAACGGTAGATTTGGCTTTAGCGGCCGAAATAGGTGGAGGGATATTATGTTCCACTGTTAAAACTATACTCATAACTACATTTTGCTATTGTTTCTTCGGATTACAATCGTGTGACAGGTAATTCATACCGACTTTTCTTGGACGCTACAGTCCACGAAACGTCGGTATGAATTACCTGTCGCACGATTGTAAGCCGAAGAAACAATAGCAAAATGTATCTAACACATCGTGAAAGCCTCAGATCTACTACGGATCATCCTGTATATAAACGGCAGGCAAGAGTTCTGAGAAACGGGGTCTGCTCTACTGGTACCTGCGCGAAAGTTCTAGAGAAAGCGAGAACACACTAGGCTTACGCCACGCAGCATATATAAACAGCCAGTACGAGTTAGTGGGGGATCAGTCAACGGTGAGTCACTCATTCAAGTCTACGTTGGAGCAGTAAAATAAATAGTGCCGTGATATAAATAACCAAATTGATAAATAAATACTAGTGTAGTGGTAATAATTACAAATTATTGTATATATACCTAGTTGTTTTGTTTTGCTTTGTAATTACTGTTTAGTTATTGTTTACTTGTGTTGATTGTTAGAACTGACTTTTCGTTGTTGCATTCATTATTATTGTGTTTTTAATTATTGTAAATAAATAGTTATTACGCCAACTCAGAAAACAGTTTCGTAACAATACTAATAGCTTTTTACAATTTAGGATAACCCTAAGACCCTTTATAGTTTATAGGGATACAAATTACAAACAATTATCCAAAAAGTTTCCGAGTTTCTACGGTGGGCGGTGAGTGAAACATTCCCTTTTTTTGCGATAAACCACCCCCAGCGAGGACGCATAATATGATACTCGCAATACATCTTTAATCAAGGTGTGCGTGTAGAACAAGAAGACAACAGAATGTAATCACTCTCGGACACTCATTTCGTTGATTGAACATCGCAACTATCTCTCTCGCACCGCTTGCCGTACATCGTGTCGACGTCGCACCTCGACTCCTCACGCCACCTTTCCATCATTGTATCCTTTTGTATCGCCTTCGATAGGTGGTGTATTAATATACATCGCAATAATTACATCCATGTTCACAACGCACAGAAAAAGTACAGTGGTCGTGTTTTTAACATTGGAAATGTTTATGTTCGTATATGGGGGCAGAGTTACGAGTTTTCGTTCAAGGCCAAAAGACAACAGTGTCGCGATCAAGTGAGGAACAATCATGCAAAATTGAACAAGTGCAATTTTTTCGAAATGTGTTTTATATCATGTCTAGTTAATTGAGAGGTATTTGCGACGATCTGCGGTGTTATTTTTGAGCAAATGTTAATAAATACTGTAGAAAAATCCATTTAAAAGTTAAGTAATCAAGCAAAAGTGAACGCGTATATAACAGAAGAATAATAGGGTTATTCCTGACAAAACTAAACAGTGCATTGATAAATATTGTGTGTATAATAAACAGTTAATTATGTTTCATAAATGCTGTTATCATTTCCAATGTCCTCGATGGTTGCAAGGATTGCGAAATCTGTGAATTTTTTCTTACTCCAAATACTCCTGTAGGTTAAAATATCTCCCACTCATAACATCCTATACACTTTTATTTCTTATGAATATCATAAGTAGTATATTGTGTAACTAGTCTGTTAAATACATCTTTATACGTCAGGCACGATGTTTTTAGCATAAGTAGTAGGCGAGCGCGCACGAGCCTTGGTGAGTGTGCATCGCGAGCCGAATACGAGTGCTGAAAACATCGTGCCTATTCCCTACACGGGTAGGGTTACTAGGTGTCCGGATTTAACCGGACATGTCCGGTTTTTTACAATCATGGCCGGCCAAATATATATAAGTCCGGCGTGTCCGGCTTTTGTTAGGCTTTTTAGCGATGAAGTAGAGATCGCACAACGGTACAACTAAGGCCCGTTCCAAGTTAATAACGTAAGTGCGCTGTGCGAGTAGTAAATATAAGGAGGAATAAAGGAGACGTAAAGGCTGTTTACGGATTGTTTTTATTTTTGACACGCTTATATTAGCTTCACCTGTATGCTTGCTTGCTTGCTTGTTTGTCAGTTTGTAACCGACTTCTTTGAACTTGATTTTGACCAACTTTGAACGGTCAGATTTAGTTTAAACTTTGCACACTTATCAAGGACCGACGACAATACAATAATTCCATAAGTTTGTCCCATTATCCTGACCAGGATCTCCAGGACTAAAAAAAAAAAGCAAAAAACTTCAGATTGAACTGAAACTTTGCACACTTATCAAGGACTGATTACAATACAATAATTCCATAAGTTTGTCCCATTATGCTGACCAGGATCTCCAGGACTAAAAAGCAAAAATAAATTATAATTTAAAAAAACTGAAAAACACGCTTTAATGAACTAAAAAGTAAAAAATAATTAATTTTATTGTAAAAAAGCGTGGGATAGTATGAAAATATGATACAAAGCACCCCACGCTTTTTTACAATAAAATTAATTATTTTTTACTTTTTAGTTCATTAAAGCGTGTTTTTTAGTTTTTTTAAATTATAATTTATTTTTAGTTTAAGCACGTTTAAGATTGATCTCGCAAAAAACTGACTGTAATTGACGATTGAAAATACCCAACTGACTCGTATTATTATTTAAAATAGGTAGTCCGGCTTTAGGGCAAAATGTCCGGTTAAATATAACGCCGAGTCCCGACTTATCTATATTTTTGGACATGACAACCCTTCCTGTTTTCATATTAAAAATTATTATTTTTTAATTAATAGATAATGAAGCAATTTTATATGTTGGGATATTCCAGTTAATTTTATTTCAATAATAATTTTTCAGGTAATTTTGATTAAATCTATACTAGCGTGCTATTCACACAATATAATTATTAGATAATGACTGTAATTAAATTGGCTGATAAATATTAATCTTTTTGTTTTGAAAATAACTATTACCTAAACTATCATTAAAGTAATCTAGTAGATTGGGTCGCGTTGTTAAAGTTGTATTCACACTTATTCAATTTTAATCTCTGTCATTAAATTGATATAGATTTTATGATCATTTATGTTTTAAAAATATATATTATGGCGCCGACGGGATTCGATCCAGCGATCTTCTGCGTACAAAGGAAACGCTATACCTACTGATCGTAGCCGGTTCATGCACACCTGTTTTTATGATATACTAGCGGCCCCGTCCGGCTTCGCCCGGGTGCTAAGAAAGCCCGGGTGCAATACACAACTCAATCGCTTCGCTCGTTCGCTTGAATATTATAAATACACTACTCACTCGCTTCGCTCGTTCGCTTGAATATTATAATTACATTACTCACTCGCTTCGCTTTCTCATTCGCTACGCTCGTTCACTATATATATAAACCTTCCGTGAAAAATTATCTAACTGATGGTGAAAACCGCATCAAAATCCGTTACGTGGTTTAGGAGGAGTTAGCGGTGGAACAGACAGACACGGAAAACGATACTATGTATAGATTGAAATTTGAAAAACAGGAAAAAAATTATGAAAACGGAAAATTCGCTCTTTGTGTCCTTAAAACTTTACAATTACAGACTAAGTTACGATTTAGTTTATTTTTATTAAAGTTATTAACTTCTGTATAAATCATTAAAAACATGACTCTCTCATGATGTGAACTTTGTAGACGCGTCTCTATATATAGTAACACATCGATAAATAGTCGGTAAATAGTGCTTGTATTGTACAAAGTGCGGAAATTTCGAATTTATAATATATGTAGAGATATGTATGATGTATCATTTAGCCCGTAGTTTTAATTCGAAAGACGAGGTCTGCAAGTAGACGTTTTTTACTTTAATCAGTTCTTATAATTTTACATTGTATAAACTTTATCTCGTATTAATATGTTTTCTACTGCGAATTTCAAAATTATAGAAAAACAAATAACACGGGATAAAGTTCATATACCACCTAAAATCCCTATATAAAGTATAAATAAAAAAACACTGTAAATAATTGCAACTTGGAAGCTAGGGGCTTGTACTATAATTGAATTGTAAATTATAGATGCTCGACAACTGAGGTCATTAGCGTTCTGAAACAATAAATGTAAATAAAAACAAAAGCAAAATCAAAAATTGACACACAACAAAATAAAATCATTATAAGTACAAATAAAATGCGTCATATAATACAAACAAAGATATTGAAGCCAGCCTTTTTTTTAATGTTAAAGTTAAATTATTAGATTAACAAACCTTAATAGTGTTTTAGCAGAAGGCTAAAAAACACCCTTTTTTTTTTAAAAAACTACGCCGGGGCCCATAGCGGCGGTAATAACAAACTGACGTTCAGACGATAAAGGATGACAGAGGTTCATATTTTATAGAAAAATATTAATAACTAAGATTTCACAAATTTAAAAAAAACAATTTATTAAAATTCCTGCACAATGGCGATTATTGAAAATATACTTATAATATGAATACAATTAGGTAACTATTAAATAGTTTAAGTACAATAATACAATAACATTATTTATTAATAGCGTGATATTAACTACGCTTTTTTTAAGTTTCTACCGTACTAAAGAAGCAATTTATATATCTACTTATTAAGTTGTAATTTACGCGTGAGCATCGTACCACAAAACTGGATAAACTATCATTTCAATCGTAATGTCATTTGTTTTCTTACACGTGCACGCGATTAAAATATTTAAAAAAAGGTTACAGTTCCGACAGCTGATCGGAGACGACTATTCCATTTTAATGAATGTACAAGTTGTTGCCTACCAAAGACGACAACAGAGTTCAAAAATGACA
>CM077522.1:37825834-38062441 GCA_039654895.1 Mongoloraphidia duomilia
GACTGATTACAATACAATAATTCCATAAGTTTGTCCCATTATGCTGACCAGGATCTCCAGGACTAAAAAGCAAAAATAAATTATAATTTAAAAAAACTGAAAAACACGCTTTGATGAACTAAAAAGTAAAAAATAATTAATTTTATTGTAAAAAAGCGTGGGATAGTATGAAAATATGATACAAAGCACCCCACGCTTTTTTACAATAAAATTAATTATTTTTTACTTTTTAGTTCATTAAAGCGTGTTTTTTAGTTTTTTTAAATTATAATTTATTTTTAGTTTAAGCACGTTTAAGATTGATCTCGCAAAAAACTGACTGTAATTGACGATTGAAAATACCCAACTGACTCGTATTATTATTTAAAATAGGTAGTCCGGCTTTAGGGCAAAATGTCCGATTAAATATAACGCCGAGTCCCGACTTATCTATATTTTTGGACATGACAACCCTTCCTGTTTTCATATTAAAAATTATTATTTTTTAATTAATAGATAATGAAGCAATTTTATATGTTGGGATATTCCAGTTAATTTTATTTCAATAATAATTTTTCAGGTAATTTTGATTAAATCTATACTAGCGTGCTATTCACACAATATAATTATTAGATAATGACTGTAATTAAATTGGCTGATAAATATTAATCTTTTTGTTTTGAAAATAACTATTACCTAAACTATCATTAAAGTAATCTAGTAGATTGGGTCGCGTTGTTAAAGTTGTATTCACACTTATTCAATTTTAATCTCTGTCATTAAATTGATATAGATTTTATGATCATTTATGTTTTAAAAATATATATTATGGCGCCGACGGGATTCGATCCAGCGATCTTCTGCGTACAAAGGAAACGCTATACCTACTGATCGTAGCCGGTTCATGCACACCTGTTTTTATGATATACTAGCGGCCCCGTCCGGCTTCGCCCGGGTGCTAAGAAAGCCCGGGTGCAATACACAACTCAATCGCTTCGCTCGTTCGCTTGAATATTATAAATACACTACTCACTCGCTTCGCTCGTTCGCTTGAATATTATAATTACATTACTCACTCGCTTCGCTTTCTCATTCGCTACGCTCGTTCACTATATATATAAACCTTCCGTGAAAAATTATCTAACTGATGGTGAAAACCGCATCAAAATCCGTTACGTGGTTTAGGAGGAGTTAGCGGTGGAACAGACAGACACGGAAAACGATACTATGTATAGATTGAAATTTGAAAAACAGGAAAAAAATTATGAAAACGGAAAATTCGCTCTTTGTGTCCTTAAAACTTTACAATTACAGACTAAGTTACGATTTAGTTTATTTTTATTAAAGTTATTAACTTCTGTATAAATCATTAAAAACATGACTCTCTCATGATGTGAACTTTGTAGACGCGTCTCTATATATAGTAACACATCGATAAATAGTCGGTAAATAGTGCTTGTATTGTACAAAGTGCGGAAATTTCGAATTTATAATATATGTAGAGATATGTATGATGTATCATTTAGCCCGTAGTTTTAATTCGAAAGACGAGGTCTGCAAGTAGACGTTTTTTACTTTAATCAGTTCTTATAATTTTACATTGTATAAACTTTATCTCGTATTAATATGTTTTCTACTGCGAATTTCAAAATTATAGAAAAACAAATAACACGGGATAAAGTTCATATACCACCTAAAATCCCTATATAAAGTATAAATAAAAAAACACTGTAAATAATTGCAACTTGGAAGCTAGGGGCTTGTACTATAATTGAATTGTAAATTATAGATGCTCGACAACTGAGGTCATTAGCGTTCTGAAACAATAAATGTAAATAAAAACAAAAGCAAAATCAAAAATTGACACACAACAAAATAAAATCATTATAAGTACAAATAAAATGCGTCATATAATACAAACAAAGATATAAAGAAAAACCAAGGCTGTAAAGGGGCCTAAATGTATACAAATAAATAAATTCAAATAAACCGGTCAAGACCGGTTTCCTTTAAAAATCGAAACAGCAGATCGACATTGTCAGGATCATTTCCTAAAACAACCGATAGATCACCTGACAGTCCGATCTGCTGTCGTGTGTCCCTAAACTGGACACACTCTATTAAAATATGCGAAACGGTAACACGAGTGTCACACGCCTCACAGAGGGGGGCTTGTACTAGATGAGTCAAAAGCGTCATAGAAACAACGATTATTCTCGGCCTCACCTATTTGCTCAAGATCTTAGACGGATAATAACAAGGTGACGGTTCATCGAGGTTCTACTGTACTTTCACTGGGACGCATCTACACACTATTTAACGGCCATGGTACTTTGCTTTATAGTGCAGGTGTCGTCGTTCAGTTTTATTTTCAACGTACCGAGATCTTTTTTGATGATTTGAAGCACTTGTAAAGATGATGAAGAACACTTGTAGTATATCGTATAATTCAGGTTTAAAGTGTTAGATAATATACAAGAGGTGTGGTTTGTGGTGTTTGTCCGTTCACGCCGTACTTATATTATGTAGGTAATCGGTCTCTTGGACTGACTATGTAGTCATAATTATAATTATCGTCCGTGCGTTATTGGTTACGATCAACTTCTAGGACTGGTCAACATCGGCATTTCGAGCGTCTATGTACAAGTGTTCCTATTTTAGTTTCATTTTTGATGTGTAAGCATCTTTATTGAATTTCCCCACTTTCCTCCTGCAATCCACACCACCCCGTGCAATATAAGTTAGAGTGACTCAATTTCAATTCATTTCAATTCAATTTTTTTAAAGGTATATCCAATAATTGTATAATATGATTATATGTTCACAATTATGTTAGCGAAAAAATATTATTATTGGTTATTGCTTATTATTTATGTTCCGTCTAGTTATTAATACTTAATTATTGAAAGGCTAAGACGTCATTGCGAGAAGTTCAGTCTACGGATGTTTGTTTATATAAGGAAATACTCGTGTCGTCATAAGCGCTGGTCATTAAGATAAGGACACACAGAGGGCATGGATTTTTACATCTGACTAGAGATCATTATGTTGTGTCGACCAGCGAACGAGACGCTGCGATATATTATATTTCGTTAAAATAATACTTTGCCCGTTTTTAATCGGGCTTATGTTTTGGATTATTATATTTTGCTCTAACTTATATGTATAGAGCATAAGCACATATACAAGATAATATCACTTGCGAGGGGGTGGCTCCACCAAATAAGGTTATATCTATCTGGCCAGTACCTTTAAAAATATCAAAGCTGGGTCGAAAACGACATCACAAAATATTCATGAGCAGAGGTGGGATTCAAACCTACGACAGTCTGATCCAAAGGCCAGCACGCTGACCATTACACCATACTCTCTTCATTCAATTCAATTTAATTTTTCACTGATTTTTCATAAAATGAGCCCATTGTTAATTAAAGAAAATCCGGGCTCGGGAAAATAAACTAAACTGCAAAAATAATGAACCGTCGGAAAATCTGAAATCGGGGGAAATTAATCCGTCTCCTTTTTCGGGCCTGACCACAAGGACTGCTTCTCGAGGATGATTGAGTTATTACGCTTAGGAAAACGCTTCATTATCGATTGTTGATGTTTTGTTGACCAATCCTCGACATCCCGTTTTCCATAATCCGTACCTATCTGTAAAAAATACACAGTACTATAATATTTTGTGTGTGTTGGTATACATAAATCTGTGAATATGTAGTTTCATTTCGCGGAGATGTGAACCGTGAATCTGTAATCGAACTACACGAGAGTCCAGCCTCTCATCACAGATCATAACCTGTAATTATAACAGACGTGTCTGCTGCCCTCTGTCTCGATCGGTACCGCGCGCGCTATCACGATCCGATCTGTATTGGCGGTTATACTGGAGTCGTGCTCTATGGCTCTATATGTACCAACTTTTGATTATAATACACTGTAAGAAATGAGAAGGCCGATTACATAGATTATCGATGGTCCATTTGTAGCCAACGATAAATCTGGTAATAGACACACAAAGAGACAATGACGTCGCAAACAGGTATCGCCACATCGCGTAGATTCCATAAAAACACATTGCGCATGCGTGGTTACTAATTTTACATTAATTTGTTTTGTATTCATCCATTTTATATATGTAACTATACATTTTATTTTGTAATTTTTACACACTTTATTGGAATATTGCACAAATTATTTAATTTTAATTTCCTTTATGTAAAAATCACAAATTTGTTTAACTTCACAGTAAAAGTCCAAGTTTTTATGAAGTTTTCTGTGTAAAAATAAATATTTATGTGAAATCACTTAGAAAATCGAGCGAATTCTACCTTAACTTTCAAAGTATTTTTACATCCATTTTTTACAGTGTAGCTTTTGTTCACAGCTTCGTGAATTTTGCTCGCAGATTCCCTTGCATAAATGACGGTTTTAACGAGAAGCTCAGCTTAAACAACACGCTATACTTTAGGTAGGGGACCGTGTGATATAGTGGTTAGCGCGTCGGCATCTAGATCATACGGTCGTGGGTTCGAATGCCACCTGCGCTCATGGATGTTTTGTGATGTCGTTGTTTTAAAAAAGTTGTTATTTAGTGTAGTTGAAAGACGCTAATGACCTGAGATGTCGTCGACGCGTCTATAATCTAAAATAAATAAAAATTTATTCATTATACAATGTTTCATCGAAATCTACTTGAGAATGTTTATGGATTACATCAAAGTGTATATGTAATTCACAAGCGACTAGGCCTTGCAGTCAGGGTCCATTCTGATTGGTCGAATATCCACCTTGATTTCGTTTGACACACGCACACACACCTAAACGAACGTAACAACTAACTAGTGAACTCTGTATACTAATATGGATAGTTGATAGCGATTAAAAAATGGCTTTTGTATGTGAAGAATGTTCAAACACATATTTTTAAGACAGGCATTAATGTTCACAAAATTAGAATGAAAACTTCAGGTAAGGCTTGTAATCTTATTCTTTCTATAAAAGTTGATCAATTTTTTGACATTTCAAAATAAAACCTAATTTAATATTATTATTTGATATATTAGGATGTCCAAAATTTATACTGCAGTAACAGTGTTCTTGAGAAATTGGAATGGAAAAATAAATTTTAATTAAGTTTTATTTTGAAATGTCAGAAAATTGATGGACTTTTATAGAAAGAATTAGATTACAAGCCTTATCTGAAGTTTTCATTCTAATTTTGTAAACATTAATGCCTGTCTTGAAGAATATGTGTTTGAAGATTGTCCAGATACAAAACCCATTTTTAATCGCTATCAGCTATCCATATTAGTATACAGAGTTCACTAGTTAGTTGTTACGTTCGTTTAGGTATGTGTGCGTATGTCAAACGACATCAAGATAGGATATTCGACCAATCAGAATGGACCCTGACTGCAGGGCCTAGTCGCTTGTATAAAATTCTACCCACTAGTGTGAGAAAACAAACCATTTCCATATAGTGATTTATGCTTATTCGCGATGATCCGCCCGCCATTATCTACTAACAGCTACTCTCGGTCTACTATAGAAGTGAAGTTGGCGACGCAAATGAACTGTCAAAAAATTTTGAAAATACTGAAATGAAGTGAAAAGCAGCTATTTTATAATGGTTATGGCATTAATATAGCTGCGTGTACGGAACGCTCTATTTATAGGTACAGTCGCGGACTTAAAAAAGTTTACACCTGTATCATCTAGTTACCGGTTTTTTTAATTTTTGCATATTGTAATTTGGCTTTTGATAGTAATGTATCAATTACTAAGGTTACATCCTAAAAATTCAATAAAAAATTATTATCAAAACACCTCAGTTGTTTATTATACAATCCAAATACTCAATATTATTCAATTAAAACAAAAATATTTGATAATATTTGATACTAGCAAATTCCTTCCCCCAATCTTGCAATAATTCTTCTTTTTTGTTCATCGTTTTAATAATTTCGAGGCATTTAAACGATAATTATCTCTTTTAATTTTTGACATTTACATTTACCTATTAAAAACTAAACTTAGTTGCTAAGCTACTGACTTTTTGTGAACTTACACTGAAAAACTCAAGTGTAAACTTTATTAAGTCCGCGACTGTACAAACGAATTTGGCACTTGACAGATTTTTTAAAGAAAATCAATCATCAACTTCAGCCTTGCTCGAACAATTTCACGCAGAAATTGAATTTCTTTAGCGTCATTTTTGAACATCTTATTTTAATCATTTTTATATGGATTTCGCAACAAGAAACTGTGTGACAATATTAATGTCATTTACGTTTTTCTTTGTATAGTGTAATGGATTTTTAGTTAGTAAATTGAATTTTACAGTTAAAATTAATTCTCTTCTTTATTATTATAAGTTAGGTAGGTGTTGTGGACAAGCAAGAAAAAGAAGGTTCATTGACTCGGAGACAATGTTTTATACAATAATATTACAGTGCGTTATCCACTGTATCTGTTTGCAAAAGTGTACACGTCTAGTATACGATTCTGACTCCTCTCCGTTATAGAGATAATGTGCGAATTGGTGATCGGTTTATTAACTAAGGATGAATTACAACTCCTTTTCTACACAATAAAGACTTTTTATCCGACTGAGGAGGGTAATATGTTCATCAAATCTGCGAGCATCGTTGTGCCTCTATAGCACTCAAATGACCGGACATGTAGTAATAGTTGAACAGAAATATCTGATGCCTCCGACCGCATGTTAGAATAGAATAGGATAGAATAGAATTTATTTCTTTCAAATTACAATAGCACTGTACATTTTATAACAAAAAAATATATGTTTGAAAGATATAGGCTCCTTCTAAGGTTATATTTGATCTTGTTTCCATCTTTTTAGTTCGCTTTTTACTCAGGCGGGTTTTTTGATTTTTTATTTTAATTGATCAACTGGTTTGTCCATCCCTGATAAAATGAACGCCATGTACCTGTTATCGTCATTACCGTTTTATTATTCTATTACACGACAAATTTATTAAGATAAAATATTTTTACACTTCGCAAAAATCCTCATATTATAATATATAATGTATCTATACATAACATATATGAATATAGGTACATAATATTAATTTACCTACAGCATCTTTCTGTAGATTGTCTTAAAACGTTAGACTATAAACACGAGAAGACTGCCAATCATGCGCACACGGAGAAATAGATTGATTTGCATTTGTTTTAAGGCGGCGAAGAGGGCACTATAGCCTAGTGGTTAGCGTGCTTAGTGCTGCAACCTCTGGACTGGACTGCCGTGGGTTCGAATCCCACATGCGCTCATGGATGTTTTGTGATGTTATTTAGTTTTAAGATAGTTGTTATTTAGTGTACTTGAAAGACACTAATGACCTGAGATGTCGACGCGTCTATAATCTACAATAAATAAATTTAAGGCGGCGTTATACATGTGACATTGTGACAAATATTAAATGTTTGGCATTTGACGAATTATTTGCCAACGTCGTAGTTGTGAAACCACAAACATGTATGTTTACACATGATGTGCCTATTCGGTAAACTTGTGTGTATCTGGTACGAATTTTTTTTTGCAAACATTAGCCTACGCCACATTTTGATTTGTGAAATTTACCGACAACAGACTACTCGAACAAAATTGGTTGGCAATAGCGTCAAGAGTGAACATTAAACTCGAAGTCTTGATAACTCGAATTTTTTTTGTGGCAAGTCATGGTTCGAGTTATCGAAGTTCGACTGTATTTAGAATTATAATTAAAGAAATCCATCAATTTTAATGAATATTGAATATAACTTAAATAATAAATATCTCTGCTCATAAATGATTAAATATCATTTAAACCAGAGGGAGCTAAATTTGTAATTTTTTTGCGATTTTCGCGACTTACCTAAAGGTACGTGCAGTACGCAGCTGGGATTCTAGATGGTAGATGGTGGCTGAAATTATAAGAGCTTATAGGTTTGCACAACGAAACTTTGATACTAGCATTGATACAATTTAAGTCGCGTTTGAAATGTCAGATAGCGAAGACGAATATTTGTGTTCTTCTGCTACAAAGTGGTATATTTTAAATACAAATTTGGGTAGGAGCTATCATGTCCACCCTATTTATAGAAAACGATCTAAACATGGTGAATTTCATCATTTATACCAAGAATTAAAATTTTACCCAAACCGGTTTTTTGAATATTTACGTATGGAACCTAACACTTTTAAATACGTCTTAGAAAAATTAACTCAAAACAAATTAAATAAAAACTGGCAACATTTCACTTATTAAACTAGTCACATCCATTGCGAAACTTGTAACGGCCATTTGACAGTTGTCACACGTTGATTGTAGTAGTCAGCGCGCTGAAAGAATGGTGAGATACATTCTTGAATCTACCAGCTCTTGTAACAGCGTTTATACCTGCTACACTCACTGCTTCGTTGTGTACTCTCGCATATGTAACAATGCATTAATTTAAGCAAGCCCTGCTATGATCTACGCTACCAACTAGAATCCCAGCTGCGTACTGCACGTACCTTAACGTGTATTCGCGACATACCAGTGTGTCGTGACGTACGGTGGTTGAGAATCGCTGAATTTTAGTCAAGACACTATACGGTAATATTTCCAATCTACCTGTCTATAGTCTAAAGTTTCAACGCACCTATAACACAACAAATGCATTATACCTGGGAAGAATATTATAAAAACACGATAGGTTCATAAATATTATATGTACAAGTAAATGCTATTTGAGCTGATTTCTCTCCTTTATTTGCGAATATATTATGTTCCTATTTATTATGTTATTGCTCAAGTATTCAGGGTGCAGACATTTTAATTTATTGGTACACTACCGCGATCTCGGATACTAAGTGTAAGAGATACGCCGGTTGGAGAAATAGAAAAAAAGTTGCCGTTTAGCCGTTCTTGAATTATGGAGATTTAGATGGACACATTTTAGAAAATGAGTTATTAACTTAAATCAAAACAATGTATCTCATTATATCAAATGTTGAAAAAGCAGTTCAATCTAAAGATCTGCTAAAAATCAGTGACCCCCCAAATGCAAAATGTTTTTGTAACAATATTGTAAAAACTTTTACGTTTATTTGAAAATGTCTGGCTTGAGAATAACCTAGCATGTAGCAAGTCCGTTTATAGGACGTTTCCATGAATCCTCTATTACAAACCCCCAGTTCCCTAGTTCTAATCCGAGAACTACAGATAAAATAGTGGGGGGATAAGATAAAACAAACAGCAGAGTTGTGCATTTAATGATAAAAGCATGAAATTTGGCACGCAGGTACCTAGCTTTTTATTTTGTTAAAAGATATAGATGTTGGGACACACTTCACTCCCTCTCCTTATTTTTTTATGAGGGTGAAAGTGTATTTTGCAAAAATCTAAAGAACTATCTATCTTATGACAAAAATGGTCATTATCAATCTTAAAGCTAATGAAATTTTGAACAGATTGCCGTATTAAAAAAAAATCTTCAATAGTTCCTGAACGTGCGTGCGAGCGAAAAGATCACCTCGCGGCGTAGCCTTGAATACCGCATGACGAAAACGTAATGTATTTTTACCGTTGTATTTATTATTATCGAATTTTCAATTGAAAACACATATTTTTATAAATTTGATTTTCAATTTATTATTAAAAAGTAATAATAAATTACTTAAAAATATGAATTGTCACTAGCTCCAAATAATCTTTGTTAGTGGTCTTAAACAAAAAAAATCTGTAAATCGGTTGACCCTGCAGGCCATCCCTGGAACTTCCCGCTATTTTCAAGCGCTTTGAGTTCGAAACACTTGATAATTTACCCAAAAGTAGATTTTTGAGCTCTTCGAGCTCAAAAATCTGAAAATTGTTGATAACAACACTATTTTAATTTTTGAAAAGCTATAACTTTTGGACGCGTTGTTCGATTTTGATCTTTAAAACGGCATTCGACGCAGTTTTTTAAGCTCTAAAAATATTGTAAGAAGTACAAAATCGATTGGTTGAGAAAACTCGAAGTTATTTTGAAAAAACACTTTTTTCGAAATCTGTTGACTACGTAATCTCTCGAACGGATTAACCGATTTTGATCCGCTTAGCGGCATTCGACGCAGTTTTCTGAGGAGAAGAGCTGATTAGATTATGAAATCAATCGGTACAATATTCTAGAAGTTATTTTGAAAAAACATCGTTTTAACAACTTTTTTTTCGTTTTTTTTGGAATTTCTCAAAATTTATTGGGCCGAATCGGTTCAAATTTTCAGGAAATCAAAGTTCAGTGGAACCCTTTCGAATGTTGCAAATCGAGATTCGATCAGTCAAGCCGTTCAAAAGTTATGAGAGGTTTACATACACATACATACATACTGACATCATCATAAAAATAGTCAGAATAGCTTCTAGGATCACAAAACGTCGAGATCTGATGAAAACTCGATTTTCGAAAATCGGGGTGAAATCAATAATTTCCCTATTTTTGAAAAATTTCAATTTTCTTAGCGGGAAGTTAAAAATAGTGCGAACATTTTTTACTAATTAGTAGATTCTATCGATTCTATAATAAAATTTTTATTTTGTGTATTTCGCAGGTACTGTTTCCTGGATCTTAATAGTAAACGTATGAAATTGGTTCACTTTGCGAGTAATATCTTATCTGCTAAGTAATTGTAAAACAGTTTGAATGAATTTAAGTTGGTATGTAAGCGTATTACTGATTAGAATACTACCCAATGATCAATAAATAGGACATTAACTCATTCTGTGAAAACTTGTTTTGTTACTTTAAGCGCTCAGATCAGATTGTCAGTTTGTTCTACACTAGACTATTTATTCTATGTTAAAAACACGGTCGAAAAAGATAACATTAAGAAAGATTGATTTGACTTCCCACTAGAAGTTAATTTAATTAATAATTTTTTTCTTTTTTTCTAGGTAAGTTGAAATCTCTTCAATCCTGCTTAGAAGTTTCGTCTTCAGAAAATGAAGCGTAAGTAAACATGAAAAAAATAGTTTTTAATAATAATATTATTAATTAATTCAACAATGAGTTTTTAATCCACAAGGTAGTGAATAGTATTTCAACATATCAGTCAACATATTATGCCATCACGATTGTTAAACGTCAAACGATTGTTATGAGATATATAAGGAAAAAATCAGAAGCCACTGTCGGGACTTGAACCCGAAATTCCCAGTTTCCGGCTGGTTGAGTTGCCACTTACTCATACAGTGCCCCGAAAGTGAAATCTGTTCCTTCCCATATATACCTATTTCAATACTAAATCATCTCATGCGAGAGCCGATTTATTTTTTAAGTTATTGAAATAGGTATACATATATGGGAAGGAACAGATTTCACTTTCGGGGCACTGTGTGAGTAAGTGGCAACTCAATCAGCCGGAAACTGAGAATTTCGGGTTCAAGTCCCGACAGTGGCTTCTGATTTTTTCCTTATAAGTATATCTCATAACAATCGTTTGACGTTTAACAATCATGATGGCATAATATGTTGACTGATATGTTAAGAAATACTATTCACTACCTAGTGGCATTGTGGATTAAATTCATTGTTGAATTAAGTAATGATTATTATATTGTTGTCCACAATTACGTAACTCATATATTGTTATTTAAATAGTTTTTAGTTTAAATAAGAACTGTTAAATTTTGAGTTGGATTCATCAAATCCTATCGAAAAATAATATGTAGTTAAAATTTGCATATATATAGTAAAGAACTGAGGGAAATATAGAAATGCGGTTAATTTTTTAGGCTTCCATACCTACCTCAAAAGAAAACAAACGGAACCCTTATGCTTATGGGATCACTCGTTTGTCCGTCCGTCCGCACGTCTGTCACAATCGAATTTCTCTGGACTAAATAAAGGTATCAAACTAAAATTTGACATAGTTATAAATCTTCCTAGCCCGCGTATATTCTAATAGTCAGAACCTAAAAAATCCCATAAATTTCAAAGTTGAACAAAAAAACGAAAAAAAACTTTTTAACAAAAAAAAAACCTCCTTCAAAAAGCCACTAAAAAGAGGAAAATAATGAAATTTTGAGGTCTGCGCCAGGAATCACACGCCGTTACTCACTTTTATATTAAACCGATTTTCTTACGCTGTCTGATGTGTGAAAAAGTGACATTTACCTTAAGGCTTAAGGAATCACATGCCGTTACTCACTTTTATTAAAATCAACCGAACTATTGAACCGATTTTGATGAAATTTCTATGGGACTAATCTGAAAGTATATCCTTTCAAATAAAAAAAAGAATTTTCCAAATCGGTGTATAAATGACGGAGTTCTGAGATAACAAACATAAATAAAAGAAAAAGAAACAAAAAATACAACCGAATTGAGAAGCAACTCCTTTTTTTGAAATCGGTTAAAAATCTTTGTAATCGGTTATGTGGGATATCATTTAGAAAGAGCTTTTCTTAATACAGGTAAAATTTCGAAAAAACTAGTGGTATAGAGGTGTACGTATTAATTTACAGAAAAAATATTACGAAATTTCTAACAGCTATTATAGTTTTCTGAATTCAAATGCAAATTATATGGTTGATGGTACGGAACCTTCAGCGTGCGAGTCTAACTCGCAATTGTCTGGGTTTTTAGGGTTCCGTAGCCAAATGGCAAAAACGGAACCCTTATAATTTCGTCCTGTCCGTCCGTATCTCACAGCAATTTTACTCGGAGACTATTGGCGCTATATATAGATGAAATGTGGAAGGTTGCTGTCTTCTATGTGAACCGCTATAGTGAAATTACCAAAAAAAATTAGGGTGGCACTCTAAACATCTGAGGGATGAAAAAAATTCCAGTGTTCATAAGCGTGTAGGGTATCGTTAGATAGGTCTTGAAAAATGATATAAAGTTTCAAAATGACTTTTTTATTTAAGTCAATATCTGGTGAGATATGCGCTTCTAAAGTCGTAAAAAGTGTATCCCCCCTCTAACTTTTCAACTATGGGGTGGAAAATTCTGAAAAAAATTAAGGTAGTAGAACTACAACCTCCGAAAGTACTCCTGCCGTTAGTACGGAGGTTACAGAACTCTCTTAAACACTTACACGCTATTTAAAAGACTATTATTAAATTTATTATTAACTTTGAATTTTAACCGTGAACGTTCACCCCGACTACGGAACCCTTCACTATGCGTGGTCTGACACGCACTTGGCCGCTTTTTTAACTTTGCATTGGAAGTTATTGTAATGGGTCCGACAATCGAAATCAAAATGTATAACAAATTTTTATGTTTCAAGGTTACTACACTATTTTTAGAAAGATGCGTGTGTGTGTGTGTACGTACGTACGTACGTATGTGTCCATTTCTTTCTAAGCTGAAATCTCGAGAATGAAAAATAATATCGACTACGTTAGGGTGCCAATCGACGCATATTAACGTAAATATGATCTGAAAGAAATTTTTTCAAAATCGGTTCAGCCGTTCTTTTTTCTTAACCAAATAGACTCCAAAAAAGTAAATTTTACACAATATCTCGCGAATAAAAAATTATATCGACATCGTAAGGGTGTCAATCGAGGCGTGTTAACGTCATTTTGATTTTTTTAAATTATTGTTAAAAATAAATAATAATTATGTTTTAATGATTAAAATGATTACTTTTCTGTGTAATATCTAATTTAATTATTATTATTAAATATTTTTTAAACTGGGAAGTTCGTCGTGTGGATCTCAAGGGTCGCACTTTAGTCCTAATAAACGACCCACCTCACGGCTTGTTGTTTTTATTTTCACAATCGCAGTGCTGGTGTAAAAGAACCTTGTTCACAATTGACTATAACTTGTGTCTGTTTGTGTGTGTGTGTAACGTTTGGGGCAGACAATACCTAATGTCAGGTACTGCCGAGTATTACCTATAATTGTTCTGACCCCGATACGTCTGTCACAATAAAACTAGACAACAGAAATAATTGTGTGACCACAAATAATTACTAATTGAGTACATTGAGCCGTAGTACCTGTACAATGTATCATACATTTTATGTAGGTGTGTACAGTAAAGTACCAATATTTCGTAAACCGTTTTAGCTTTCCGGTCCGACTTCGCCCGAGTAGATTTTGATTTGGTAACGAAATAATCAAGAGCAGCTCGATATTAACATTGAATATTTTGGCAAAATATTCTCTCTTCATCGTTCTGATTCTGAAAAATATAACAAAAATCTTCACACTCCATTTCTAAGTAAGAAACAGGCTGTCAAAGTTTAAAAAATAAATCATTTTTATCATAATATCTTTCCATAATATGGTATATTTTCCATGGCTACCTAGGAATTTTTTTTTTTGCTAAATAGCTGGTTTGCATTCTTCTGATAAATGATAAAATCTCTGGAACTAGGGTCTTTATTAAGAATCTGTAAAAGTCTGTCTTATTCCAGATTAAATGAGAATTTTAAAAAATCGACAAAAAATCGGTAGTAGACAGTGACGTGCATTTTTTTCTTAAATTAATTCAGTCGTAACCCCATTGCACGCCACTGATGTGTCACATTTAGATGAAAATAGCTGCGGAAAATAACCAATCATATAGAAGGTATGCATGCAAAATTTTGCTCGATTTGCAGCTTTTCCCCGGAAGATACGATAAAGAAAGATTTATTTATATAAACTTTGACACCCTGTATCTTACTTAAGCTGAGGCTACATTGGCGCCGTTTCAGACCAGATCAGATCAGACCAGATCAGATCCGTAATGTCGGATGTGAACAAACACCAGTAATCTTATTAAGTGGCTACAGTTATCACTTCAGACCGCGCCAGAAGATGTCAGATTGCAACAGACACGTTCCGACCGTCGGACGATATCAAACATGTTTGATATTTTTGTCAGACTACGGCCGTACATTTGACAGTTTTCAACGAACAGTGTTGTGTATCCTAAATTTATGCTAGCTATTATTACCATTCTATTTAAATACGTGTTTGAATATCAATTGTGAGTATGGATAAATCACTTTTAATTGATCTAATACGTGAAAATCCTCCTATTTGGGACTAAAGGGATAAAAGATACCGCAACAGGGACGTGAAAGGTTTTTTGTGGAGAGATATTGGCGAAAAAATGAATCTTTCAGGTATGATTTAAAAGTATAATAATTTGTTTAATCTATGATCAGTAGTCCATAAATTGAAAGTAAATTAGCTCTGATCGATTTCAACGCATATTGTTGAAGTTTGTTTTGTTTCAAGGTTAGTAGAGTATAGGTTGCCTCATTCCGATAGATAGTAGTGGGGGGGATGACGTCACTCAGAATATACCATGCTTGCTCACTTCAATAGAAAAGATCAGACGATGGACGCTGCTAATTTTTGGAAATAAAAATCACAGTAACCATGGTAGTGTGATATGTTTTTTCAATACCTAATAGAAACATGATTCTTCTGTAGTGAAAAAAATATGATAAGTTGTCAATTTTGCGATAGCTGTTAAGTGTTTTGTGGTTATTTTTAATATTTTGTGAATATAAAAGATAAAATAATTAATTTATCAATTTGTTAGTTAATTCTATTCGTTTCTTAAATTTAAAAAAATAGGTAATTAACAAGATCTGCCATTTCTTGAGCATTATTTAATTTTTTGTTTGTTTATATTATAGATATTAAAACCTAAATTTTGTAATAAAAATAAAAATTATCCTATTTTTTAACATCTATTCTTCTATTTATTGTCTCCTGCCAATTTTAAGAAAAAATCTGCACGAAGCACCTAATATAAATAAGCATAATCTTCAAAAATTTTTGTACCTGATTTAAACTAAATTCTAGCTGACGTCATTCCCGCGCTTACGCTGATTGGTCAGATGGAATGAGGCAACCTGTACTCTAATAACCTTGGTTTTGTTTGTTGTTTATAATAGGGCTCGGAATTTTTCAAACTAAAGTATTCGAATATTCATTTAAACTTCTATTCGAATAGTTAAAATTAATAAAAACTGAAAAAGGTCCAACATTTCGCTGTTTTCTGGATTTTTACAAAGATCCGGCAGTCTGCCGATATCGAAATAGTCACGGCCCTCACTGGTTTCCCAGCAATTTTTAAATCAAACAATGCTGGGCAGTCATAACAAATAGCATAACTATTGTTATTTGTTAAATGATTGAAAAAAAAAATACATTATATTTCTGGAAAAATTGTTATCTCTATCGCTAATCTAAAATCATAAATTGCATATTGAAATCAAAACATAAACAGAGCAATGAGCAATAATTGGCGACAAACGATACTCAGGACTCAGGGACGCCAAAAACAAAGAACAGCTGTTGTATAAATGTATAATAAATGTTATTGTTGAACAACGAAAAAAATAATAAAAGCAGTGCATTTTGATTTTCATTTGAATCCGGAAAGAAGCTAACTACAGTCTATGACAAATATTTAAATATCCAAATATTCAAAATTTGCACATCAAAAATTATTATTGTTCAACAAAGAAAAACTGTTTCGGTTATTTAAAGCTTATATAAAAACGAGTATTCAAATGTGTATTTGAATATTTGAAATTCGAATATTCTAATATTGAATAAATCTGTTGAAAGTATTCGACCATTCGAATATTCATTTATTCGAATAAATTCGGAGCCCTGGTTTATAATATGTACAATACATCTGCACATTTTTCATTTTTATTAATAATTTTATAAAGGTGATAAACAGTTTGTTTGAAACGGAACCGATCCGATAGGCCCGTCAAAACCCGTCGGATATTATCCACTCCCTATGTAGCCACTTCGTCTGAAGTGTCTGATTTGGTCTGGTCTGGTCTGGTCTGGTCTGACACGGATCTAGTGTGGCCTCAGACTTAGGAAACGAGTGAGACGATTTTTGTTTCATTTTTCAGAATCAGAACGACGAAGAGAATATTTTGTCGAAATATTCAACGTTAAAACTGAACCATTCTGTATATCACTTCACTGTAGGTTGGTATCTCTTGAAGTTTAGCCGAGATCGCGTGCGGGATGTGCGACTTGGATTTTCGCTCACTGCTCATCCCCCCTTTGTCTTAGCGTAATTATATTTGGTGTACGTTACTCAGGAAGAAATAAACTTTTAAACATTGAAAGACATTTTCAAATCGCTTCAATAGCTGCTAAGATTACTCGTGACAAACAAACAAACAAAGTTTTTCTCTTTATTAGTATATGAGTGCAGAAACAGCTGCAACCACTGGGCGGAATTGTGTCAGACAAAATTTAAAGTTTATTTATTTTGTAAAAATTACATACATTTTGATTTTATCAGAACAGGTTTTATCCAGGTGTGCAAGCTATCACGGCCGGCATTGTTCCAAGTCTTCATGGTTTCCGGGCTTGTAGGCCGTGGTCCGGTGGTATTTCTACCTGACGGCCAAGGAGGACACTTCGACCGCTGCCACATTGCCTTTGAGAATGTCTACCGCAGTTGTAGACGAAACGTCAGGTAGAAATACCACCGGACCACTGCCTACAAGCCCGGAAACCATGAAGACTGGGAAGAACAGGTTTTGTATCTATTTTTTCAATTTTAAAATGCTGTTGTAATTTAAATTGACTTGTTCTATGCGAGTTACCAATCCCACACTACTCGCAGTAATTGTCTCTACTCATAGATATTTGCGATTTGCGCAAGGACTGACATTGATTTTCTTAGTCCCTAAAATAAGCAAAACGTGATTTTGAATGTGAAGAACTGTTTAATTAAAAACAGAAAAGTGGTGATCCTGATGATAATGAAAGAAGACAGCTTTGAAATGGCTTAAGGATCCAAAAATAATAAGCAAATACTGTTAATATTGCATTTATTAAGCTGACGTTTCGAGAATTATATTCTCATCCTCAGAGCTCAAATGCCGTCAAACATGACAGTAAAATTGTCCAAAAAACTTTTTAAAAAAACATACTAACATTTTATTTGGTTTTTATTGAAGTGTAAAAAAATTTGTTTTATTGATTTGATTTTGTACACAGAAATACTCAAAACTTTATGTTTTATAGAATTTGATTTTATTTTTTATTGTAGAAAATTTTTTAATTTTTTTTTTTATTTGCCAGATTAACTGTTTTATATTTACGTGCTATAAGCTAGAAACTAAGACTTAGTTTCTAGCTTATAGCACGTAAATATAAAACAGTTAATCTGGCAAATAAAAAAAAAATTAAAAAATTTTCTACAATAAAAAATAAAATCAAATTCTATAAAACATAAAGTTTTGAGTATTTCTGTGTACAAAATCAAATCAATAAAACAAATTTTTTTACACTTCAATAAAAACCAAATAAAATGTTAGTATGTTTTTTTAAAAAGTTTTTTGGACAATTTTACTGTCATGTTTGACGGCATTTGAGCTCTGAGGATGAGAATATAATTCTCGAAACGTCAGCTTAATAAATGCAGTAGATTATAGACGCGTCGACTTAATAAATGCAATATTAACAGTATTTGCTTATGTGATTTTGAATATTTTGATAGGATACTGTTATTACATTATTACTAGCCTGATCCCACGGTTTCGCTCGCGTGAACTACAATAATAAATGTCGGTTTTGACGAGAAGTCTAGTTTAAAAAGTACTCGAAACTATCATTAAAAAGATATCTAATAATTAGACTACTTTTTATTCATTTTACAATCTTCCATCGAAATCCACTTGGGACGTTCACGCGAGTGAAGTCGTGGAGTCAGGCTAGTAATTTATAAAGTTCTACCCTTTGAGTATGGAAGCCCCATAATACGTGTACCGAATTATGTATACTGAAAATCTGTAAAGTCGTTTGTTGATTTTTTAATAACAAATTCTATTTCTATGGAAGCCCCCTATTAACGCGAGTGAAGCCGCGGATAAAAAGTAGTTTTCCCTTTCAGTTGAGGAGCCCCATATACGTGTACCAAATTGCATTGAAATCAGATTAGGGCTTTAAGAGTTATGTCGGAAAAGACAGACACACAACCTTACTTTACAATTTTATTATTAGTACTGATTTAGTCAATTATTATCGATAAATTAATAGATTTATACGGCTGAATTGCAATTGAAAATTTTTCGTTGGAAAGCAGCCAATTATATAATTGATTCGAAACATATTGGAAAAAATCATTTTACCAACCATAGTCACAGTCAGGACTCTAACCTGAACCTTTCCCCTTTCGCGGCGGAATGAGCTTACATTTACTCAACCGTGACAAGATTACTAATCTAACATTCTCCTTATATGCTTCGGAATCAATTGATTTTCACTACATGCGAAAGTTAATTTATTATTGGTAAAATGATTTTTTCCAATATGTTTCGAATCAATTATATAATTGGCTGCTTTCCAACGAAAAATTTTTCATTATTATCGATGTTCTAGTGTACTATTTACATCCGTAGTGTACAATCAATTGTAAATAAGGCCGACAGGCTTTTTACTGAAATACTGGTGTTTTACGATGCGTTAACTAATCAAGATTCGATAAAACAGTTTCATCTTAATAAACGAATCCAATTCAATTCGCGTCTCTGAAAAAGATTGTAATAATTATTATTTACTTTTTTGTACATAAAAAGCAGCGTCTTAGAACAGTCTGACGGATCATCGATACCGCGCATATGTAAAAAATTCGACTGATGACCAGTCCTATACTTCCCACCTAGTAAATATTTGCAAAAAATAAACATTCTTTTTTTTTTTCAATTATTTGCGAGAAAATTACTTACAGTATCTTATTTAGTTAACAATTCTTTTTTTATTCTTTGAAAAAAAAGCATCGCCCTCTTTTTTGATTAGTGATTTAGGTTACCTTGATTTACGTACAATTTTTATTTTTTTTAGTAAAATATTTTTTTTCTCGAAAACTATACATTTTAGAGAAAAAAATATTTACATTTTTTAGTGTATTTGCCATATGGCACATACACTATTGGCGTCGGTCGGATGGCGGGACCTAGGGGTCGGACTGAAATTTCTCGACGTTTCATAGCCTCCTGAACACTTTGGCACCATTTTTGGAAATGTCTGTTTATATATGTATATATATATATTTATATGTTTAGATATATATATATGTGTGTGTGTGTGTGTACGGGCTATAACTTTCGAAAGAGTTAATTGATTTTGACGAAATTAGGTAGGCACGTTGAAATCTGTCACCGCACGAAGCCTATTTAAAATGGGCCCAATCGGACCATTTTAAGGGTGGTTTTTAGGGGTTGAAAAATGTTTTTGGGCCCAAAAATGCCGAAAAAATTCTCAAAATCGTTTCAAAATTGAAATTTAACCCTTTAGTAACGATTAAAATGTACTGCTAAAATTTTAATAAAATCGGCCCGACAGGACCGGACTTACAAATTTTATGAAAACACTAGTTTGCGGATAGTGCTTTACTTACTGAAGGGTGTATTTAATTTGGTACCGAGGTTGCATTGATAAAAATATTGAAATTAAGAAAAAAAATATTATTTTAAGGGATGTATTAAGAGGTTAAATTTTTTATTTTGTCCAAAAACAAACTTAAGTTCACATAATAAAGCCACAATGCCAGTATTAGCAAATACACTATATTGTCGGCAGGGTTTTGGCACTGCGACCCGAGTTTTTTCATATTATAACATCTAGAATTCATTTATATTTTTTTTACCTATGTTTATACGTGACATTGAGAGCGTTTTTTTTTAATATCTCAGGAACCGATTTGACTCAAAATCTAATCAGATCTGTTAAAGGCTGATAAACATAATAGAACAATCGGCATGGCCGTATGTTGTTCCGTTTTTACGATATCGAAGGCGAAAAATTGACCACACACATACACACACACACACACATATACACACATACAGACATCAGTCAGAAAATGACCTTAAACGATTGCTAGGGTCTCAAAACGTGAAGATCTGTTAAAATCTCGAAATATTTTTTTCGGACTAAATCCATTACTTCCCTACCATAGTAGAGGTGGGAAGTAAAAATAGTAGATTGTGTATAGGTATACAAATTTGTGTTTCTAACTCGAGCAATTTCGGAAAGAGACTATTTTTATAATTCCCCTTTTCACCCCCTTAAGGGTTAATTAAAAAAAAAAAAAAAACGATCTAACATGTATTTGCTTATTTTTAATGAAGAGTTCGTATGTAGAATTCAATACTTCTTCACTAATGATTTTTGAGATATGAATAATTTGTCAAAAAATATTACACCTCTTTTTGACCCTCTTTAGAGTTGAGTTTCCAAAAATTTCCTTCTTAATGAGTGCTTACGTCACAAAATGAACCTACTGTCCAAATTTCAAGTTTCTAGCTTCAGTGGTTTGACCTGGGCAATGGGCATTGATTAGTCAAAAAACTCTTCACCCTCGTTTTACCCCCTTAGAAGTTGAATTTAAAAAAATGCTCGAATATGGGTTTACTTATTTTTAAAGAAGGGTTAGTATGTTGAATTCAATGCCTCTCACCTTAACGATTTGTGAGATAGAACATTTTATCAAAAAACTCTACACCCCATTTTGACCCCTTTAGGGGTTGAATATCGAAAAATACTTTCTTAGCGGATGCAGACGTCCAATAAGAAACCTAGCTGCCAAATTTCATGTTTGCAGGTTTTATGGTTCCTGACATTTCGTGATGAATGAGTCAGTCAGTCAGTGAGTGAATGGTATTTCGCTTTTATATATTAAGATTAACTGTCTAGATCTACATAATCTAAGATTTATAAATACTCAAATAGAAGTAGATGATTTTATGAGCCATTAAAATATTAAAATAATTAATAGGAATAGAGCTCATGATAATTTTACGATCAGAAGAAAGTTATAAAACTTATTAAATTATGTTTTATATTATGTTGGTACTGTATATTATAATGCATGATGAACATTAAAATATAGTTTTACTACTATAAATGCTTAATGAATAATGATGGGTTTGTTTTGTTCTGTTCGGAGTCCGATGTGCAAATTAATTTATGTTATTCTTCGAGATTCATTTGACTTAAAAAAACCGGTCAAGTGCGAGTCAGACTCGCGCATCGAGGGTTCCGTACAATAATAAAAATAAGAAGTTAGGGGTGAAAAATTAACAGATTTGTTTTTTGAAAAAATGTTTATTTACTTACCTATATTTTGTTATTTTGTTTTTTTAGTGTTCCAAATATTTTCCGTACCAAATTGAAAAAAAGTATATTTTTAAAGCAAAAATAGTATATTGTGCGACTAGTGGGAGAAAGAGAGCGTAGTGAGTGCGGTAAAACACACGAGTAGAATCTCCTCTTTCGACCAATAGTCGCACACAATATTTTGTTCAACTACCGCAAGAAATATGTCATTTCGTGGCTCTGCTGAGCGTGGGCGAAATAATGGGTGCGGACCTCATTGATTGACGAAACTATCAACACTTGCGTAAACGTTCCCCGTGGGCGAAATGCTATTTCGCCCACTCTCTACGTCTACAGTTAGAGAATTCATTATTTCGCTTACTCTCAGTAGAGCCACGAAATTACATATTTCTTGCAGAAACGTAAGCTTGCGACCACAACGTTTTAACTTAACCACTGCAGAAATATAAATTCCCCTATTCTACTGGAGATGGCATACCGATTAGTCAAGACGAGATTTTTCAATAATTCTCGCTATTGAGACAAGATAGACAATGAGACAAGTTTCTCGTCTCGAGTCAGCTTGAAGACGTAAAAATTTCATTGATCTTGTTACTCAGGACGCATACTGATTCGGCTTATTCGGGCCCGGAATGGCACTGAACAACGAAAACTTTTAGAAAATAAGAATAAACGAAAACACCGTACGTTGCATCCGTATCCAAGAATCCAATGCAGTGCTTGTGCCTTCTTTTACTCGTCTGTTTTATAAATGTTTCAATTCTTTCGTGACGTGCCGGACTGAACGGAATCGATTCAGTGCGCGTGCTGCTTTAAACGATGGTGCACAAAACTGGCTATTAAAGATTTTAAATTAAAGAATTGAATTGTTTATGTAACAAAATTATTAGGTATAAAAATAATAATGATTATACTGTTTACTGTTTACGCAGAAAAGCCAATGACGTTCTGATTCATTGATCAAGGTTGTTTCCGCCGTGTCCACGCGTTTTTATTACCTTAGACTTTAGATGAATATAATAATATGGAGTGCTCATACCCCCTTAGTTCATGTCCATAGGATAGTTAGCGCTGTTCGGATTGTGTTGTAATTTTTTAATACTGTAGCAAAACCCTAGATGATACGCCGCTGGCGACAATAGAAGCATTGAGAACAATTAACAATGTGTAGCAAAAACCCAGATGTTACGCCACTGGCGACAATCGAAGCATCCAGAACAAGTAACAATGGTGGGCGTGGCATTATATTGAAGACACAAGAATGTTTTCGAAAGCGCGCGAGCGTGGAGGGGTCAAGCTGCTAGAGCAGTCACCGGGAGAAACAACAACGAATTAGTGAACGAGTGTCGTGTGACAAAGTCGATTTGAAATAAATACAGTGCTATTGAAGTGCTTTCACTTTGTTCGAGAAATACTGTTCGTGTTATTATTATATAAACAGTGTTGACTGTTGAAATTGACTTTTCATTGTTACGAATTATTGTATATTGTTGTTTACATTTTTAATTATTGTAAATAAGTAATTTATTCCATCCACGTAAGAAAACAGTTTTGTTACAATACTATGTATTTGTATTTGACTTTTCAAAAAATGAATATAAACAAATCGTTCTAAATTCTTTGACGAAAAAGGGACAAAATGGTTTCAGTGAACAGTTATAAAGATCCTTGTAAACTATTAATAACCTCAAATGCTACTAACATTTGCATTTTTATACTCTTTCTTCTTACTTTAAGAGCATTGGATACTTGCAAATACCCACTGCACTCTTCACCTCAAATGATCCTTTCACCTCGCCTAAAAAACGGTTATGCCTCTCCCGACGCTAGTTTTAAACCTAAAGGGTTCGAGTAAACGCCAAATAAAGGACCAAGAATCACACTACAGATCCTTTAAGCAAAAAATTGAAAAAAAAATCCTGGAAAAACCTAACTTAAAAAATAATGTAATCTTTCACATGTAGCCAAAACTTTTTTCGGAAAATTCGCCTGTAGATCTGTAGCGTGATTTTTGATCCTTCATTTGTCGTTTACCCGAGCCGTTTAGCTTAAAAATAGAGTTGGGAGAGCCATAACTATTTTTAGGCGAGGGGAAAGGATGTGAGATGAAATATGCGGGGGGTATGTATAGGTATCCAATGCTCTTAGTAGCGTTATCGACTCGCCAATTATACTATTGCATGCTATGCACTTCCGAACACCCATTTTAAAGATGTTTTAAAGCTAAAATCTAATTAAAATCAATTTGATGAACGTTGCAAACGCTGGTTATGATAGTAAACATTTATGACCAATTAATGACATATTATTTTATGCGCCCGCAGCAAAAAATTCGGTCAGACACATTTTTAGATCACAATCCGAACAGCGCTAACTATTCCATGTCCGTGAACTACAATAGTTAAGAATAGGAATGAGCGCTCCATATTATTATATCCTCTAAGGTTTTTACATTTGTGTCCACCGTTTCGGTCGGAATGGCGAATCAATGTCATTAAATGCACGCCACTCAGCTGTTTTATGTAATTAAAAATTATTTGCAATGACAGTCAGTCGTTCTATATATAATTTGTTCTGCTTGAATTGTGTCCAGACAAAAAGCCCACCGCACTATTATATTATTGCATTTTTAATGATTTATTTGGTAACAATATTCTTGAAATTTGTAACCTTGAATATATCTCAACGAAATGTAACTATTCGTTCTTGTGTTTTGTTTTTACTGTTCCAACTCAGTATTATTAAGCGCGACCAAAGCAGAGCTGGACACGTCTATTGTAGGGATTACACGAGCCAACTAAGATGCCAGTACAGCAACCCAGTCCAGCGCTGACTTCTCGCTCGCAAGTCAGTCCAGCGGACTAGTCTGGCGGTCTATTTTTTGGACCCAGTGCCTTCCCCCTCCAAGTCATTACATTTACAATACGATTGTTAAAACGCTTTGGGCAGTTCTTTGACCATGTTCAGGAGTTCTCCAAACATCAACTACAAAAGCTTTCTTTAGTAATTTATTTCTACGTACTCGTACTAAACTCATTGTTACCACAGCTTCAACAATTAACACAGCTGTCAGCAAACTGACTGGCGAGGTTTTGACTCCCTCGCGTTTATACGAACCCAGTGAGTGGGTTCGAAAATTAAGTTACTGGGTCCAGTTACTGGGCTCTCGCTCGCAAGTCAGACCAGCGGACTAGCATGGAGGTCTATTTTTTGGACCCAGTGCCTTCCCCCACTACGCTGTCCAAGTCATTACATTTACAATGCGATTGTTTAAACGCTTTGGGCAGTTCTTTGACCATGTTCAGGCGTTCTCCAAACATCAACTTAAAAGCTTTCTTTAGTAATTTATTTCTACGTACTCGTACTAAACTCATTGTTACCACAGCTTCAACAATTAACACAACTGTCAGCAAACTGACTGGCGAGGTTTTGACTCCCTCGCGTTTACACGAATCTAGTGACAGGGTTCGAAAATTAAGTTACTGTGTCCAGTTACTGGGCTCGTGTAATCTCCCAGCATTATTCACGATTTTGACTCGACTTGCATTCTCCACCCGAATATTTTCCTATTAAGTATTCAATGTTTATATGTTTCGAATTTGTTTGAAATTCACTGGTATTCAGTCGTATAGTTTTGCACCAAGGAACACTGACGTATTTCTGACTGAAAATTTTCGACATGCTTGGAATCTGCGAAAAGGGTTTAGACTCGGTGATCTTGTACTGTAGGGCGGGGGAGGCCAGAGTTTTTGCAGCAAAAGCCCTATAGTTATACCTACCTGAAAATATTGGGAGCCGCACCGAAAGTTCTTGGTATAAAAATATCAGATTCTGAGACGACTTTTTACAGCGGGGAAAGTGATTGCAGAATGTCTTTTCTGTTACGAAATCCGGACGGATTTTGTCCGTCGCTAAATCAAAAAAAGCGCGCTCGATATCGAATTGCGCCTAGCAAGCACGTTTCTCTCTCACCAATACCTCTCAATGCTATTTCTCACGTTTGGTTTTCTCAGGATTTTTCAAACTTATATCCTTTTGAAAAAATTGTATTTTTCTTTTAAAACTGAAAATGTTCTGACTAAACGAATCATCGTCTGTGGCTCCGGTGTATTTGTATTGTTACAAAACTGTTTTCTGAGTTGGCGGAATAAATATTTATTTACAATAATTAAAAACACAATAATAATGAACGCAACAACGAAAAGTCAATTCTAACAATCAACACAAGTAAACAATAACTAAACAGTAATTACAAAGCAAAATAAAACAACTATATACAATAATTCGTAATTATTACCACTACACTAGTATTTATTTATCAATTTGGTTATTTATATCACAGCACTATTTATATCACTGAACCACCGTAGGCTTGAATACGTGACTCACCGTTGACTGCTTCCTCACTCACTCGTACTGGCTGTTTATATATGCTGCGTGGAGTAAGCCTAGTGTGTTCTCGCTTTCTCTAGAACTTTCGCGCAGGTACCAGTTGTTCAGTAAGCAGACCCCGTTTCTCAGAACTCTTGCCTGCTGTTTATATACAGGGTGATCCGTAACAGTATTAACAAGATTCAGAGATTTTAAAAAAACAAATTAGTTGAGCCACAATAAAACTCTTGAAGAGCCGCATGCGGCTCACGAGCCACAGTTTGGCCACCGTTGTTGTAGGGTATTGTCAGTATTATTATCCCAAATAGTGTACAGTCAGTTATCATTAGAGCTGTGGTTAACTTAGTTTTACATAAACCAATTAATTTGACATGCACAAAAGTAAATATAAAAATTGCACATAGTTTCTGTCATTCGCTAACAAATCACATTTTGTTATTTAAAGAAACTTCACTGTCCTAATTCATTTACATTTGTGACGTTTATATTACCTATTTTTGTCGTTATTAATGTTAATTCTTAGAACCAGACACTTTTGAGGTTCGGTCAGTTCGTTATATACAGTGTGTTTTTTCTCTGCTTTTTTTATTTTTACTTTTTAGTGTGTGCAGATTAGTGTTAAAACACCTTAGTAAAGTTGCGTGAAAAGAGAGAAAAAACCGGTCAAGTGCAAGTCGGACTCGCGTGGCAAGGGTTCCGTACTATTAAGACTTGACTTTCGTTTTGGTTTTCCTGTAAACTATGAGTGAGGCCCTATATTCCCTATTTTTTCAAAATTTTAAGCTATTTTTTCAAAATTATAAGAAATATAAAAAAAAAATTTTTAATTTTCTACATTGCCCCCAAAATAGACTTAGGATTTTCGTTAAGATTGTCCTGTAAACTATGAGTGAGGCCCTATATTCCCTATTTTTTTAAAATTTTAGGCTATTTTTCAAAATTATAAAAAATATAAAAAAAAATTTTTAATTTTCTACATTGCCCCCAAAATTAAACCCCAAAATAGACTTAGGATTTTCGTTAAGATTGTCCTGTAAACTATGAGTGAGGCCCTATATTCCCTATTTTTTCAAAATTTTAAGCTATTTTTTCAAAATTATAAAAAATATAAAAAAAAAATTTTTAATTTTCTACATTGCCCCCAAAATTAAACCCCAAAATAGACTTAGGATTTTCGTTAAGATTGTCCTGTAAACTATGAGTGAGGCCCTATATTCCCTATTTTTTCAAAATTTTAAGCTATTTTTTCAAAATTATAAAAAATATAAAAAAAAAATTTTAATTTTCTACATTGCCCCCAAAATTAAACCCCAAAATAGACTTAGGATTTTCGTTAAGATTGTCCTGTAAACTATGAGTGAGGCCCTATATTCCCTATTTTTTCAAAATTTTAAGCTATTTTTTCAAAATTATAAAAAATATAAAAAAAAAATTTTTAATTTTCTACATTGCCCCCAAAATAGACTTAGGATTTTCGTTAAGATTGTCCTGTAAACTATGAGTGAGGCCCTATATTCCCTATTTTTTTAAAATTTTAGGCTATTTGTCAAAATTATAAAAAATATAAAAAAAAATTTTTAATTTTCTACATTGCCCCCAAAATTAAACCCCAAAATAGACTTAGGATTTTCGTTAAGATTGTCCTGTAAACTATGAGTGAGGCCCTATATTCCCTATTTTTTCAAAATTTTAAGCTATTTTTTCAAAATTATAAAAAATATAAAAAAAAAATTTTTAATTTTCTACATTGCCCCCAAAATTAAACCCCAAAATAGACTTAGGATTTTCGTTAAGATTGTCCTGTAAACTATGAGTGAGGCCCTATATTCCCTATTTTTTCAAAATTTTAAGCTATTTTTTCAAAATTATAAAAAATATAAAAAAAAAAATTTTAATTTTCTACATTGCCCCCAAAATTAAACCCCAAAATAGACTTAGGATTTTCGTTAAGATTGTCCTGTAAACTATGAGTGAGGCCCTATATTCCCTATTTTTTTTAAATTTTAGGCTATTTTTCAAAATTATAAAAAATATAAAAAAAAAATTTTAATTTTCTACATTGCCCCCAAAATTAAACCCCAAAATAGACTTAGGATTTTCGTTAAGATTGTCCTGTAAACTATGAGTGAGGCCCTATATTCCCTATTTTTTCAAAATTTTAGACTATTTTTCAAAATTATAAAAAATATATTTGTATTTCTCATAACGAGCCCTTTCATTTGATATATCACATGACGCATTAAAAAAATTTTTTTTTTAATTTTCTACATTGCCCCCCAAAATTAAATTCCAAAATAGACTTAGGATTTTCGTTTAGGTTTTCCTGTAAACTATGCGTGAGGCCCTAGTTTCCCTATTTTTTTCAAAATTTTAGGCTCAGTAGTTGCGGAGATAACGGGGGGGGGGGGGAAATCGGACGAACGGACGGACAGACACACGAGGGTGATCCTATAAGGGTTGTTTTTTCATTCTGAGGTACGGAATCCTAAAAATGTTTAAATTCATATTCTAATATTGAATTAGTTGACATAGGTAGGTAATGCTAATTTATTGGGAAGTGCATCAAAATTATCATAAAAATTTTACTAAGGTATTCTTCGTTTGACCTGTATTTGATATCACGATTATTTTACGAGAACGTATTTTTATGCAATTTTATACATTTTTTCTCTGATTATCCAAACTCTATTGTGTTCCAAGACTTTTTAGATACAGCTTGTATAGATATTTTTTCAGAATTCGAATTCATTAACCAGAATATGAACACAAAAATTGAGTTGCTAGTTTTGCGCATGAATAGCTTCCATAATATGATCCATGATCATTAATCATGAATTTATTTTCTAAATTTATACTTTTAGAATACAATTAAATCTATAGTATAATTATGTTTAGAGGAAAGTCGACTGTTTTGTAGAATTTATATGTAATCATTTTTCTTTTGCATTCCGGCCTTTTTCTGCCCTATTTTTTTTCTGGAGGCGAAATAAAAATTATAAAAAATGACTATTTAGATTTCATCAAGATGAACAAATCCCGTTAAATAAATCAAAATCCGATCATTTTTATAGTCGTGGTCAAAGGTTTTCATTTTTAATTGTCTGCAAACTTCAGGTTTTCGAAGGTGTTTTCGGAATTTTGAGCGCCAGTGTAGGTACATGCACTCCTTTCGACTGTTATGACTTATGAATGACCCTTTTTCATGAAGTACGAAAATTTTCTCACTAGCAACGCTAGTGGTAAGGTGGGTACTGTTCTCTGTGGGTGCGTTCCACTTGGCGACCATTGCACCCACTACGCTCGCGCCTTTTGGCCGCGTTCATTACGTTTGGTCGTTGTAGGCGTTGCGATCGCCAAGTGGAACGCACCCTGTATGAATGTCCATTTCCGTACTGTCATACATGTAAAAACAGTATCAAAAAAATGTTTTTGACAGAAGACGACGAGCTAGGGGCAAAATTAAAATTTCCAAATGTCAAGGATAATAATGTAGCAACATTAAAACGTTGGATATCTTGTCGTAATTTAAAAATTTCAGGAAAAAAATGAATTAATTGACAGGTCAGAATGCTAGGTTATATTGATTTTATAGTTGTATTTTCGAACTCAAATAACAGACGTTCAAAATAATAATAATAAGTTTAAAACTTATTTCAGAACGAAATATGAGTCAAATATACTAACTTCGTAATTAAGACAATTCATTTTAAGTTATTAGTTTATCTTTACTGACCGTTTTATATGTAAATTTTGTTATTTTTTCTTTTGTCAAATCCATTCTCAATTTATCACATCTAATGACCGTCAATGTGGATGTTTTAGGAATTGTATAAAAACACGTTTTCATCTGGATATCGATTAAATCCGAAGTATAATTAACAAAACTACAATGTTTTGTTGGCATTGTGGTTATTTAAAAACATTTTTTTATTTGTTTAATAATTTTAAACAATTAAGTTATACCACTGAAATGACACGACACAAATGGAGAATAAATAATGTCTGTATCCCCCACAAGTGCTGCCTCTCATGGATAATTGAATGGACTACTCTCAGGAAAATGGCTCATTGCAACTGACTATACAGGATGTTTCAGGAGGAATGGTACATATTTTAGTATGTTACAGTAGGTATCTTTCATTTTGAGCAAAAAAGTTCAATTCAATTCTGAATGGTTACTGAGATAAAGCCAATTGAATTACTGCTTAAACGAATTTATTATTTTATTAATTCTCAGAAGTAACATTTGAAATACAAACTAAAATACTGATTTTACAGACTCAATATATTTTGCTGTTCTAGTGAAAATGTTGCTTATTGTGCTTTGCAGTTCTTCACGGCGCTCCTTTATTCGTGCAGCATTTGTTTTACGGCAGCCTACTGAATAATTGTTCTGTAATGCGATCCACATTAAAATTGCTGTATCTCAGTAACCATTGAGAATTTGCCACATGTTTATGTGAACTTTTTTGCTCAAAATGAACGATACTATTACATACTAAAATATGTACCATTCATTCTGAAACATCCTGTATATATAAAAGTTCCATGTGTTTTATACACACATGCACGCACAATTTTGAATGAAGCACTTGTCTTAAGACATGTACCTACCTATACGTACATCTGTAGCGGGCTTTTAAGTTATTATTGTGGAATGAAATTAAATGAATTTTTTCAGTAAACATATTACGAAAATAGTGTACACAACTTATATTTTCACAAAGTATAATGGGTTAGTCAGAATAATAACTAAAGCGAAACATAATGCTCACTGTGCTCCTCTTTTCAGGGGTCTAAAAATCATGACGCTACCCTCTCTTTTTGTTTTTGTCAATCTTTTGTACGTCAAACAAAATTTATCTAAATTCCAAATTGTTGAGGAAGTACATTCTCATAATACACGTGGTTCGAGAGACATCAGAGTGCCTTTTCATTCTGTAAAGAAACAGAAATATGGACCTAATTATTGGTCACAAAGATTATATAATTCTCTACCTTTGGAAACGCGTTCTCTTCCGAAAATAATTTCAAAAAAGTTGTCAAAAAGCAACTAATGGAAATTTGTCTGTACAATTTTATAGATTTTTTGAATATTAATGTAACATGACATATTTTATATTATCATTGTATTTTGACGTTTTGTCAATCTTTATATAGCTGCGACAAATAAATCTTCTATCTATCTATCTATCTATATTTTTTCTCTTGTAAATTGCAACCTAGTTTATTTAGTTACTTTGCATAATTTAACTTATTTGCTATTTTCTATAAAAAAAACTATCGTTAGTTAAAAATGACAGTGTACATATCTTGTTTCAAATTTGTTACAGTAATATTTTTAGGAAATGAAGCATAAAACCATTTTTATGACCTACAAAAATTTAAAAATAGCAAAATAGAACAAGGTACACACTTCGCATATATAATTAATTTTAACTTTAGTGAATTGGAACGTGTTCAGAATTAGTTTAATTTCTTTTAATTTAATTTAATTTAATTTAGTAGTAATAATTATTGAAGGACATTTTAAAACCGACAAATAAAACAAAATAACTGAAATAGAGACGAAAAAGAATTTTTATTTTTAGTGTTGACAAGTAGGTAATTTAATTTGAGTGTGCGTGCGACAGCCTATAATATTAGAAGTGAAGTTTGCTACACAAATGAAATATCAACAATTTTGAAAACACTGAAAATGAAGACAAACGCAGCTATATTTTATAGAGTGTAGAACAAAAAATGCCAGATACAGGGTGGTGAACGTAATCGCTGCACATAGGGATTTAACTCGTAAAATCAAACTTTCGCGATTTTCTGCTTCCCTAATTATTTTAGGAAAAATATCTTCAAATAATAGTTTTAGAACATAAAATTCTGCATCTAAATCATTAAACAAAATTAATTTTGCATGCTTTGTGACGGCAGAAATTTGATATGAAAATGTCAAAATTACCTCAAAAATAGATAGCGATAGCCATGGAACTTGAACAAAATGACTAAAAATTATTCGGACAGCTAATTAAACGTCATCATTTTGTTTAAGTTCCATGGCTATCGCTATCTGTTTTTGAGGTAATTTTGACATTTACATATCAAATTTCTGTCGTTACAAAGCATGCAAAATTAATTTTGTTTAATGATTTAGATGCAGAATTTTATGTTCTAAAACTATTATTTGAAGATATTGTTCTTAAAATAATTAGGGAAGCAGGAAATCGCGAAAGTTTGATTTTACGGGTTAAATCCCTATGTGCAGCAGTTACGTTCACCACCCTGTATATCTCATAAGCAATATATGACTCGTGTGACTGTTAAACCTCGCTAGCGCTCATTTTAGCTGTCACTACTCGTCAGCTATATACCTCATTACGTCACTAGACATACAATCTACTATTGCTTGTTGCTACATATTTCTTGTTAAAAACGTATTTTTTGAACTAAAAAAAAGTCGTAACGGGATAAGGTGGCAGTTTTCCTCCACATGACAGATCCAGATGCGTGTAATATAAATTATAAAGGGTGCGCACATTCCTTCAGTACCGCACGGCATGTGTTCGCATCCCCTGTACACACACGGGCCACCCCTGCGAGAGGGATGGGAAGGAAGGGTGCATGGAGGGACGGACAGAACGGTCTGTGACCCCCGCAGTGCTAACTGCCTGTCAACCGAATTTGGTCACCGGTCTTTATAATATTATAGAATGCAAAATGCCACGTTGGCTCGATAAGCGCTGTTGTAGGAATTAAATTTATGATATTGTTTAAATTAATTTACTAAACTTGTCTTGTGGGTTGTTGTGAGTTGTTTTGAAAGTTCGCTTATATGAACCTTCGTCGACAGTGCAGTTATGTTGTATTATAATGAAGCCTCTATTGCCTTCTTTACCCCTCTTTAAAGTCTCTCATTTTTTCGTATTAAGGTAATTGCCTTGGCACTGACAACGCTAAAAGTTTTGAGTCAATGTCGACGCTTGAAGGTTCGATTGATTAGCGACAAAGACCTAAAACTTTTTGATGTGAAACATCTTATGTCGGACAGTGAACAGCCGCGTGAGGGGAAATATGCAACGAAATTTCTGGTCCGCTCCTTCGCTGCTGTTCTCCCCACCACTGCGGCACTTCTCTCTCGGCTTCCGCGCGCTCGGGCACGGGAAGAGAGAGAGTATACATACGAACGTACTGTAAAGCAAAAGTATATGTATACACGTGTAGGTATGTAATATAGATACTTCGCTGTATATTTAGTTGCGTTTCTGGCTCAGGCGTGCTCAAACGCCGCAACCGCGTGTGTTACAGTGCAGTATATAGGATTACGTCAGCATAACAGTTAGTTGCTGCTTTTGAAAAAATATATACTACTATACATAGAGAATACCACCGAGTTCAATGACGTTTTCTTTGATGTTTCTCATCTGTCGGGGGTCCCGAGACCCACACCCTTTTTTTATGGTTCTGTACGATATACACCCGCGACGAATATCTATTTTCTCGCACGTGTCATGTATAGACTCGTATAGATTAATCGTAAAATTTCAGTTATTTTTCAGTTGTGCTAAATTAGTGATGAGTAAAATTGGTCTTGGTTTTACAAAAAAACAAGACCACGATCAGGATAAATACGCAAGACCATGAGACCAAGGGCTTGAGAATAGCCAAGAGTGTAGCAATGCTGTTGTTTACATGGCGTTGCTATGGTTCCTCTATTACAAGTCCCCAGTTCCCGGGTTCTAGCCCGAGAGCTGGTAAAAGTGTCAATTGGATTTTCAATTTATTTGTGATCTACTGATGGCTAGTAATATCGCAAAAATCATAGTTACCTTGATTTACGTACAATTTTCTTTTTTTAGTAAAATATTTTTTTCTCGAAAACTATACATTTTAGAGAAAAAAAATATTTACATTTTTTTCATATTGTAACATCTAGAATTTTTTTTACCTATCTTAATACCTGACATTGAGAACGTTTTTTTTAAATATCTCAGGATCCACTGAACCGATTTGACTCAAAATCTAATCAGACCTAAGTTAAAGGCTGATAAACACAATAGAACAATCGGCATGGCCGTATATTGTTCTGTTTGTACGATATCGAAGGCGAAAAATTGACCACACACACACAAACACACACATACAGACATCAGTCAGAAAATGATCTTAAACGATTGCTAGGGTCTCAAAACGTGAAGATCTGTTAAAATCTCGAAATATTTTTTTCGGACTAAATCCATTACTTCCCTACCATAGTAGAGGTGGGAAGTAAAAATTATTAAATAGGTAAGTATAAAGTTTTAAATATGCAAGACCAGGATCAAGACCCTTGCAAAAGAGCAAGACCAAGACAAGGATTAAATAAAAAAGCAATACCAAGACCAGGATAAATACGCTAGACCAAGACCAAAACTATCACGGTCTTGGTCTTGCTTTGCTCATCACTATGCTGAATGCATATTTTGCTATTTTTATTAGGGCCCAACTATAATAGTTCTGGATATAAACAATGCACGCTAATGATCTCAGTTGCCGACCGTCTATAACCTACAATCTATCTATTAACACTGCGTTCGCTACCATTGTTTCAGTATGTACAGTTTTCTCTAGACTTAATTTACCAATATTAAACTCTCGATTCGCACACCCCTATTGAAAAGTTGTCTGCACCAGTTGTTTTATTCAAAATTTGTCTAGTTGTAAATTGTCATATGATATTTTAACCTGTAAAATTTCGATAATTAATGTTAAATTGTAGTTACAAATTAGGAATAATGTATTGAAAGAAAGTTAGTTCATCTACAGTCGACAATTTCGATATTCATAAAGTTCAAGAAAATTCATCCTATTTTATAACACTTCGATTTATATGTTACTAGCCCGGGTGCTAAGAAAGCCCGGGTGCAATACACTACTCACTCGCTTCGCTCGTTAGCTTGAATATTATAATTACATTACTCACTCGCTTCGCTCGTTCGCTATATATATAAACCTTCCGTGAAAAATAAAAATATATAAATAAATATCATGTAGAATTTAGAAAAAAAAGCAAAAAATACTACGATGCCATCAGTTTCCGAACCCGGGTCCCTGTGCATAGAGCGCTGCGATGTAACCTCTGCGCTACGGGTGGAACAGTTGAGTACGGTCGTTTTTATGATATAAGTATGTTGCGAATTCTTACGGTGGGGTTACGAATTTAATTAATTAATTATTATTATTTATTAATTATGCTATATATATATAAACCTTCCATGAAAAATAAAAATATATAAATAAATATCATGTAGAATTTAGAAAAAAAAGCCAAAAATACTACGATGCCATCAGTTTCCGAATCCGGGTCCCTGTGCATAGAGCGCTGCGATGTAACCTCTGCGCTACGAGTGGAACAGTTGAGTACGGTCGTTTTTATGATATAAGTATGTTGCGAATTCTTACGGTGGGGTTACGAATTAAATTAATTAATTATTATTATTTATTAATTATGCTATATATATAAACCTTCCGTGAAAAATTATCTAACTGATGGTGAAAACCGCATCAAAATCCGTTGCGTTGGTTTGGGAGGAGTTAGCGGTTAAACAGACAGACTGACGCGAAAAGCTACTTCAATTTAGACTATGTAGAGAAGATATCCGGGAAGTAAAATTACTAAATAATTTTTTTATTATTATTACCTGTGGTGGAATAATTTTTATGCTGTCGACGATTACAAATTATCACTGAATTTGAATATTCCGATTTTAATCAGCATAAAGATAGGGTTGGGTTCCCCACATTAAGATAACTTTGGATGTTGACTCGTCCAAAGTGTTGAAAGAAAGGGGTGGATCAACGATTGAGGGTCCTTGTTATCGAGACAAAGTGAAATTTGTTTTCTACAAAAGGTTATACTTTAACGAAGTTCACTGTTCTAATGTTAACAGTGAAAGGCGCTTAATTGAACAAAAATGTCTTAGATTGATTCGAACAATCTTCACTAAACTTAGTAAGATCCAAAGGTTCTCATCAATTAATTCATTCATACATGAAAAAAAACAATTTTATGTATCTTTAACAATCATAATATATTAACTTGCTATAAATTTAACAAGAATTTTACAAATCACAAAACGTTACTGCAATAACAATTTACATGAGTTAAAACAGACATCCTGTTTAACTCAACACATTAAAAGTTGAAAACCGCTGAAGAGCATTATAATTTACAAATCTCTATCTGTATAAAAATCTCAGATTGGTACTGAACAATTTTTATCAATTATAAAAATGCATAATTAGAGTTAATATGTAGACCCAGTGTATTAGGCAACCAAAGTTACATGAAAAATTAATCAATAATAGTGCTATCTCTTTATAAACACACTAGATCACAATAGAAACCAAAATTAGTTGATAATAATGAAAAATTACCTTAGTTAAACACAGGTGAGAATAACCCATCTGTGACATAAGAAAATAGACAGATGATTTTTACAGGTTAAAATTATCGATCAAAAGAACAGTACAATCTTATTTCAATTAATTAATTAACAAATTCCACCAATTTGTAAAGATTGATGATATACCAAATTGGTGATACTTCATTCCACTATACATTGGTTTGTTAAGGCCATATTATTTCGATTATCAAATCGCTTGTGCGAATCAAAATATATTTGATTTATTTTAGGATAAATTCAATTCTGTTAAAATACAACTATGCCATGAATTGATTGTATATGATTAGCAAAATATATCCAGATTTTATTCCACAATTATTATCATACACGTGGTCGGTGTATGCTTAAAATACAACACTCATCAATAGGTTATATTAAAATATTACCTTTCATTTATTAAATTTTATTAATAGTTAAACGAAATATCGAAAATAACGCTGATGACAGCATTAATTATTTATTTTATTTCTATGAAATTTTTATTCTAAAATGGCAGACGGCCATGTTGCAAACTCATGCTTATAATTTTCACGCAAACATTCATTCATCACTTATCTTTATTCTAAATTATTTACAAATATCTACTTATCTGATTTTGATTGATTGAAGATAATTAAGGCTCTGGGGGACTCCGATGGGCGATAATTATCTATAAAACCCCAGTCTGACTCAAAATATGTGATTCCGTTTCGATCAGATGCTGGCTGCAAGCCACGGTTCAGGTGACTAGAAGGAAACGGCTTCCTGCCGATCACAAGAGGCACTTGGCAATGATAATGAATTACGTCGCACCGGAATTAAAACGAGCGCGCAACCATAGAGTATGAATATAAATTAGCATTGGCAACCTTAGATAAAGAAATTATCTATTGTCATGAAATGTTCCATGACATACCATTTAGTGGTATTTTAATAACTACAGCAGTTCTTGTATTTTACATACAATAATACTAAACCTCGCCAAATAAAAAAATAAAATAAAATAAAAAAACTCAGAAGTACATACAGAGTTGGCAGGGGGTATATCACCACAGAAGTGCACATTTCTAAACTGCCAATTTTTATTTTTGTGTTGATAGTTTTATTTTACATATTAGTTTGTTTTTGATTGCTGCAAACTTTTGCTGACTACCCGGCTCAAAATATCAATTTCACAGAAAAAATAAAACAAAATAGTCGGCAAAACCAAAAGTGCACATCCCGCTAAGTATGATAAAAATATTGAAAAAAATATTTAATTTAAAAAAATTAAAAAATTTTATTTAAATATGAATTTTAAAAAATATAAATAAATGAAAAAAAAAAAAATATCAAGTGAAATAATAATATGGAATAGGATGCAAAAAAAAAGTTATGACGTCGGTCGGAATCGAACCGCAAGAAGCAACAGCCTTTATCCATTACTCTACGAGCTCGACGGATGATCAGCTACTTTTTAATTCAGTAATATTGTGTTTTCACTAGGAAAGTTTTGGGGTAGTTCTGATTTCTTCTATTCTATATGTATTTTGGAGTGCTGAATCAGAATCTGAGGTTTGCGAACAAAATTTCGTGACGCAACATTGACAAAATTACAAAAAAGTGAAATATTTCTGTGTTTTTCTGAAGTTTTGCGTAAAACTCGAAAACTATTTACTTTTAGTAAATGGCCTGTTTACAGAAATTAAAGTACGTAAAATTCTCTACAAATATTGCTATTTAGTTTTTCTTTCAGAAGAACCGTTCGGTCTCAAGTGCGAGTTCAAAATTGGCATATTTTAGCGGTCTCTGTAAAACCCACTTTTTACATTCCAAAACTTTATTTTTATTCAGAGGCTACCAAGTCTGAGACAGGCAAAAGGCGTTTGATTATGGCTTTTCCATACTCATCACCACGTTCTTCTGCTCTTTTCATAACAGTTTCTTTGACTTTTAAAACTCGAACCTGATACACCATATTGCGATTAGTTTTCTTTTTTCTTTGCTGTTCTATGAACTCAGGTGTTATGACGAGACCACACATAAAACATTGAGTTTTGAAATTGAAAGGTGGTTCAGTAGAACGTCTTTGGACTTGCTCCCTACCCTCCTCAACTTTCTTCAAATGAGCGGTAATCATTCTTACATTGTTGCAGTTTTTACGACATCGCTCATGAACCTCAACTGTAGATTTTTTACTTAGCTGAACATGATGATCATCCTTCCTCTTCTTGCTAGACTCAATAAATGTTTTCAAACCTTTTTCCCGCACCGTCGTCACCTTTTCTACATCATTATCCAGTACTTTATCACAAATAAAACACACGTCAGAAGTCATTTTTAACACCATAAATCTAGGTGAAATTCACTATCTGACAGCCTTTTAATAAAAAAAGTAAAGTTTTGGATCGAAAAAGTGGGTTTTGCAGAGACCGCCAAAATACGCCAAATTTACTTAAGACTGAACGGTTCTTCTGAAAGAAAAAATAAATAGTAATATTTGTAGAGAATTTTACGTACTTTAATTTCTGTAAACAGGCCATTTACTAAAAGTAAATAGTTTTCGAGTTTTACGCAAAACTTCAGAGAAAAGCAGAAATTTTTCACTTTTTTTGCGATTTTATCAATGTTGCGTCACGATATTTTGTTAGCAAACCTCAGATTCGGATTCAGGACCCGAAAATACAGGTAGAATGAAAGAAATCAGAATTACCCCAAAACTTTCCCACTAGGGGCAGTTTTGAGAATAAATAAGCTGAATTATTTATCGTATAGCAGTGTAGTAGCACTTAGTTTTTCTACAATAATTTATACTGTACATTGTACAATAATATATTATTATTAGCTGTCAAAAATAATAAAAAAATGTTTATAAAAATTAAACTAGTGAACGCATATCAGTAAATTTGAATAGGGTTCTAGTCTGATAGTAAACAAAGCGAGTAAAACATAAACCAAAGCGATTCGTCAAGAATTGCGACCTGTAGAGCTCGGACGTACGTACGTACAGACCAACCGACAACTGCTGTTCGCGATTTTCAGTTTTAATTTTAGAAGTAATTATGAACTCGGATCAATCTAAAAATGGTTCCATTTTATAGAACAGAATCTCCCCTTTTCAAAAAGCTACAATTTGAATAGATTTCGTGCGAAATTAACCTAGATATAACTTCTTGTATGAACGAAGCTCCGCTCTGACGCGCTAAGCGATAATAGAGCACATCTGCTAGACGTAGTGTAGCGGCATGTGCAATATGAACTATTACTGCCCAGATAATGATCGCAGTTGATAATCTTAAAATATACTTAAAAAAACTCGATATTTTGTTCATTAGGAATCTTTTACAGTGTTGTCGGTTTAAGAATACGCGTTGTAGATCGCTGCATCGCACACAACAACCAAACAACCCTCTAACCTACACACACACATACAATATCCTATTGCAATCCATTACAATATATATACAGGGTGTCCAAGATAACCGTACAATCCACGGGGATTTCCTAAACGGTAAGAGATAGAGATTTGGTTAAATTAGAGAAAATATGCAAAATCTCCAGTACTACTACCCTGCGCAGTCAAACTTTCGATGTTTTGCTTGGCTTGCGACAGACAGTTGAATAACGAGATTTTCCCATTTTTGTTTTTTCCTTATAACTCGCTTATTAAGTAAGTTAGAAAAAAAAATATTTTCACTTTATAAAGGCACTTTTTTATGAAGATTTCAAATCTATTTTCATATTTTATTTACTTGTTTAGTTTTAGAGATATTTGTATTAACTTTGTTTTTTTCAGTACAGGTCGAAGATGGCCATGACGCCATTCGAAAGAGATTTTTTTTTCTTTAATTTTATATGAGGGTTGATGGACTTATTTTCAAAAATAACAGAGTTATACAAAACACTCTTACTCCCCATGCATTGCACGCTTATCTTGGACATCCTGTATATACAGCGGAGGCGAGCTGTGGCGATGGGGTAGAGCCGGTGGTATTGGGGGGCGGGGGGTGCAGCGGCAATAACGAACGACCCAAACGTACACAAATCTTTATTATTAATGGGGATCGCTTAATGCATGAGTGCCCTGTTATGTGCTGGAATTCCTGTGCTTCTCTATATATACCTACATTCAGAAATTTATAAGCTACAATACCTAACCTCGCAGAGGTACCTATCATACCTAGTTCGATACTTCGATTTACTGTAGGTTATGTATCGCGCTTTATAAAATCCGATGTGCATTCGTTTTTTTACAAAAACGCAGGTTGGCATATTTTAGTGCCTGACAAATTAACGGAATTGTTTAAAATACTTTTTTGCCATACCCACTATAAAATAGCTGCTTTATATTATGCATGTAAAGTGTGGGAAAGCAAGCCATTTCCATAGTGATTTATGTTTATTCGGCCTGATCCGCCCGCTTTTACCTACTAACAGCTACTCTCGGCCTACTATACAAGTGAAGTTGGCGACACAAACGAAGTGTCAAACATTTTTGAAAATACTGAAAATGGACTGAAAAGCAGCCATTTTATAGTGAGTGTGACAAAAAATACCATAATATCTCGCGCGTATTGATATGACTCGCGTGACTGTTTTAAAACTCGCTAGCGCTCGTTTTAACATACTGTCACTACTCGTCAGTATTATACCTCATTACAAAACTAGATATATCTACTATTGTGCGGAATAAGTTTAGTAAAACTAGAATTAAGATTAATATCTTTCGGTCTTATGAACCGTAGTCTATACTGGAATGGCTTCTTCTTCTTCCAGACGTTTCGCTTACAACTGCGGCATCTTCAGTGGTGTGTTCGACGTGATCGTAGTGTTCTTCCAACACCACTGTTGGTTCTTCTCGGTGTCCTGCTGTCGAGTGTGTCTGGAAGAAGAAGAAGCCATTCCAGTAGATCACGGCTCATAAGCCCGAAAGATATTAATCTTAATTCTATTGACGCCGGCCGTGAAAGCCTACGTTCTTTAGTAAAATTGTTCTAAAAGCCTTCAACGATTCGAACTACAGTCAAACACATAAGAGCCAAACACATAAGACCCTTCTTTTTGGGTCGAGGTTTAAAAATAAAATTACAGATTGAGGTGCAGTTATTTTTTTTACGTGTATGTATTGATTTGGTGAAGTCAAGGTAAATCTTTTCAATCGGCTTTTTAAGAAAGCAGTCAACTTCGCTTATTATTTTTAACAGAAATACTTGCATCATCATTAAAAATTGGTATTAAAACACACTCTGTTCTAATAAAATATAATAATATTTAGATGAATATATTTATTTCTGTAAATTTTAAACTATAAAAAAGTTAATTATGTTCGAATTTGACATTTTCAGCATTTTTCCACAGCAAGATGTAAATCTTTGCGAAAGCTTGGAGATTTTCACTCGTAAAATTGTTTTGTGTCGTGGCTTTTGATATATTAATATTTCTCTTCCTAGATCGCGGCATACGATTTATATAATTCATTCTGTCATACTGATATATGAACGTGTGTGTCTACATTAGGTACATGTATGTATAAATATCTCTGGCCATAAGACAAAACCGCTTATGGTAGAAATGATTTGTTGCAGAATAATATCAATGATGAATAAATTAAGTTAATTTAATAATCCAGTTGTTCGCGTTTTTCGCTGTATGAAAATGTCAATAACATGATAATAATTAGAGGGCTTGAGAATAGCCGAGCGTGTAGCAATACTGTTGTTTACATGGCGTTGCTATGGTTCCTCTATTACAAGTCCCCAGTTCCCGGGTTTTAGCCCGAGAGCTGGTAAAAGTGCCAATTGGATTTTCAATTTATTATTAAAAAAAAAATAATGAATTGAAAATATGAATTGGTGCTAGGCCCAAATAACCTTAGCTGTTGGTGGTCTTTAAAATACACGATAATAATGAGGCTGTACAAATAATATATGACTGTTCCCTATCATTGCCACAAACAATGGCGTGTGTTTCATTTCAATACGTTAAGTACTTATTCAGGGAGATACCTACAAATGTTTAAATTTTAATACCAGCTACGTCATTAGAGTCAAAGCACGTACGCTGCAACTAGACTGTCACTAGACTCGCATTGGGAAGATACTGGGCTCGAATCCCGGCGGGGGCAGATGTGGCTAGGACTTTTTCCTACTGCCTTACGCCGAGAAACGGTAATTCCTGTACCGGCCATCTTGTTTGAGGTTTTTCATGGTTTCCCTCAATAATTCCAGATGAATATCGAGATGGTTCCTTATTCAAGGTCATGGCCGAATACCTGTCAAACTCCTATGCTCCCAAAGTTGCCTACCTTATCCTAATTTCCTATAATTCCTCCATTCGCACATTGCTAATAAAAAAAAAGTTGAAGTTTAAAATATGTAGAAAACAACGGGAAATGGTAAAATGGAAAATAGTAATGGTGCGAATGGCGTTTGTTATGACATAATGTCGAGAAACGGACGTTAAACGCATTATTATTATTATTATTAAATATAAATTCGCACGGCCAGAATGAGATAGATAGATAAATAATGTATTAATAGTAGATTGTATATCTAGATGTGTAATGGACTATATTACAACGAGTGATGACAGTATGTAAAAACGAGCGATAGCGAGTTTTTATGGTCACACGAATCATAATACCATTACCATTACCAAAAGTATTGAGATGCTCCCAAAATCTCAATGTGAAAAAGTTCTTTTCTACTAAGTGAAAGAACTTATATCTAAAACGCTGCCAAGTTCTATTCCAACATAAAATGAGATTTTTGGAACACAATTAAATAAATTTAATACAGTGTTACCAGGCAGAGATGAAACTATTAAATTTATTTCAGAATTTATGTTCAAAATTGAATTTTTCGAATTTAAAATTGAAATGGAACATGATACTATCTTAGATTTCTGGTCTTTTGGTGGCCAAATAAATTGGTAGAAAAGAATTTTTTCACATTTATATTTTTGGTAGAATTGTCTAACTTTCTAATAATAATGTTACACAAAATACAATTAAAAAATTTGAAGATACATAAAGTATTGTAACAAAACTATTTTCTGCGTGGGCGGAATAAATATTTATTTAATATAATTAACAATTCAATAACAATAAACGCAACAACTATATGTTAATTCTAACAATCAACGCAATAATAATAACGAACAGTAATTCTTAAACAAAGTTAAACACTTAAATAACACTGAACAAAAATAACTATCCTGTCCACATTCCCGTTAACAACTGCTATATTATATCAATAATGGACGTGAAACCAGAAAAAAATAACTATATTTATGTACCAGTACTGTATTTATATTAGCAGTTCAACACGACACTGATTCACGACTGACTGACTAATTCCCGTCGGCTCCCCGCTTATATAGAGCTACGTGGCTTAAACACAGCGCGTTCGAGCACTTTCCAGACGTCTAGCAGGTACTCGTATCTTCGATACCATTCCACGTCTCGCCACTGTGATCTTCCCTTCTCGACGCTTCTATTGCAGGCAGTGGCGTAACATCTTGGGGTTTGCTACAGTATTATACGGAAAATTCGAGATATAAGCGTTTTTGCTTTTTGGTCACAGACAATGGTACTGTATGTTACTATACGATGTTCACGTGTGATACACACATGGAATGAATTTACTCCTATCTGAATTTGGTGGAAGTTTAAATCGAGCGTGAACATTATTAAGTGCACTGTAATTATAAAAATATCATGTGAAATGTTTAATCAAATATGTCACAGTAAATTTATTGTCCTGAATTATTGACCACATGTGCGTCCCGTGCGAAGTGAAACTTTACCCTCGCTCTTTATTTTATGACGCTGAAATTAAATTAAAACAATCGAATCAATTATAAACATTACAAAGTTGACATTTAAAAATCCTTTCAATCGGATAAAAAAAATGTGTATGTCTGTATTTATTTATTTAATGCAGCCAATAGCAAAATCCCAATGTCACAGAAAAAAAAAATATACAAAAAAGAAAGAAAATACACTTGAAAATACATAGCATACAATAAAAAATTATTTGCCAAATTATACATGAATAGAGATATTTCATACAAAAATTATACATAATATTTATGAGGAGCATTCATTTTATTATCCTACGTAGTAAGTGGTATGTTATTACTTTTCTAAATTTCTAAATATCGCAGGTACAGACAGATGATGTCAATACCGATAAACACAAATAATTATATTCCTTGTCATGGAAAGAATTCTACTTTTATTTATCTTATAAAACGCGAGGGAAGATGGGTCGGCTGTACCAGAATATAATTACTTCATATTTCATAACACTTATATTAAAAATCTGGAAACCGGTTGATTCTGCGGATTAATCCGAAAACTTCTCGCTGTTTTTGAACTAAAAGAGCTCGAAAATGTTATTATTTATATATTTTTGAGCTCAAAAATATATAAATAATGAATCTATTTATTATTAAATAAATTTAAAAAAAACGTAAAAAAATAATATGTAGTAAGTTTAATACGGCAGGTAGAAATTATATAGGTATATGTTTTTAGAATGTAGGTACTACTTACATATCATTGAAAATGCCAAAGCTGGCGAAACGTCTATAAATACATAATTAATTAAAAAAAAATTCGAGCTCAAAACTAATATTTTCTTTATTAATTATGAGAAAACAAAATTTAATAAAGAAAATTAATTTTTGTCGTGCGATTTCTCGTGAGCCAACTGACTGATTTTTATGAATCTTGCGATCTTTTGAATCCAATGGCACGACTAATTTACAGGTTATTCAAAATATAAAAATAATATTTTTTTACGTTTTGGTCTCAAACCACTCGTGCGATTGGATTCAAAATTTAATCAGATCTAAGTCTTGATAAACCCTTTCGATTGCTGTATTGAACGTCTAAATCGATCGTTTCGTTCCAAAGATATCTTATAGGTATTTTTACATACATACACACACACGGACAAAACGTTGAGATCTGTTGAAAATCGGACTGAAAGTTGAAACCAATAACTTTTCGAGTCCGTCTCCCTGTAATTGGTCAACTGCGCAGTGTGTGGTGGTAGGGGTGAGTTCTCTACTCGGTCGTATTCCGTCCTTGTACGATTGGACGGAATACGACCGAGTAGAGAACTCACCCCCACCACTACACACTCCGCAGTTGATCAATTACAGAAAGACGGACTACGACCGAACAGAGAACACACTGGTACTAGGCATAAAAGAAAGGAGGACACCAGTCACTGACACACTGACCTGTGAGCCGCCAAGGAGGACACTTCGGCCGCTGCCACATCGCCTTTGAGAATGTCTACCGCAGTTGTAGACGAAACGTCAGGTAGAAATACCACCGGACCACGGCCTACAAGCCCGGAAACCATGAAGACTTGGAACAATATGGCCGTGAAAGCTTGCACACCTGGATAACTTTTTTGAAAACCTTTAATTTTCAATAGCAAAAAGTTAAAAATAATAATAAATGTGAGAAAAATAATACAAAAACAATATGTTAATTCAGCTTTAAATTATTGTAAGATCATTTTCAGTAATCTCTTTTATAAACGAGGTTAAACTTTTCATGAACAACAGTACAAAAAAATGATCGACAAGCGTCGAATACATAAAAACGTCCGTTGAATGAGGATTTGCATCGGTATGTTGATGAATAGGAGGTATAGTCTGAAGAAGTCGAGGGGATGGTGCGAGCTGGTGTAAGGCAAGACGGGAGCACAAGTCAAGTAACCGGAGGCGGGAGGGGTGGTGAGAAGGAGGAGGGTTGGTACGTGTATAATTAGCATTCGGTTAATAGTAATCCCCGCGGTATTCATTACCGTGAATACCCATTTAATTAGCTCATTAGTCGTCTAATTGATGCGCGCTACATCTACTCTCTTCGACGTGTACAACGGAGCACAGTAGCTCCGTGTGCTCTGTTGTCTACATGTCTGCACTGTTGTCTACGGCAGCCGATCCACTAGACTCTAGAGCAGTGTTTTCCAAACTTTTTTGAACCGTGACCTCCCTTCAAGCAAGGAAAACAAATTATAAATTCTACCTAGTAGTGGGGCCGCCAAGCGACGAATCCAACTTCAACCTTGCACTTTGTGATAGAGAGAAGCCACTCGGTACGAATGTTGGTCGGACCCATATCTTCACTTTAAGACGTGAAAGCATTTTGGGCCCCGCGACAGGGCCCCTAGACAGGGTGGTTGCGTAACTTTCAGGGGCAAAACGCCTGTAACTTAGCAACCGTTCCTCGCACAGCCCTGGGGGTAGTATCATTGGATTCAGTGCACTCAATTTCATACGAGACAGTCCTCAGACTAACTCCGAAACCTCCACCAGCCCGCGTATAGGGATGAAATACAAGTAGTCCATTGAAATGTTAAATTTTTTTAGGCTACGTTTGCATTTTGGGTAGGACAAGGTTTTTTCTTTCGTTGCGTGGGAGGGGGCGGTATAAGTTTAAAAATGAGTTTTCGGGGTCGACGGCCACCGCATTTGGCCGCCACCTTGAAAAGGGGGTGTAGTGGGGCCGTTAAGGGTTTAAACCATGTACGACGTGATAGAGAGATGCCATTCGGTACGAATGTTGGTCGGACCCATATCTTCACTTTAAGATGTGGAGGCATTTTGGGCCACGCGACCGGGCCCCTAGACAGGTGATGGTTGGGTCCGTTAAGCGCCTAATGTTGCACGACGTGATAGAGAGATGCCACTCGGTACGAATGATGGTCGAACACATATATCTTCACTTTAAGAAGTGGGGCCATTTTGGGCCCCGCGACTGGGCCCATAGACAAATTAATTGCGTAACTGTCTGGGGCAAAACGCCTGTAACTCAGTAATCGTTCCTCACACAGCCCTGGGGGTAGTCTCATTGGATTCAGCGCACTCAATTTCATACGAGACAGCCCTCAAACTAACTCCGAAACCTCCACCAGCCCGCGTATAGGGATGAAATACAAGTAGTCCATTGAAATGTTAAATTTTTTTATGCTACGTTTGCATTTTGGGTAGGACAAGGTTTTTTCTTTCGTTGCGTGGGAGGGGGCGGTATAAGTTTAAAAATGAGTTTTCGGGGTCGACGGCCACCGCATTTGGCCGCCACCTTGAAAAAGGGGTGTAGTGGGGTCGTTAAGGGTTTAAACCATGCACGACGTGATAGAGAGATGCCATTCGGTACGAATGTTGGTCGGACCCATATCTTCACTTTAAGATGTGGAGGCATTTTGGGCCCCGCGACTGGGCCCCTAGATAGGTGATATCTTAAAGTGAAGATATGCGTCCGACCAACATTCGTACCGAGTGGCATATCTCTATCACAAAGTGCAATATTAAGCGCTTAACGGCCCTAACTATCACCTGTTTAGGGCTCCGTTCACGGGGCACAAAATCTTTCCACATCTTAAAGTGAAGATAACCTTGTCCTACCCAAAATGCAAACGTAGTCTAAAAAATGTAACATTTCAATGGACTACTTGTATTTCACCCCTATACGCGGGCTGGTGGAGGTTTTGGAGTTAGTCTGAGGGCTGTCACGTATGAAATTGAGTTCGCTGAATCCAATGAGACTACCCCCAGGGCTGTGCGAGGAACTGTTGCCGAGTTACAGGCGTTTTACCTCAGAAAGTTATGCAACCAATTTGTCTATGGGCCCAGTCGCGGGGCCCAAAGTGGTCTTACTTCTTAAAGTGAAGATATGAGTCTAACCAACATTCGTACCGAGTGGCATCTCTCTATCACGTCGTGCAAGATTAGGCGCTTAACGACCCCAACCATCACCTGTCTAAGGGCCCGGTCGCGGGGCCCAAAATGCCTCCACATCTTAAAGTGAAGATATGGGTTCGACCAACATTCGTACCGAGTGGCATCTCTCTATCACGTCATGCATGGTTTAAACACTTAAATGCCCCACTACACCCCCTTTTCAAGGTGGCGGCCAAATGGGGTGGCCGTCGACCCCGAAAACTCATTTTTAAACTTATACCGCCCCCTCCCACGCAACGAGAGAAAAAACCTTGTCCTACCCAAAATGCAAACGTAGCCTAAAAAAATTTAACATTTCAATGGACTACTTGTATGCCTTCACGTCTTAAAGTGAAGATATGGGTCCGACCAACACTCGTACAGAGTGGCATCTCTCTATCACAAAATGCAAGGTTGAAACGCTTAACGGCCCCACTATAGGGAATGCAATCTCGAGCCGAGATTGGCAATTCGAGATCTCGCGAGATAAGTTTGGGTTCGAGATTGGCAAATTCGAGATCTCGCGAGATTGTCTGGCGATACGTATAAGTTATAAGTTTTTTTTAAGCGCGTTCGTTCTTGAAATCTCGTTCGAGATCTCGACCATATCGGGTCGAGATCTCGAACGAGATTTCAAAAACGAGATTCCCTGCCCACGAAATTAAATCTAGAAAAATGGCTCGAGATCTCGCGAGATCGAGATTGCATTCCCTAATTCTACCACCTTACATTTTTTCAGAATTTTCCACCCCATAGTTGAAAAATTAGAGTTATGAGGAGACACACTTTTTACAATTTTAGAAGGGCATATCTCACCAACTATTGATTTAAATAAAAAAGTCATTTTGAAACTTCTATACATCATTTTTGAAAAGATACTTATCTAAAGATACTCCAACAGGCTTATGTGCACTGGACATTTTTTTTTCATCCCTTATTTACATGTATGGAGTGCCACCCCTAATTTTTTTTCGTAATTTCACTTCACCATTGTATAGCGGTTCATAGAAGACACCTACCTACCTTCCAAATTTGATCTATATAGTGCCAATAGCAGGGTTTGAAAAAACCCGGTTTTTTTTTTTAAAAACCCGACCCGATGGGTTTTATTGGGTTATATTGGGTTTTTTTCAAAAACCCCTAAGAATATTTGGTAGGTAGTAGAATTTAATAAGATATCAACCTTAAGATTAAAGCAGGTAACCTACAAAGATTTTTCAAAACTAGGAGGTAAGCAGACAATGGTAGCTATTGGTAAAAATGAAAAGCACAAAAAACAACAATGTATCCGAATGTTTTTGTAATTTTATTATGTCACTATTTTCTTGTCCAGCTTCATCAGCGGCTATAGAGAGAATTTTTTCAAGTTATGGCCTAGTTTGGACAAAATTAAGAAATAGACCTGGGTCTAAAAAAGCCACTAAGCTGGTTAAAACATATTGCTATCTAAAACATAAAAATCAAGTGAATGATGAGGATGATGAATGATGATGATAAATTAGTAGGTAAATTTTAAATCAATGTTTTATGTTTTGTCATATACCTTTTTTGTTTAGTTGTAATTTCAAGAATGTACCTATATTATTTTTTTATTTTGTATTTATCAGTATGGTCAATATCAATTTATTATATTTTGTTTGTCATAAAAAAGAAAATGATATAGTGGTTTCCTAAAGATGTACTTATATTATTTTATTGTTAGGAACATTATTTTGTATTAGTAAGATATTATAAAAGTATAAATAAAAGTGTTAAAAAATAATAAAACGAAAATTATTTAGAAATGTTTTTAATAAAACCCATTTTACCCACTTTTAGCGGGTTTTATCAAGTGGGTTTTTTTGGGTCGGGCAAAATTAGCCAACCCTGGCCAGTAGTCTCCGAGTAAAATGGCTGTGGCATAAGGACGGACAGGACGAAATTATAAGGGTTCCGTTTTTGCCATTTGACTACAGAACCCTAAAAAATAAATTTAATATTTCTTATTACTCCAAAGTCAGGCGCGAACCTGCAACCTTACACTCGGTAGACTAATGTTTTTATGCGCACTGTCATCTCGGTTGTTTGTGTCTGAGTGCTATGTTTTGCGTCACCCAATTTTGCGACACTTCCGGCCTTGACAACAATTTGATTTATTTATAGCGTTGTTATTGGTTACGCGATTATTACACTTCCGTTGCATTCCCAGCATTTTAGTCCTCAAATCGGCGAGCCAGTGCCGCCCAAGAAGTTTTACTTAAAGAAAAAAAAATAGATGTAGGAAGGGAGCTAGGGGCTAGTTATAACAGGGTAAGTAGTATAACGGGTTTTTCAGTTTGTACAGTAAGCGAGAAAAATTATTTAGTTACGATCTTTTGTTATTAATCCTCGTTAAAATTCGTTATTTTTTTATAAATTTCACAAAATGTTGAAAACCGTACGATGGGGCAAGTAGTAACAACTAACAGCATTACGGAGCACGTTGTAACAATAATTTACATTACGTAACGGCCGAATCTTATATAGTCACTCTTTTATTTCATGTATAATAATTTACACATACTGTTCTACGTAACACAGGCCAACAAAACATATATTAAAAAAAAATAATAATTTACACCTTGTTGATTTATTGTGACTAAAGTGCCAAGTTGATTTTTGCAGTTATACAACATAATGTTTTAATGATTATTTTCATAAATATATAATAATATAACTACATTAATATATCAATTATTAGACGTTAAGTATTTATGGAGATACTTTTTCAATTTTAATACCTGCTTATGTCAGTAAAGTCAAAGCGCGTTCGCTGCAAATATTACTATATACTCTATATAACCAGGCCGCCTATGTTCCCTACACACTGATCTCGCTCGGCCAGAATGAGATAGATATTTTTAACCGACTTCAAAAAAAGGAGTTTTCTCAATTCGACCGTATATATTTTTTATGTTTTATGTATGTTCGCGGATAACTTCGTCGTTTATGAACCGATTTTGAAAAATTTTTTTTTATTTAAAAGGATATACTTTCAGATTGGTCCCATAGAAATTTCATCAAAATCGGTTCAGTAGTTCGGCTGATTTTTTAATAAAAGTAAGTAACGGCGTGTGATTCTTTAAGGTAAATGTTACTTTTTGACACTAAAAAGTAAAAAATAAAAAACTTTTTAACAAAAAAAAAACCTCCTTCAAAAAGGCACTAAAAAGAGGAAAATAATGAAATTTTGAGGTCTGTGCCAATTAAAATATGAAGTCGTTTAAAAAGTTAGAGTATAGTGATTAATATCTTCTTTTTAACCAACTTCATATTTTAATTGGCACAGACCTCAAAATTTCATTATTTTCCTCTTTTTAGTGCCTTTTTGAAGAAGGTTTTTTTTTGTTAAAAAGTTTTTTAAATATATGGACTGCAGTTAGTAGGCCCTGATGTTTGAGGCAAATGACATCAGCTTCTTGAAAGGAAAAATATTTCTTTGTTTCTACTTTCTAGTGGGCTCGTGGTTGATTGTACGTCATATTATAGAAAGAGTGCGACTTCTAAGTTGGTCGTCTTAACGTGTGCTGCAGATGTAAGCACGGTATTACGTCGCGACGCGACGCGTCGGTACGGAGATATTGTGCGGAGTGAACTCGGTTCAGAGTGCGCCTGAAGGCTTGACGGTGCGTGCAGTCAGAACCACCACGTTATACAATACGAATACAGGGGGGCGGGCGCTAAAATTCATACAGGTTGTTTCTAAATTGCTATCCACGAATTCTAGTGCGAAAAAATTAAGGGGATCTTCATACAAAGAACGGAAATAACTTGTATTTTTATACTTAAAAGTGAAGTGCCGCCATTTCATTAACTATATTATTTCTTTTGGAATCAAACCAATATAACTAGTAGCGCCATCTCAACGCAATGATTGCATCAAACAATATAACTAGTAACGTCATCTATTTAATTGCTATATTAATTAATATTTATAACCCGGGAGGTTTGAGGTAAAGCAACCTAATTAAATTGTTGTAACGGTACGGAACCCTCGTAGTGCGAGTTCTACACGCACTTGACCGGTTTCGTGCGCTTATACGCATGTCGATCGTTACGTCACGTCACATCGAAAACTGATCCATGTTTGCTGCAATGCTGCTCTGTGACTGATCCCACATATATTCTATACAATTTATATTATGTTACGGTATATTCGATAAATACGGTTGGTATTAATAATTACCGGTAAATATTAATAATTACCTGCACATTTGGTAAAAGTGATTAATAAACCTGTATTTACTACATTTACCGGTATTTATTCATAATTTCAAATAGAGTTTGGTTGATGAAAACATTTTTTTTTAATTTCGATTTTTTTCTTTAGAGTTCTGAGTAGCCCTCCAGGAGTTCTAACGATACTTCAAATGACTTTTTTTGATCCAAGCAAAATTAGAGGAATGCTGGGCAATTTTTTTTTTCAAAATGAACTTTTCAATTTTCAATTGGTACGTTTTAACGAACGGAACTATTGCTCAAAACTATAAAGAACTCCAGAACTATTGGAGGGCTACTCAGAACTCCTAAAAAAATTGAATTTTTTCAACTTTGGGGGGCAGCGTGAACCTAGCCCCTCATATTTTCAAGTCCGAATAATCGATAGATAAATGCCAGAAATATTGTTTAAACCTACAAAGAACTCCAGAACTTATAAAAACGAATTCAGAACTCCGAAAAAAATCATTTTTTCGAAAGTTGCGGGGATAACTTCACACCCCCTTGGTTGACGTAGTAAAAATCCGTTTGGTGTTTGGGCATTGTTATACTTAGGAGTAAATATTAACATTTTGAAGAATAAATAATGAAACAATAAGAAATTTTATAAAATAAAAATAGTACTAAGTTTTCTTATTCGAATCAAATTTAAATATCATACAACAATCATACGAATTTCTTAATATTAATTAAAAGGGACTCTTACGTTACTAATATTACATAACTGCAACAAAATTACATACTTTCGGCGATTTCGAGTTCAAAGCGTTTAGAGTCATGGCCAAAAAGTTTCATTTGTACCGTGGTTCCATAAAATCGAACCCTAGTTTTTTATGGTGCAACAAGGAATTAGTACACGCATTAAACGATAACAAAAACGCGGTATAAGTATAAACGATGATTTTTATTGGTCGTTAGAGTCAGTCGTCAATCGTCATCCATCACCGCAATAAGCATTTAAAATAATATAGTTTATGAGCAAGTTGTATGATATGCAACATTTTGACGATGATAATGATCCACCCAGCTGTCCGCCTATTTCAACATTTACGCCGCTTGTTATCAGTAATATGTATGCATTTGTATTATACTTATAATTCAACATATAAATGTATTTAAAATGCGTTTATGCATAGCTTGCTCTGTACATCTGTATGACTAATTGAACATTATCATAATTTATTATAATGCATTCAAACGTACCTACGTTTACAGGTTATTCAAATTAAAAGTTGACTTTTTATACAATAAACAGCTGCGACGCGTGAGTATTGTTGTGATCTTGACGCTGATATTCGTTAATAATTCCATCACAACACCGTTTCTTTTAATATAGGTACTGTTACAAAACTGTTTTCTGAGTTGGCGGAATAAATATTTATTTACAATAATTAAAAACACAATAATAAACAATAACTAAACAGTAATTACAAAGCAAAACAAACAACTATATACAATAACTCGTAACAATTAACTATATACCAGGACTATTTATTTCTAGTTATTTATGTTTCAAATATTTATATTCACTGTATTTATATCAGACGCACTATTTGTCGCTCAGTATTCTCCATTGACTTGAAACCGTGACTCACCGTTGACTGATTTATATAGGCAGCGCGTTCTAGCGTTTTCCAGAATGTTCGTGCAGTTACTCGTTATTCAGTAAGCAGACACCGCTTCTCGGAATTCTTGCCTGACGTTTATATACAGGGTGATCCGTAACAGTACTTATAGTAAGTTGTATATTTTTTTGTAAGTAGGTATATAATATCTACTCTATTGTGCATTAAATGAAAATAAAATAAATAAATAAAATATTAGTAAAAAAAACTTTTTTGAGACAAGCTTTTATTTAAATGCACTAAAATGGAAAAAATAATTTTTAATAATTTAGGTTCATAATTAATAAAAGCGTGGGTCGTGAACTCTATGATAGTTTATTAGTCACGACCCACGCTTTTAATAATTATGAATCTAAATTATTAAAAATTATTTTTTCCTTCTTAGTGCATTTAAATAAAAGCTTGTCTCTAAAAAGTTTTTTACTAATATTTTTTATTCTTATGAACTTTACAGTAATTTTACTAAATCCCCTTTAAGACCGTTAAGCCTATTTCATACGTAATTTAAATTACGAATATGTTAAAGTGGAATATTTTCATTAAATGCGAATGTTTTTTATATTGTTTTGATAAAAAAGATAATAAAAAACCAACCTATATGACAAAAACATGTACAGGTTATGTTAATTAATATAATATTCATAAATTTGCATATATACTTACACAATAATTATCTATATACAGAGTGTTGCATTTATGATGGACTCAACCCGATATTTTATTGGTTTATGGATCAATTGATTTGAAATTCATATCACTTGTAAAACTCAATAAGGCGCATTTTTTCATGCCTTTAACACAAATGTATATGTTTTTGCCATGGCATGCTATAATCAAGAGAATATGACCAATTTTCAATAATTAACTTCGCGTTAGAGATAGGTTCAGCAAAAAGTTACTTAAAAATTACTTTCGGAAACCGAGTTTCGTAAGAAAATCCGAATTTTCATAAATTAGAAAAAAGGAATTTTTAATTTAGTTACAATTAAAAATATAGAAGTAATTAAAAAATAAACAGGAGGTCTAGATGTAGCCTTTTTCGACAAGATCGTCCGTCAGTTCGAATCATAGATATATCATATATAGATTAGGGGAGCCATAGGCACAGCAATAAGTGAAACTGTTACCTTGGAAAAGAGAGATAGTAAACATAGCAGTTTTCCTTTCCTTGTCTTTTCACACGTTTCCATAGATACCACCAGTGTGATAGAAGAAGATAGAAGCACGGCTATATTCTCCATTTCCATCTTTTGCAACCACGCTTTTTTAGGTGGCTTTCCAATTCTATCTATATTAATTCTATGGTTCGAATGCAATTTTAAATGTTTTTGCATGGCACTCTTGTTGCAAATAAAATGTAATTTCAGTTGTTAGTATTAAAATTTTAAAAATTCGAATTTTTTAACGAAACTTGGTTTCCGAAGGTAATTTTTAATTCTGAACAACTTTTTTTAACTAACTTTTTTCATCTCTAACGCGGAGCTAAATATTGAAAATTGGTCCTATTCTCTTGATCCATGCCATGGTAAAAACATGCATATTTGTGTTAAGGGCATATTGTGTTTTACAAGTGATATTGATTCCAAATTTATTGATCCATAAACAAATAAAATTTATCGGCGCGAGTTCATCTTAAATGCAACACACTGTATAAATAAATATATAAATAATACATTTCATAATATACAATTTGATAAACAGTAGGTACTGTGTGTAGACTGTAGGGTATTTGCAAGTGAAGTGAAGGTATATTTGAAAGATTTATTCAGTACGTATTTTAAGTGATAAAATCCATTTCCTGTTTTTGTTACTTCTGATAAAGAGTTAAGTGCCTTCTAATGTGCGGTCGCTGTACCTACGGTGGTTTTATATACATAATACATTTCTATATTATGCCTCTGCCCTCTACCCACCTATAACAGTACCAGTGGCGAAGCGTTCATTTTTAGTTGAGGCTATTAAAATCTCAATATTTTTAACTTCCCGCTAAGAAAATTGAAAATTTTCAAAAATAGGGAAGTTATTGATTTAGCCCCGATTTTCGAAAATTGAGTTTTCATCAGATCTCGACGTTTTGTGATCTTAGGAAGCTATTCTGACTATTTTTACGATGATGTCAGTATGTGTGTGTAAACCTCTCATAACTTTTGAACGGCTTGACCGATCGAATCACGATTTGCGGCATTCGAAAGGGTTCCACTGAACTTAGATTTCCTGAAAATTTGAACCGATTCAGCGTAATAGATTTTGAGAAATTCCAAAAAAACCGAAAAAAAGTTGTTAAAACGATGTTTTTTCAAAATAACTTCTAGAATATTGTACCGATTGATTTCATAATCTAATCAGCTCTTCTCTTCAAAAAACTGCGTCGAATGCCGCTAAGCGGATCAAAATCCGTTTGAGAGATTACGTAGTCAACAGATTTCGAAAAAAGTGTTTTTTCAAAATTACTTCGAGATTTCTCAACCAATCGATTTTGTACCGCTTACAATATTTTTAGAGCTTAAAAAACTGCGTCGAATGCCGTTTTAAAGATCAAAATCGAACAACGCGTTCAAAAATTATAGCTTTTCAAAAATTAAAATAGCGTTATCAGCAATTTTCAGATTTAAATCTACTTTTGGGTATTTTATCAAGTGCTTCGAACTCAAAGCGCTTGAAAATAGCGGGAAGTTCCAGGGATGGCCTGCAGGGTCAACCGATTTACAGATTTTTTTGTGTATGCTAAAACACATTTTTGACGTGAATAGGTACATCTTTAAAATAGTGTGGTTCTGTATTAAACGAAAAATGTTCAAAATGAGGTCCTTCTGAATACTTCGAAAAAATATAGTATGATACTTAAAATAACAAAGTTGTGTGTGCTGGGGATGGCGCAATGATTGTGTCCCCCTATCGATTATTCAACCCCCCCAAATCCTCTTAAAGATCCCTAGAAAACGAATACCTAACAGTAAGTGACAAATAGTTAGCGACCGGATGATTTTGATTCTAATCGATAAAGTATATTATTTTGAACACAACTATTTATGTTTTTTTTAACTTTCAAGTGGGGAACCTCCCCAAATGACGTCCTCAAGGTGAAAAAATTCATTAAAAATGTGTTTTTCCAGCTCTTGCTAAACTTTGTGTGAAAACCATATGCTAGATATATAGGTGAAAATTCAATGCATACCAGTAATTTTGTAAAGTATAAGCAAAAAAGTCCACGACGACATAAATGTCTAAAGTTAAAGTTTAAAAATGCGGGGCGCCGATCTGCAGCTTTAACGCATTTTTTTGACAGAACTGGCAAGCGCGAGATAACTTGTTTCGCAAAATTATTGAAGGTATATTAAGTAAGTATACTCTGGACCTCAATTCCTCAAAATTAATGTGCCGGAACTTACCAAAATGGCGTCTGGCCTGCAACTCACCTCTACGCAATAATATCAATTTTGAACGGTCCGCATTTCTAGACTATTGACTTTAGACAATATGCTGTCGGGAACTTTTTTGTAGAAAATTTTATACTCTACAAAATTGCTGGTATGCAATTTTCATCTATCATGGTTCTTACACAAAGTTGAATGGGAGCTAGAAAAACACATTTTTAACGAATTTTTTCACCTTGAAAACGCTATTTGGGGAGATAAAAAATTTAAAAAAAACATGTAGATATGTTCAGAATAATATAGGTAATTTATCGATTACAATCAAAATCAGCCGGTCACTAAGTGATGAGTCGGTGAAGGCAAAAAATTGAGGCTGATTTGCTCGCCTAAAAGTTTCTAATTTATAATTCAAAAGGCAAAACAGTGGAATGCGTGGAAAGTTTTCCCGTGGACACCCAGTATATTAATATTGATTATGTTGATATACAGCAAATAAAAAATTACTTCAACTATCTCCAGGATTTAGAAAAAGGATACGTCACTGCGTTAACGTATAGTCGAAATCAGTTTACTGTTATCCTGGTACGTAAATTTTACATCCATATAGCAAAATGGATATTTAGGACATTTTCAGTTATTTTCCACACTTTTCTCTCGGATTATACGAACGTACTTTGGTTCTTAAAAACCATTTGTAATATTTCAAAATCGAAAACCTTATTTTCCATTAATAGATATATTATATGTATAGGCACATCTTTTTAATTATTCAGTTTACGACGAAAAGTAAGTATATGTAGTAAAGTTGTAGAGAATTCAATTCTAAATAAAAAATCTCTACAAACTTTCTGTAAGATGTACCATTACGGAGAACCTGTTAGCACCCCTTTTTCAAGATGCCGGCCAAATCGGGTGGCCGATGACCCCGAAAACTTAATTTTAAACTTACACCGACCCCACGTACGCAACGAAAAAAAATTGCCCTACCCAAAATGCAAGACTATAGCCTAAAAAAATGTAACATTTCAATGGATTATATTTAGAAAGACAAAATTGCACCCGACGACAGCGTAAATAAGAACGAAGACGAAGTAAACTTTTTTAAGATGATTTTTTAGGGTTCCATAGTCAAATGGCAAAAACGAAACCATTATAATTTCGTCCTGTCCGTCTATCTGTATACCGTCCGTCCTTATGTCACATCCATTTTACTCGGAGACTATTCGCACTATAATATACTTAGATGAAATTTGGAAGGTAGGTGTCTTCTATGAACCGCTGTTGTAGCATTGTATAGAATTCTAAATCGATCGTGCCCGAAAAGTAATAGATTAAAACGATTTTTTTAACTTTGTAGGTATACATCTATTTAACAAATTTTTTGTTGTACAATTTTCACTTCGAAACAACATATTTTTTACTTCCCACCTCTACTATGGTAGGGAAGTAATGGATTTAGTCCGAAAAAAATATTTCGAGATTTTAACAGATCTTCACGTTTTGAGACCCTAGCAATCGTTTAAGATCATTTTCTGACTGATGTCTGTATGTGTGTGTGTGTGTGTGTGTATGTGGTCAATTTTTCGCCTTCGATATCGTAAAAACGGAACAAAATACGGCCATGCCGATTATTCTATTGTGTTTATAAGCCTTTAACTTAGATCTGATTAGATTTTGAGTCAAATCGGTTCAGTGGATCCTGAGATATTAAAAAAAACGTTCTCAATGTCGCGTATTAACATAGGTAAAAAAATATAAATGAATTCTAGATGTTATAATATGAAAAAAATGTAAATATTTTTTTTCTCTAAAATGTATAGTTTTCGAGAAAAAAAATAAAAATTGTACGTAAATCAAGGTAACCATGATTTTTGCTATATTACTAGCCATCAGTAGATCACCAAACAAAAAAGAGGGCCATTCTTTTTTTCAAAGATTAAAAAAGGAGTGTTTATTTTTTGCAAATATTTACTAGGTGGGAAGTACCTATAGAACTTCCATCAGTCGAATTTTTGTACAATTTTCAGTTCGAAACAACATATTTTTTCTACGCATTTTCATCAATAGCTTGAAAAGCGATCTTTTTCTATGTAGATCAATCATTTGTTTTTGTGTGAATACAATATTATAATGCTCTACAGTCTACATGATAAAGTTTCACAAAATTGTGAAATCAGATTTTCTTAAATGCTTCTGCAACCCATCGTCTGTATAATTATGTAAGAAAAAATGAACAAATCAGGAAAAACATAAATAGTACTAACATAATTGTCAATTCCACAACATCGGTATCACTTTCAACTGGATAAACAACAAGTCTTAGACCGATACCAAACACATTATGTGCAGTGTGCACTGCCACTTATCTAATATAATAATATTTACATACAATTCATAAACCGGTATTTTTATTAATTTTTATACATTTTAATTTTTTATTCAACTTCAAATGTAATATTCATGTTTTAATCAATCTTTATTCTGTCTTTAGTTCGAAAGACAAAAAAAATACCGTTTTAATTAAGAAATTATACTGTCGTAGATCTGAATCTGGTAGGTATTATTATTTTATTCACTTGCGAATGTATAAATTAAAAGTTTATGTGGCCACCCATATTAGTGATGTAACGACGATTATTCACATTCGCGAATTATCGCATATTTTTTAACAATCGCATTCGCAAAATTCACGCGAATATAAATATCAGAAAAAATCATATTTTTTTTAAATGTGAAAATAATGTAACAAAACTGTTTGCTTACGTGGGTGGAATAAATTATTTATTTACAATAATTAAAAATGTAACAAAAATAGATAACAATAAAATGTAACAATTATATCTCAATTCTAACAGTCAACACTGTTTCTATAATAATAACACGAACAGTAATTCTTAAACGAACTGAAGCACTTTAATGCATTGAACAATTTAAATGCTGTATTTATTTCAAATCGACACTGTCACACGACTCTCGTTGCTCTCTCCGGTGACTGCTCCTGCTTATATAGAGCTAGCAGCTTGACCCCCCACGCTCGCGCGCTTTCCAGAACATTCTGGTGGTTACCTGTGTCTTCGATATCATGCCACGCCTCACCATTGTTACTTGTTCTCGATGATTCTATTGTCGCCAGCGGCGTAACATCTGGGGTTTTGCTACAATAATATAAAATAAGACAAAAAATATTAATTTCTTAGTATTTTTATTAGAAAAGTTTTTTTCTTAATCCTGTTTTAAAAAATAGCTTAAGTTTTTTTCGCTAATGTAACCTTGCAATTATATCTTTTATCGGCCTTTACTTTAACATTAGCCATTAGGTAATAAAGCTTTAGACTTAAGTATTATAAATAATCAACTTTTCATTAGAAAACAAAAAAATATATAATTTAAACAAACAAAAGCATTGAAAGCTGAATATTCGCATTCGAGAATATCTAATCATATTGATTGTTAATATCATTAACAATCAATATGATTAGATAAATGCGAAAGTGAGCTTGTTTAATTGTTCTGCTTTTACGCGTCAACTACTCTGAAATTTTGCACCCGGGTAGCTTCCGCAATGGAGTAGAACGGACCGACATGGCTTCGCCCGCGTGAAAGTCAGGGGTAATCTCAGAAATTACTGAACCGACTTCAATTTTTTTTTTCACTGTTCGAAAGCTGATACTTTGCTTTAAGGTAGTTGTCGTGCTACAATTACATCCAAAAGTTTCGTTCATAATACGCTCAATAAAAAATGGTGGAACCTTTGGTGTAAAGATACGAAATGTTACAATCACCACAAAACACCAAACCATAACAAACACTCTCGACGTACGTTTCGCCAACCAAGTTGGCATCATCAGGAGATGATTAAAAACTGTTTCAGTTTTTAATCATCTCCTGATGATGCCAACTTGGTTGGCGAAACGTACGTCGAGAGTGTTTGTTATGGTTTGGTGTTTTGTGGTGATTGTAACATTTCGTGTCATAATACGCTGTAAAACAATAAATAAGTATAGTTTTAAATGTAAAAAAAATTTGTTAGAGATTGTAGCTAAACTGTTGTTCACATAGTAACACATATTTCACTTACTTTGTTCGCTTGGATTATATAAAAATGTTAATCTTTTCTCATAAATTGTTGAACTTTGCGTTATTATATCTCAACAATAAAAAAAAGGTCAATAATTTTTGGATTTTCTTTTTTAAACTCAGAACAAAAACATCAATGAACAGTTAGTTTTTTGAAAATTTCTGACTGTTACTTTTTTTTTTTAATTAAAAAACTTGTCATAAACACAACCTTTCCTATGCTCTCCGTGTTAATTATCCGAACTTTAATTAAGTTTATCTCGAGTTAGAGATGGTCAATCAACTTAAAATTTTAATGGTATTTGTATTATGGGTTTTTCAATAGGGACATATAACTATTTTGTTTTATAATACGGAACATAACCTACAAACTTTTTTATGATCTGTCAAAGTCAAAACGTCAGTCAAGGCTTACATTTGTGAAGTTCACGGACGAGCAACGTTTTGAAATCGTTAAAACTTACTACCGATATTCTGAGTCGGTAGTCGCAACTTTGATAATCGTTAATCTCGAGAAATGGTCCAGTCGAATGGCCACCTCGCTCATGCGATTTGACGCTGTTGGGTTTTTTCTTATGGGGTTACCTTTAGTCGAAGGTTTATGCCAACATTCCAACAACGTTAGAGGAGCTCAGGAACAATATCGAACGCGACATTGCCAACATTCCAGCTGATATGTGTGAAAGAGTGATTGAAAATTGGATCCAAAGAATCGATCGCTGCCGTCGTGCTCGTGGTGGTCATATGAACGACGTCGAATTCCATACATATTATTGTAACATGTGTACTACACCTGGAATAAATTTCAGCCCGATATCTCAATTATTCTGTGTTTTATTTAAATACAAAATTGTTATGTCTTTATTGAAAAACCCATAGTATCCTTAATGAGTATACGAAAATTTAGAATTTTCTGACACTATGCCCATAGCACGACAACTACCTTAAGATACCGATAATAACTGCAGTATACGAGCGAAGCGAGTGGGTATAATATATTAATAAATCATCAATTCATACCACCTGGGCGAACCGGACCGGGCCGCCAGTACTATATAAATCTGAGACAAAATACGTTATAAAATGAGTTTAGAACTATGTAATTAAATTAACTCGAATTACAAATAGGTATAAGAAGTGTTTTTATATATAAGTGCTTAAATGACAAGACTAAATAGAGCAAGTTTGTACAAAAAAATAGGGATGGATAAATTAATAGCGTAAAAATATTTGTGTTGAATTTCCGCAGAAATGTTATCTGCTTATTAAATTATATTTGTACTTATTCTACAACAACAGGTTTAACCACACTCTTTTTGTTTTTTATTTGCAAAAATTAGGTAAAAATATTTTGGTGCAACAATTAATCCTTTGTACATTTTTTTTCATAGACGCTAATGACCTCAGTTATCTACTATCTCTATCTTTCTACAGTTTTTTCTACAGAAACTCTCGCTGTTTTTTTGTTTCTACGATTTAAAAAATATATTATTTTATAAAATAGACTGATGGCCGGTTTATCGTATATTTTAATCACGGCGTTCTTTTAATCACACTGTTAATTGACGGGTTGCTATGGTTAAGAAACGCAGCAACCAATGAATACGTAGCTGTCCAAATTTAACAGTGTGATTAAAAAAACATCGTGATTAAAGTGTACCGATAAATCGGCCATTAGAGTCACAAATGTGTTAATTTTTTTTACAAATTAAAAAATGGTGATATAAAAATTTTAAAAAAATGTAGGTAAAACTTTAAAAGAAAACTAGAATGAATTCGCAACTACCTATAATAAAAAAAAATTTCAATCAAAACTTATTATTTTTAAGGCCAACAGCTAGAGTTATTTACCAATTGATATTTTAAATTTATTTTTTTAAAATGATTTGAAATTTAACTGATACTTTTACGAGCTATCAGATTAGAAAATGGAAACTGGTGGGGGATTGTAAAATAAAGGAGTCATTGAAATGCCATTATAAACAATGGCATCGCTACACGTGCTCGGCTATTCTCAAGCCCAATTTTAAATAAATTCCGGGTTTATCAGTTGATTATAACATAATATTATGTAGTCTTTGTTTGTTTAATATTCAGGTAATATTTATACCGAAACTCATCGCACAACAAATTGCAATAAGACAAAGATAGATGGCAGCATTTCGTAACGCAAATTTTTCATATATGCATACCTACCTGTGTAGTGAGACTTCACGTCAAAAAGAAATGTTATAGTAGATTGTATATCTAGTTGCGTAATGAGATATATTACTGATGAGTGACATTATGTTAAAACAAGCATAGCGAGTTTTAACAGTCACGCGAGTCATAATATCATTACGCACGAGATATATATGATTTTTATGCCATACCCACTATAAAATACAAGCGATTAGGCTCTGCAGTCAGGATCCATTCTGATTGGTCGAATACCCCATCTTGATGTCGTTTGATACTCGAACACATACCTAAACGAACGTAACAACTAACAGTGAACTCTGTATACTAAAATGGATAGTTGATAGCGATTAAAAAATGGGTTTGTATGTAGAGAATGTTCAAATGCATATTCTTCAAGTCAGGCATTAATGTTTACAAAATTGGAATGAAAACTTCAGGTAAGGCTTGTAATCTAATTCTTTCTATAAAAGTCAATCAATTTTTTGACATTTCAAAATAAAACTTAATTTAATATTATTATTTGAGATATTATAGGATGTCCAAAATTTATACAGTAACAGGGTTCAGTGTTCTTGAGAATTTGGAATGGAAAAATAAATTTTAATTAAGTTTTATATTGAAATGTCCGAAAATTGATCGACTTTTAGAGAAAGAATTAGATTACATAGCCTTATCTGAAGTTTTCATTCTAATTTTGTGAACATTAATGCCTATCTTGAAGAATATGTGTTTGAACATTCTTCACATACAAAACCCATTTTTTACTAACTATCAACTATCCATATTAGTATACAGAGTTCTCTAGTTAGTTGTTACGTTCGTTTAGGTATGTGTGCGTATGTCAAACGACATCAAGATGGGGTATTCGACCAATCAGAATGAACCCTGACTGCAGGGCCTAGTCGTTTGTCTATAAAATAGCTGCTTTCACTTCATTTTCAGTATTTTCGAATTTTTTTGACAGTTCTTTTGTGTCGCCAACTTCACTTCTGCAGTAGGCCGAGATTAGCTATCAAGCAGCTATTTTATAGTGGGTATGGCAAAAAAATGTTACCATGAGCAATATACCACCTAAATAGTGTTACAAAACTGTTTTCTGAGTTGGCGGAATAAATATTTATTTACAATAATTAAAAATACATAACAATGAACGCAACAACTATATAATACAATAATTCGTAACAATTAACTATATACAAGGACTATTTACATCACTGTATTTATTTCAGATTTATTTCTAACGTTTATTTATGTCAGTCATTTACTCAGTTACTTCAGTACTATTTATTTATATCCACTCCACTATTTACATCACTGTACTGACTGATTAATATTTATATCCACTTGACGGCACGAGTCACCATTGACTGCCTAATATTTATATCAGACGCACTTGATTGCACGAGTCACTAATGACTGCCTAATATTTATATCAGACGCACTTGATTGCACGAGTCTGACTGCCTAATCTCCGTTGAACTGATTATTTGTGTGAGTCACCGTAGACTGACCGACTGTTCGCTTCACTCACTCGTTTATATAGGTACCTGCGCTGCCCAGCCAGTACGTTCTCGCGCTCTTCAGAACATTATTTGCGTGAGTCACCGTAGACTGACCGACTGTTCGCTTCACTCACTCGTTTATATAGGTACCTGCGCTGCCCAGCCAGTACGTTCTCGCGCTCTCCAGAACATTGTTTGCGTGAGTCACCGTAGACTGACCGACTGCTCGCTTCACTCACTCGTTTATATAGGTACCTGCGCTGCCCAGCCCAGTATGTTCTCGCGCTCTCCAGAACATTCCGGCAGGTACTCGTGGCTCAACAAGCAGACACCGCTTCTCGATTTCTATATTGGAGGCAGTTGCGTAACATCTTGGGGTTTGCTACAATAGTCCATAAATGCAGGTTGCCATGAATCGACTCATCCTTACATTGAATGCACGCGTCATTTAAGCACAGACCAATATACGATAATGTAAATCTTTTAGACGAACCACTCAAAACTGTTTAATGTCCATTAAGAAATATTTACTTGTTACAAGAAACTGACACACGTGCTAACTGATTTATCATACTCGATAGTCTGCCTTGTTTTCTTGTTTGATCTGCGCTCAATTCTTTATACGGATTGTCACAAAATATTTATTAAGCACTGGCCTCAGTGCAACCACCCTGCCGACAAATTACAAAATAGCATGCGTTCAAAAAGTGTTACGTCTTGGGCGCCTATAGACTGTAAAATAATTTAAATTGAGCACTAAGTAACGTTCTTCTATTTAAAATTGATTTTTTGTTTTATAAAATTACCCTTCTTACCTTTCTTTATAAATACAAATATAAATATAAACAAGCCGTGAGGTGGGTCGTTTATTAGGACTAAAGTGCGACCCTTGAGGTCCACACGACGAACTTCTCAGTTTGATAAATATTTAATAATAATAATTAAATTAGATATTACACAGAAAAGTAATCATTAAAACATAAGTATTATTTATTTTTAACAATAATTAAAAAAAAAAAAAACGGCTGAACCGATTTTTATAAATTTTATGTCGGATCAAAATGACGTTAACACGTCTCGATTGACACCCTTACGAAGTCGATATAATTTTTTGTTCGCGAGATATTGTGTAAAATCTACTTTTTTGGAGTCTATTTGGTTAAGAAAAAAGAACGGCTGAACCGATTTTGAAAAAATTTCTTTCAGATTATATTTAATACGCGTCGATTGGCACCCTAACGTAGTCGATATCATTTTTCATTCTCGATATTTCGTCTTAGAAAGAAATTGACACATACGTACACACACACACACCCTACTCACACACAGACATCTTTCTAAAAATAGTGTAAAAATAGTGTAGTGACCTTGAAACATAAACATTTGCAATGGGAAGTTAATATAAATATAAAATTTATTTGTAATGGCTACACCGTGTACTGGTCAAATACAAGTCAAATATAAAAAAGTCTACAGTTAGATGTAATCACCAACATTTAAAAAATGATGGTAATCATAAAAATAATTTATAGCGAGATACGCTTTTATATGTCTTTTAAATTTCTGAATGCGTAACGCTTTTGTCTCCGGTAACAATTTATAATAAAATTGCAAACTCAGATAATTGGGACCGTACCTCGTATGCGTAAATTTATTTAGTGGCAAACACAGGTTGGATTTTTTTCGAGTATCATGAGAATGAATTGTTGATTATTCTGGAAATTTGTTAATAATTTTTTTTTATTTTTTTATTTCAGTAATTTTACACAACTGCACGGAACGGGTAAAGCGAACAATGACTCATTGTGGGTGTTTAAATGAAAATTAATTTGTCTGTTAGTGCGAATAGTGACCGCGTCGCGTCACTGAAGGTGTGTTAGTTGGCAAGTTATGAATTGGTTATGAACTGCTTATAGAATAGAATAGAATAATTATTTATTGCTGAGCCCATCCAGGATACAATACGTCAAGCAAAAAAAATTACAATTAGTAAAAACACTTAATTACACTTACAAAAATATTACAAAAAAAAAAATTATTACAAAAACTCATGTAAGGAATAGGCCTCCTTATTTATTATGAATTCCTTTAATGATTTACCAAATTTTATGCAATTCTTTTCAGTTTTTATGCTATTGGTAGTTTCCCAAATATTTTTAAGCCGGCATAAATCGCCCCTTTCTCGAAAAATGTTGTTCTGTGCGGAATGATATAGCTATTTTTTCTAGTATTATAGTATGTACATATAATTATAGTATGTACATATAATTGTGAGTGATAATTAAATCAAATATAAAACATATTATATAATATATATTTTTAAAGTACGATGAAATATTTAATTTAAATCCGAACTTAATAAACACAAAGTATAGATGATTGTTGGCAATATAGAACTCTTCGGACACAACCGCGTGTTTGTTAGTCAAATTCTTGGATTCTTTTCTGACTCTTTGAACATGGTTCTAGCAGTTCTAGGCGTCTAGCAGTTCTAGGAGCCTAAAACTGCTAGAACCAAATTCAAATAGTTCGAAGTGCCCAAGAATTTTACCAACAAACACGCAGTATTGTCCGAAGAGTTCTACATTTACGGCAAGCGCTTTAGCAGTTCAAAACCGGTCTAGAACTTGCCAACAAACACAACTTGAATATGATGCAGTCTATACTCTATACCAGGGGTTCCCTAACTGGGCGTCGCGACGCTATCCTAGGGAATTCCCGATTTGAGAAGTTATATGCTCAGAAAAGCAAGTCCATTCTTCTCATTAATTGTTTTGTTTGTAGTTTTTTATGTTTTCTAATAAATAATAATTACGATTCTATATATTCTTTGGAGTTTTCTGTGAATAATAAAGTAATTTTATTGTCTGCTGGAGCTATACACAGGTATCTTCTTTTTAAAGGACGTCGCAAAAAAATTGCAACCTGTAAAGGGAGTCGCAGTAAAAAAAATATTGGGAACCCCTGCTCTATACCATCGAAAATCGACGTATGGAATGGACTGCGCGATCCCTATCTGTTATGCGATTCGAAAATTTAAGATAGTGATTGTATTTATAACTCCCAGTAACTTACAAGTTTCAACTTTATAATATACTTATATACAGTATGTAAACAGGTAAGCTGCACATAGGGAAATAAGCATTGGGAAAAAATGAATGGATCAGAGTGAGCCAGGACTCATAATGTACGTATTTATACAGAGTTGCTATGGTTTTTTTAGTGTTTTTATTTCAGTTTCAATTATTTTTATATTTATATTAGAAATCGTGTCCATCGTGATTATAATAAAATTAAGGAAAATCGCAGGATAGTGGACAAATATTTGATTTATTAAATTAAATGTACGACGTTTCGTTTATATATTTAAACTTTTTCAAGTACACAAAAATAACAATATTGTTATTTTTGTGTACTTGAAAAAGTTTAAATATATAAACGAAACGTCGTACATTTAATTTAATAAATCAAATATTTGTCCACTATCCTTCGATTTTCCTTAATTTTATTATTTTTATATTAATAGTTGTTTAAATGTCAAATAAAATAAAAAAAATTGAAACTAAAATAAAAACACTAAAATAACCATAGCAACCATAGTTATTTTTTTGTACTTGAAAAAGTCTAAATATATAGTAGAAACGTCGTACATTCAATTAAATAAACCAAATATTTTGTCCACTATCCTGCGATTATTCTTAATTTTATTTAACCATAGCAACCTTATATAAATACGTACATTATGAGCCATGGCTCACTCTGATCCATTCATTTTTCCCAACGCTAATTTCCCTATGTGCAGCTTACCTGTTTACATACTGTATATTAAATATTGCTATTTTGAAACAGCCTGTATTATACAGTGTTTCTGACATTTTACCATTTTTAAAAACACTTTTATTTTTAAACATTTACATTAAATTACACATAGCGTATAATATAAAGGAGCTCACATAGTTGAGCATTAATATTATCGTTTCAAAGAGACAAATTTTAATTTTATGGTTGGGACTTTCTCGTGTAAATTAGTAAATAAATATGATTAAAAGCACTCGTTTCTCGTCTTTTTCATTTGTACTTTGTACTGAAAACGTTTTATTTTAATTTAATAACTTACTTGATAACTTGTTCTCTTTATTTAATGTTCAATAAAATCGTATTTTTTCTCAAACGACTTTCTATCGCACAAATTTACTCATAAACTTCGGTAAACTGAAGGTAGAGTCTCTCCACACTAGTAACAACGCTCGATTTAGTTGTTTCATTTATTATCGCTTTGTTTTGTAATTTTTACTTGCCCAGGCCTCTACTATGGCGTAGGCGGAAGTAATGGATTTAGGGTCCGAAAAAAACATTCTCGACGATTTTAACAGATTCCTTCACGTTTTGAGACCCTAGCAATCGTTTGGAAGATGCATTTTCTGACTGATGTCTGTATGTGTGTGTGTGTGTGTGTGTGTGTGTGTGTGTGTGTGTTTATGTGTGTGTGTGTGTGTGTGGTCAATTTTTCGCCTTCGATATCTTAACGAACGGAACGAACATACGGGCATGCCGATTGTTCTCATCTGTGTTTATCAGCCTTTAACTTAGATCTGATTAGACCTTTTGAGTCAAATCGGTTCAGTGGATCCTGAGATATTCAAAAAAACGTCCTCAATGTGCACGTATTAACATAGCGTAAAAAAAATATCAGAATGGATTCTAGATGTTATAATATGAAAAAATGTAAATATTTTTTTTGCTGCTAAAATGTATAGTTTTCGACCGAAAAGAAATGATTTTACTAAAAAAAGAAAATTGTACGTAAGTCAAGGTGAACCATGATTTTTACTATATTGAAGCTAGCATCAGTAGATCGCCAGAACAGAAAAGAGGGCCATGCTTTTTTCAAAGAATAAAAATTAAATTGTGTTTTAAGGGACGCACCAACGGGCTAAGGTTATTTGGGCCTAGTCAAAGAATAAACAAGCACAAAGAGTGCTTCTATGCCTGTTTGCAAATACTCTACTAGGTGGGAAGGGTATAGGCACTGGTCGATCAGTCGAGTTTTTTTATTTTATAAACAGTGGTCATTTGATTTTTTCTTAGATATAGCTCAAAAATCATGGCAGCCTAGCTGTCTGAGATATTTATTATTTTCACCTCTAATTGTTATGTGAATAATATTGTGTGGATATAAGGGGGTTTTAAATCGATTGATTTTATCATATACCAATTACATATTGAATAGTTAAAGAAGCGTTTTTTATCCATTTATTTATAAAAAAAAAATGGGTGTGTGCTTATGACCACACGACAGAAGTGAAAACTTCAGATTTTCTAATTTTAAAATATATATATATATATAATTTTTTAATCACACAGTTTAATCATAAATATATTAAAATCGGCCTATATACAGATACATTTAATGAATATAATACCTTAACGATAATATTCAGTTTTAGTGTCATCTGTTGGCGCACTTGTGAACTACAAATGACTTTTTACTCGTATTAAGTTTTTAGTGTCATCTATTAGCACACTTATGAACTGCACACTATTACCAGCATATTGCAAATACGTGTTCGTGTTTGAGCCGAGTAGCCCCAATTGTCACCGTCTAATAAATACCTATAAATTAAGATTCTATATTCTATGGAATTTTCGTTGAATAATAAAGTAATTTTATTGTCTGCTAGAGTCTAGAGCTATACACAGGTATCTTCTTTTTGAAGGGCGTCGCAAAAAAAATTGCGACCTGTATAGGGAACTCCTTGCGACCTGTATTTGGAACCCCTGATTTAAGCCATTTTACACGTAGAGACGACGAACAATGTTAATAAGTCACGTTTAGGTATACAATGTATTTCCGTTTGTTTTCTTAAACGTTGATAACGTAAAATCTGATTTACAAAATGCCAAGATGACTAGAAATAAAGACTCCGAACACCGAAATTAAGAGTGGTGGGAGTGGAATGAAATACGTCGCACATCATGGCGTCATTCCTTGGATGCGCTATGCGATACTGCGCATGAATTCATCCTCAATTTTTATTTATCGTTGCTACGGAAACCTCCAAAATATCCACGCAAGAAAACGTTGCGTGCGACGTATGTTGTACCACCGCAATCACTCAAGTTCAGTCTCCTTCTCTCTAGTCTCCTTGCAAAAAGGTGACTATTTTCTAAAACAGAATAGATCATAATATCAGTGTCTGGCATTGATATTTAATTTTCAATATTAGTCCAGCAGTCAGGTACTTTTTACCTGGAAAGTATTCCGAAGTTAATGATATTTTGTTATAATATGTTGTTTGTGGGTACTCTGTGGAGAAGAATCTGAGTTTTCGACCTCGAAGACCCTGTGCTAACGTGGGGGAGCCGAAAAACCACGAATTTTACCACCTTTTTTGCTTTTTTTTGAAATCTCTCAGAAACGGTCGACTTAGCAATAATTTCCTTTATTATGTGTTTTTAAGAGGATTACATTTCCTACAATTTTCATTCCCACAACTTTTCTGTGGTACTAATGGTAAGCGCGCTGCAGCTTCTCGAAAATCACCCGCTCCGCTTTTTGTAACCTTGGTAGCCAATGGTTAAAATGTAATGTTCTTTTCAATAGTTTTATTTATTTTCTTCTTCATCGAACTTTAAATTGAAAATACACATGTTACACATTGGTTACCAAGGTTACAAAAAGCGGAGCGGGTGATTTTCAAGAAGCTGCAGCGCGCTTACCAATAGTAGATACCACAGAAAAGTTGTGGGAATGAAAATTGTTGGAAATGTAATCCTCTTTAAAACATTACATAATGAAAGAATTGCTTAAATCGACCGTTTCTGAGAGATTTCGAAAAAAGCAAAAAATGAGGTAAAATTTCGCGGTTTTTCGACTCCCCCTACGTTAGCACAGGGTCCTCGAGGTCGAAAACTCAGATTCTGTACTCCACAGAGTACCCGCAAACAACACACCAAAATATCATTGACTTCGGAATACTTTCCAGGTAACCCCCTTCATTTATTACCTTGGACTATATTGCCCAGCCCTAATCTAAGTCGTATTATTATTAATGTAGATCGTCTTATGTTTTTGAAAAATATTAATGCGTTCATCTAAAAATATTTTTATTGCATCAACATGTTAATACTATAAAAAATATGTAGCGCTGTTGAACTAATCGAGTATGTCAAAGTAGACTGTGAAAAATCTGCCGTGACAACAGAAATTAGACTTAAATGTTTTGGCGACAGAACTTTTCAGATTGCAGATAGGCAGAGCTGTGCTTTAAATTTTATTATACTTGTACCTATTAGAAGCGGTAGTCAGTTGAAAAAAAATGAGTATGTCTGTATCGCGGGTATAGACAGATGGTGTGAATACCGTTAAATACAAATAATTGTATCTATTAATACACCCGCCTTTATTAGGGTTCCGTATCTTATAAGGAACCACGGAACCATTATAATATAAGCACTGGTGCGTCCGTCTGTCGGTCTGTCACAGACGTGTTTCTCGAAAACTGCGTGACGTAAGTTGAAATTTGGCATGATGCTTAGGTCTTTGTAACGGGCACATAATTCGATAATTTAAGGTTATAAAATATCTTTGTAAATATTTTTATTGGGAGTAAGTTTGGCACTTTAAAGAAAAAGTTGAATTTATTGTATCATATGGGGGTATTGTTGAAAAGAAGTATTTTTGTGGATTTTAAAGATATTTTTTTCAAATTTTTTGATGAATTGGTTATAAAGATATGTAGCTTAAAATGTGCAAAAAACCACGGTTCCCTCCCTTATCTTCTAGGTTTCTAAAACTAAAAATTTGATATTATTATAGAGTTAGTAGGTATTTAAGTTATAGATTACTGGAAAAATATCAGCATTTTTGTCAGTCTAATAGTAACTACTATAACTATTAGACTGACGAAATTGCTATTTTTCCTGTAATCTATAACGTAAAAAAATTTGATTAAAAAATATTTTTGGAATTCACAAAAGTACCTCTTTTCAATGATACCTCACACGATACAATTAATTCAACTTTTTTTTAGGGTTAGTGTTGCCGTCTAGATCTAGACTTTCTAGGGCTCTTGTCTTGTCTTGTCTAGATTTTCAAGACAAGACTTGCAAATGCATATCGTATTATTAATTCAGTAATATTGTGTTTTCACTAGGAACGTTTTGGGGTAGTTCTGATTTCTTACTATTGCCTGTCATGTATTTCGGAGTGCTGAATCAGAATCTGAGGTTTGCGAACAAAATTTCGCGAGCGCAACATTGACAGAAATCACGAAAGAGTGGAATAGTTTCTGTTTTTGCCTTCTGAAGCTTTTGCGTAAAGACTCGAAAACGGTATTTACTTTTAGCTCAAACGTGGCCGTGTTTACAGAAATTAAAGTACGTAAACATTCGTGGCTACAAATATTGCTATTTCAGCTTTCTTCTTTCATATAACCAGTTTCTTCTGACTGTTTAAAACTCGAACCTGATACGATCATATCTCGCGATTAGGTTGTTCTTGTTTTCTTTGCTGTTCTATGAACTGCAGGTGTTATGACGAGACCAGCACATAAAACATTGAGTTTTGAAATTGAAAGGTGGTTCAGTAGAACGTCTTCTGGACTTGCTCCCTACCCTCCTGGCAACTTTCTTCAAATGAGCGGTAATCATTCTTACATCTGTTGTAGTTTTTACGACATCGCTCATGAACCTCAACTGTAGATTTTTTACTTAGCTGAACATGATGTCCTTCCTCTTCTTGCTAGACTGCAATAAATGTCTTTCAAACCTTTTTCCCGCACCGTCGTCACCTTTTCTACCATCATTATCCGAGTACTTTATCAGCAAATAAAACACACTGTCAGAAGCCATTTATTAACACCACAACTCTTATAGGTGACACAATCACTATCTGACTAGCCTAGGATTATTAACAAAAAGTAAAGTTTTGGATCGAAAACGTGGGTCCTGCAGAGACCGCCATAATCATACGCCTAAATTTCAGACATGTCTCTTAAGACCGCAACGGTTCTTCTGAAAGACAAAATAACTAGTACAGATTTGTAGAGTATCGGACGTACCTTTAATTAATCTGTAGATTACAGGCCATTTACTAATGCAGGTAGGTAGTTCTCGAGTTTTACGCTTAACTTCAGACGAAAAGCAGACTATTGATTCAGTTTTTCTGCGATTTTATCAATGCTGCGATCTCGAGATTTTGTTAGCTTAACCTCAGATCGGATTCAGGACCCGATTTAATACTGGTAGAATGATAGATATCCGAAGTACCCCTAGACTCTTGTCCCGTCTAGGGGCTAGATTTTCGAGACTAAGACTTGCAAGCTGCATATCTATTATCTAGTGCAATTCGATAGAGTTGACTGTTATCATTGGCAGCGTCAATATTAATGCCTGCTGGGCTTGGCGAGCGAAACGATCAGAGGCGTAGTGCCATTAAAAATAATCCTTGCTTGTAAAGTTCAAATAATATTAGTTCATAAAAGTTGTAACAAAAGATATTGCTTATGTCATTTCGTAATACGTATATTATTATTATTATGCTTAATATTATGTATTTATACTTTAATAACAATCAACATCATGACTGTTCATCTTATAATAAATTACATAAATAACAACACATGAGAGGCAAAGTCATATGCACATTATTAGTCCGGGAGGCAGCGTTGCAAATGAAAAAGCCATGGTAAGCCGACTGATTTTGATATCGATAGTTGATCTCGTACAACTAATCACTAAACCGACCGTCAGCTGCTCAAGTAGCGGTGGGTTTGGGTGTGGGAGGCTGCGAAAGTGGTAAAAATAATTTTTTTTTAAGTAATAGTACGCTGGCTGAAATAGTTGACATAGTGAGTTAAAAAAAAATTGTCAGCTGCATCGTGGAGGGGGGATTGTGCGTCAGCTACTCGTATGAACTTGTAAATTGGAGCTGACAATTTTTTTTCAACTCACTATGATGTCAACTATTTATAAAAAAAGTTTTCAGCCAGCGTACTATTACTTAAAAATTCACAGATTTCGCAATCCTTGCAACCATCGAGAACATTGGAAATGATAACAGCATATATGAAACATAATTAACTGTTTATTATACACACAATATTTATCAATGCACTGTTTAGTTTTGTCAGGAATAACCCTATTATTCTTCTGTTATATACGCGTTCACTTTTGCTTGATTACTTAACTTTTAAATGGATTTTTCTACAGTATTTATTAACATTTGCTCAAAAATAGATCGTCGCAAATACCTGTCAATTAACTAGACATGATATAAAACACATTTCAAAAAAATTGCACTTGTTCAATTTTGCATGATTGCTCCTCACTTGATCGCGACACCGTTGTCTTTTGGCCTTGAACGAAAACTCGTAACTCTGCCCCCATATACGAACATAAACATTTCCAATGTTAAAAAATTTTTTTTTTAACCACTTTCGCAGCCTCTCATACCTACACCCACCGCGGGTGCGTCAGCTGACGCTTGGTTTACTTATTAGTCATACCAGATTTATCGAAAAAGATAACAATCGATCGGCGTAAAAAGACTACCTAAAATGCAACGCAAACTCTCGGACTATATGTGCTTAAAGCTCAGTTTACACGCTTCAAGTACTTGGTCGAATCGCCGCGCCGAAGCTACTGTAACAATATCGTTACTTATATAATTTTTTTTAACACATATGTTAAGACTAGGCGCATATATATTATAATTATTTCCACGACTAAACAGTTTAGTCGAGTTGTGTACATGTCGCGATTTCAACTCGACTAAACTATTTAGTTATTAGAGGTGCGCATACGATCAATCAGTTGTACCATAATTTCACTATTAAACTAATGGGTCGCCGAACAACTATTTAGTCGAGTGTATGCTAGCGTCAAAATACAGCTGTGAACATAAGCTGCCGACAATCAGCGTTGCCAGTTTCATTACGTTCGTACTAGATCTAATACTAAATTTTATTTTCTAGGACGTCAGTATACCGCAAACAAATCTAGTACGTTTTTAGAACATTCAAAAATTTAAACAATATTTACCTTTTTTCTAAAAATAAAGATTTTGGTTTTAAGTAACTAATTACTCAATGTAGCAGCGTGGGACGCTCTATAAAAATATAGGTACCTACAGTGAACGCCTCACTTTATTTATTTTCTACTTTTTAATTAGTGCGTTGTAATAATATTGGTATAACGTGTTTTTTTATAGATATATATTTATTTTATGAATTTCGACTCGGTTTTTTCAAACGCAAATTTTAGCGCGATTTTTTATATGGCAGGATTTCTTTCCTAGCGACCTGTAATTTGTAAAGATGGCGCCATTTTCATCTTATATCCACCTTTAATAATCAAAATTTTTTAGTTTCAGTACGAAATTTTTACAATCTAGTACGAAATGACAGACCCAACTACTAAAAAATCTAACCACTAGCTGGCAACGCTACCGACAGTAGTTGTTCAACAGAAAAGTCAAAAGACGATCGATGCGGTCTTCTGATTTTTTTGTCGTACAAGTACAGTGTCGATAGTATGCTAGCCCCTTCTGATCCCATATAGCCTTTTGACAGTGTAATTTTTAGTTGATAAAGACGCAAAATTTAGTACATAGGTACTATGTGGTAAATATAAATGAAATTTTACTAAAAAATAAAATAGAACAAAAATACCTACTTTTTAAAAGATAATGTTACGGATCACCCTGTATATAAACGGCAAACAATGAGTTCCGAGAAACGGGGTCTGCATACTGAACAAACGAGTACCTGCCCGAATGTTCTAGAGAACGCGAGAAGCACTGGGCTCCAGTCCACGCAGCCTATATAAATCAGTGAACAGTGAGTCGCGCAATCAGTCATCGGTGAATCAGTGATATAAATCGTGGAGTAATATAAATAGTTCCGACTTCCGTGATATAAATTGATAAAATAAATAACTAGAAATAAATAGTCCTGGTATATAGTCAATTGTATATAGCCAATTGTATATAGTTAATTGTATACAGTTAAGTGTTAATTACTTGTGTTGATTGTTAGAGTTGACTTTTCGTTGTTGCATTTATTGTTATTGTATTTTTAATTATTGTAAATAAATATTTATTCCGCCATCTCAGAAAACAGTTTTGTAACAATAAGTTGTGACTGTTAATCAAAATAAAAAAAGAATTAAGTTTAAAAGCTTGTATTGACCATAACAGTTTTCGAATTGATGAATTAGGTACCTAGCTTTAATTATTAATATTAAAAATTACAATAATAAAAACCCAGTCTATTGATGTAGATAATTTGATTATAGATAAATTAATGATTATTTTAGATATTAAACAATGATTGTTTTTATTTTATCATAACACATTATTAATGGTTTGTTGTGTTGTGTTGCGGAGCGCTACTAATTGTTAAATTAATTAATGTTTAATAAAAAGTCGACACATTGAGCCAGATAATTAAATTAGTATTTATTTTAATAATTTATCGTCAGAAGAACAGTGAAAGAAATTACACTGAATTATCACAATAATTATTATTTTAATTAGCGGAAAGTATTATCAATACACAGGGGCGTACGCAAGGGAGAAAAGCTGCCCCCCCCCCCCGATCTGGAATAATGAAAATAAAGTGTAACATAACTAATTTAATTAGCTACGCCTCAAATTGTCACGCCACTGTTTAATTTCGTTCGCTCTAGCTTAAAATGCCGGAATTACTTAATTGAAAAATCTAGAATCAAAACAAAATTTTGTTTAGTTAGTTTGTAATTAGCATCTTACGGCGCCGTACAAATCTAATATTTTATTTAATTTTGAATTTGGTTTTCTCTTCATAATTTTAGAAATGTGGCGAGTCATGCCCATTAATTATTAATTGCACGTTAACATAAAAATTATTTAAAGCAATAAAACAGTTATATTTTTATTTTTAGGGTTCCGTATCTCAATAAGAAAAAAACGGAACCCTTATAGGATTACTCGTTTGTCGGTCAGGCTGGGTGGCTGGGTGTCCGTCTTTCAAGACCCATTTTCTCAGGAACGGATAGAGATATCAAAATGAAATTTATACTAAATACTAAGGTCTACGGTCCCTTATAAAAGAATTTAAGGTTCTAGGTTAACGCAATCAAAAGATACGGCCATTTTGTCATCTCATCAAAAACCTATAGGGTACTTCCCGTTGACCTAGAATCGTAAAATTTGGCAAAAAGCAAAATCTCGCAGCACAACTAAAGGGAAAAATCCGAAAATCACAAAAAATAAAAAATAAAGGGGGTCCTATACCTATTTTGATATTCGCAAGCTCACTCATCAAAACCTATAGGGTACTTTCCGTTGATCTAGAATCATGCAATTTGGCAAAAAGCAAGATCTCGCAACACAAGCAAAGGAAAAAATCCGAAAATCACAAAAAGTAAAAATTAAAGGTGGTCCCCACACAAAAAACGGAAAAACCTTTTAAAGGCTGTATCTCTGAAATCGTAACATGTAGCTGGTTGAAATTTTCCCAGAATATGTTTATACTAATATAAATTATTGTTGTAACGGTACGGAACCCTCGTAGCGCGAGTTCCACACGCACATGACCGCTTTTTTTACATATAAATCCATCAAACTAAGGCTGCGAGTTTAGAGTTGGACGGAGTGCAATTTCAAACATTTACGAATTTGTTATCAATAAACACCAAGTTGCGAAATTCTTAAGAGTTACGTTTTATCCTAAAGAAACAGCACGTAACAAAAGTGTGAAAATTCATTACACTAACTTTATCCCTTTTCCCGTTTTTGAACTTTGACGCCTGAAAATTTCCTGAATTGCGCTTCGAACGTTTGGACTTATCGTTTATGACCGAATTACAGTATAATAACCGAATGTCCATAAATTTCCAAAAATCCATTTTTAGTGGACGCCTACGTCATAAGAGGAAACATTTTATAACGTGTTACGGATACTCAATGTGTAATTTTTAGAAAAAATTTAACCACACCTGAAGATAGCAACTCGTTGCTGAAACGCGTCGTGTTAAAACAGGAAGTCACAAGACGGACAACTAAAATACAAGGTAATTCTAATACTTCATAATAGTCATACTGACTTGGAGACCCAACACTCTAAAAATGTATCATTTCTAAAAGTTCCTAGTTTCATCGTATATGACATTTTGGCATTCTAATTTTATTATACTAAACTAAAATGACCGAAAGAAAGTCACTAATTATCCTTAGATTAATAATACTTTTTTAAGAAGACGAATTTAATTTGTCGAAATTAATAATTCTTCTCGACCGTTATCCTTTGACGACAGTCGTAAACTGATCCAGGATCACCGAATCACAAACAACAATGTGGCGATGTATATTTTTCAGTTGAATGTTTGCCAAGTCGATAATAATCGGTTCTTAAAATAACAATAAAATCTCTTCTACACACATTTTACACGGCGTCTGGTTGACAATATTATACTATACATAATATGTTACCGGCAATATGTAAAATCAGTCTACCAACGAAATTCCTAGCCAATCTGCAGAATGCCCAAATAGACTGGACATTTGCGGATTGACAAACATTTGCAGTCTGCTGATAGTGAATTATTAACTTCCCATTGGAAGTTATTGTAATGGGTCCGAAAATCGAAATCTAAATGGAGAAAAAAATTTTATGTTTCAAGGTCACTACACTATTTTTGCACTATTTTTAGAAAGATGTCTGTGTGTGTGTATGTGTGTACGTATGTGTCCATTTTTTCTAAGACGAAATCTCGAGAATGAAAAATGATATCGACTACGTTTGGGTACGCCAATCGACGCGTATTAACGTAAATATGATCTGAAACAATTTTTTTCAAAATCAGTTCAGCCGTTCTTTTTTCTTAACCAAATAGACTCCAAAAAAGTAGATTTTACACAATATCTCGCGAACAAAAAATTATATCGACTTCGTAAGGGTGTCAATCGAGGCGTGTTAACGTCATTTTGATCTGACAAAATTTTTATAAAAATTGGTTCAGCCGTTTTTTTTTTTAATTATTGTTAAAAATAAATAATAATTATGATTTAATGATTAAAATGATTACTTTTCTGTGTAATATCTAATTTAATTATTATTATTAAATATTTATCAAACTGGGGAGTTCGTCGTGTGGACCTCAAGGGTCGCACTTTAGTCCTAATAAACGACCCACCTCACGGCTTGTTTACTTAATGGTATAGGGAGGCACTTATATAATTTAGTACAGATGTGGGATTGATAAAATGTATACCGAATATTGAAATTAAGACAAATTTAACTACATAATTCTGGCCATGCGAGGTCAGTGTTAAGAGAACATAGGCGGCCTGGTTATATAAAGAATATATTACATATTTAATATTTATACACTAAACGTATATGCACTAAGCAGATATTAAAATTTAAAAATCTGAATCTCCTTAAATATGGTTAACGTATTGAAATGAAATAAGCGCCATTGTGTTTGTAGCAATGATTTATAATAGGGAACACTCATATATATCAATTCTTTTTTGACGTGAATAATGTCTAAATGTTTCATACTGAGGTGGTGTTTTAAAAATATTAGATGGAACGGAAATAGTCGGAAATGATTGACATGTGAAACAAAACACAGCATGCAGTGTAACTATTTTAAGGTCTCAGACACAGTCAGCCAGGTGGCCGTGTGGAAAAGAACGAGTCTACTGACATGTACAAACTCCAAGCCCAGGTTCGAATCCCGAAGGCTTTTAATATATATTTTTTTTTTTAATAATGAAAATATACTTATAGATGTTGGATACTAGTAGATTGTATGTCTAGATACGTAATGGGGCATATTACGGCGAGTGATGACACTCACACGAGTCGTAATACCATTACGTACAAGACATAATATGCTATTTTTTGCCATACTCACTACAAAATACCAACTTTTCACGTCATTTTCAAAAAATGTTGACAGTTCATTTGCGTCGCCATCATTCCTTCCACAGTGTGCCGCGAAGTTCGTGCAAGTAAGTAATGACAGGCGCACGCAAGTGTACGCAGGCATATAGAGCGAATAAACAGAAGTTGCTATGGCAACCGTTATTTTCTGCACTAGTGCGGAAAATAAAACATTTTCCGCACAACCTACCTATTAAATGACTTATTAAAGACCGCTATACATACATCAATTGTAGTGGGTATGGCAAAAAAATTTAACATTTATTTATTATATTTTACGAACATTTGTTTTTATAAGATAATAATAAAAGTTAATTTATTTCTTTCCATGACAACGAATACAGTTATTTATATATTCACATCTGTCGATACCCGTGAATGCGATACAAAAATATCAGTGTTTATTTTTACTTCCCACCTCTACTATGGTAGGGAAGTAATGGATTCAGTCCGAAAACAATATTTCGAGATTTTAACAGATTTTGACGTTTTGAGACCCTAGCAATCGTTTAAGATCATTTTCTGACTGATGTCTGTATGTGTGTGTGTGTGTGTGTGTGTGTGTGTGTGTGTGTGTATGTGTGTGTGTATGTGTGTGTGTATGTGTGTATGTGGTCAATTTTTCGCCTTCGATATCTTAAGAACGGAACAACATACGAGCATGCCGATTGTTCTATTGTGTTTATCAGCCTTTAACTTAGATCTGATTAGATTTTGAGTCAAATCGGTTCAGTGGTTCCTGAGATATTCAAAAAAACGTCCTCAATGTCACGTATTAACATAGGTAAAAAAAAATACAAATGAATTCTAGATGTTATAATATGAAAAAAATGTAAATATTTTTTTTCTCTAAAATGTATAGTTTTCGAGAAAAAAAATATTTTACTAAAAAAAATAAAAATTGTACGTAAATCAAGGTAACCATGATTTTTGCTATATTAAGTTAGCCATCAGTAGATCACCAAACAAAAAAGAGGGCCATGCTTTTTTCAAAGAATAAAAATTAAATTGTGTTTTAAAGACCACCAACAGCTAAGGTTATTTGGGCCTAGTCAAAGAACAAAAAAAAAGAGTGTTTATTTTTTGCAAATATTTACTAGGTGGGAAGTATAGGACTGGTCATCAGTCGAATTTTTTGTTACAGCTTCATTGTCTAAAACACGTCAGTCAATCTGCGAACATCCTAAAGGCTAAAACAACAACCAGTTTACAGTTGCCTGTCGATTTGGACATTCTGCAGATTGGCTGGACATTTCGTGGATTGATTGGTTTCGCATATTGCCAGTAACATATATACGACACTATTCTGCAAGTATTTCAACTAACTTGCGTCAAAATCTAAATACAGTGTAACTATACAGTTGACTCCCGCTATTAGTCCAGTTATCGGAGTTTACGGGAAAAAAATGTCGAGAATCTTCACACTTGTACAACACTACAGGCGTCATGCATGCTTTATGGGTACCTATTCGTTGTGAGCCTCGAAGGAGGAGTTTTTCGCGAGCGCTGTATGCGGCGACTTTATGCGTAAATGCTGTATTTTTAATGAGAACGTGTTGTAGTGTTGCAGTGAAAGAACAGATAATTAAAGAATGTAATTTTATTGTATGGCAAATTGAGTTGATAATAAACGAATCTTATAATAATTAATCGAACTTAAAACTAAATATAAGAGAAATGTAGCAACTAGATATCTAAGCAGGTTACAGATATGGTTCGGACCTAAACTAATACAGCAACAAAATGTGGAAACATAACCTCTACATAGTCCTAATAACTTAAAGCAGTAAATGCTTACTTACATTGAATTTTTGAAGAATACATTTACTTAACGTTTACAATACAATTAGAAAATTTGGAGGTATTATGTCAATTTCAAGTAATAAGCGAATTTTTTGCTCTTTCCTATAATTTCGCATACTAAAGTTACAGCAAAGATGCCTTTTTCGAACCAATAGGCGGCGCCAGTGTAGAAGCTCACAGCGAATACGTGAGTTGTATTGTGAAATAAGTTTGACCACAGCTTCCGTCACGCTCTTCCTATTAACAAACGAGAGTGTGTGTGTGCCACACGGTAGCAGTTTAACTTCTTGACTATTTTACTTACCCAACCATAGATGGCAGTGCTAACCAAACTCAGCGTGGAAGTTCATAAATAGTGCGGCAGTTGTTGATTGTATTTTATATTTTTCTTTCTCAATCTATCTATTTCTATTAAGTTGCTATATCGTTTTTTGCGCATAATTTGCACTCAATTCTGTAGGATAAGACCAAGAACACATGAGACGGTTTGTGACGAATCGGCAGACGAATCATCCGACGTTTTCTAAGCACACACAGGACGGTAATTATTCGTCGCCAATTCGCGACAGTTTTTTTCAATAAAATGGAGTCTAAAAAATAATTGTCGTGGGAACACTTCTACAGTAAACAATGTAGGTATTGATCCGACGTTTAACTGTAATAAAACGCTTTAGTCAGGTCATTAATTCATTTTGGTAACGGTTCAGTTCTGAATCGGCCCGTATGGCATGTATTTAGAGGTGAGCACATTACTATTATGTACATAACATAATGTGTTTACTTTTGCTGTTTCCCTCATTTTGTCTATCGGCCCTATTAAAAATGTTGTATTGCTCTGATTTAATATGCTGTGTTACACACATTTTAATGGCTGTAAGCTGTTCATAAAAATGTAGATGCGTTTTAAAATTGCTTACAAAAACAACTCATTTTTAACCGCGGGAACTGCGAGGTGCACTCGCGGGGTCCAGACATTCCCCCCTCTACGTCCTTGGACACCTAGCTTGTACCAGAAAGACGTCATTAATGCAATTACCGTGCAGCATTTTGACTTAAAAAACTCTAAGTCTAAAATAAAACTCGGGTCGCAGTGTCAAAACCCTTCCGACAATATAGTGTATTTGCTAATACTGGCATTGTGGCTTTATTATGTGAACTTAAGTTTGTTTTTGAACAAAATAAAAAATTTAACCCCTTAATACATCCCTTAAAATAATATTTTTTTTCTTAATTTCAATATTTTTATCAATGCAATCTCGGTATCAAATTAAATACACCCTTCAGTAAGTAAAGCACTATCCGCAAACTAGTGTTTTCATAAAATTTGTAAGTCCGGTTCTGTCGGGCCAATTTTATTAAAATTTTAGCAGCACATTTTAATCGTTACTAAAGGGTTAAATTTCAATTTTGAAACGATTCTGAGAATTTTTTCGGCATTTTTGGGCCCAAAAACATTTTTCAACCCCTAAAAACCACCCTTAAAATGATCCGATTGGGCCCATTTTAAATAGGCTTCGTGCGGTGATGGATTTCAACGTTCCTACCAAATTTCGTCAAAATCAATTAACTCTTTCGAAAGTTATTGCCCGCACACATATATATATATATAAATATATATATATACATATATAAATAGACATTTCCAAAAATGGTGCCAAAATGTTCAGGAGGCTATGAAACGTCGAGAAATTTTGGTCCGACCCCTAGGTCCCGCCATCCGACCGACGCCAATAGTGTATGTGCCATATGGCAAATACACTAAAAAAAACTATGAAACTGTTTTTATTACCGAAAATGTTGATGAATTCGAGCCTTTTCTGTATACAAGTTCATAATTCATTAATGTATCCTTTCTGTTAACTATTTTGTACAGTTTTACGTATATACATTATTTTTAAATTCAAAAGCTTATTTTACTTCACCCGTCCAGTGTTCCGAGTCTCCGACTATGTAGAAAAATACATATGTATAGATACAATATTCTGAAAACATTTAAGTAGATACGTACCTAACAAAAAAAAAACGGTCAAGTGAGAGTAGAACTCGCGCCACGAGGGTTCCATACCGTTACATCAATTTAATTAGTGTAAACTGTGTCTACGTTAAAAAGCACAGTGCAAGCTCGGACCTCACGGTTGACAGTTATAATATGGCTTAATTCAAATATAAATAATATACACAATGAATTTTTCCATTGTTGCATCATATTGTTACGTCATTTTCGATGGGTGTTTCAAACACGAATGCAAACTTAAGCATTCATTTGTATATATTAATAATTGCGATACTTTAATCGTATACGAACAATTTTCTGTAAGTATATTATATTATGGTTCTAATCAACCAAAAGATTAGATGTTTCCGATTTAATTTGCTTTGATAAAATAGAAAAACATTCTATGACTCAAGATTATTATTAAAAATGGATATTTCATCTTAGATTCACCCGTGATCTCCCGCATGTGAGATTGTACATCTCTACAGTAGTAAATAATTTAAATCAGCTCTCGCAGGTAGTGATATTTCAGTGACAAATTGCTTCATTAGGAAATAATTGATTGTTTAAAAACGTGTTACTGTAGAGTAATTGTCAACTCAGCCACCGCGAAAGTGGAAGTTTCGGGTTAGAGTCCCGACGGTGACATAGGTTTGAAAAATGAATTTTTCCATTGTTGCATCATATTGTTACGTCATTTTCGATGGATGTTTCAAACACGAATGCAAACTTAAGCATTCATTTGTACCTACCTATATATAAATAATATAGTTTATAATCATCGCGTACGATGGTTCCACTTTGAAAGTTATGTGATTTGATTATATAAATAATATAGTTTATGATCATTTCGTGCGATGACGCCACTTTGACAGTTATTTGGTTTGATTCCAATATAAACAAGCCGTGAGGTGGGTCGTTTATTAGGACTAAAGTGCGACCCTTGAGGTCCACACGACGAACTTCCCAGTTTGATAAATATTTAATAATAATAATTAAATTAGATATTACACAGAAAAGTAATCATTTTAATCATTAAAACATAATTATTATTTATTTTTAACAATAATTAAAAAAAAAAAAAAAAAAAACGGCTGAACCGATTTTTATAAAATTTATGTCGGATCAAAATGACGTTAACACGCCTCGATTGACACCCTTACGAAGTCGATATAATTTTTTATTCGCGAGATATTGTATAAAATCTACTTTTTTGGAGGTTATTTGGTTAAGAAAAAAGAACGGCTGAACCGATTTTGAAAAAATTTCTTTCAGATCATATTTACGTTAATACGCGTCGATTGGCACCTCAACGTAGTCGATATCATTTTTCATTCTCGAGATTTCGTCTTAGAAAGAAATGGACACATACGTACGTACGTACGTACACACACACACACACACACACATACACACACACAGACATCTTTCTAAAAGTAGTGTAAAAATAGTGTAGTGACCTTGAAATATAAAAATTTTTTTTCCTTTTTGATTTCGATTTTCGGACCCATTACAATAACTTCCAATGGGAAGTTAATAATATCCGCGTATACGATGACGTCACTTCCACTTGTTAGTATAAAAAACATTAATTTATTAAAATTTATTGATTATTTAATTATAATTATTTTTTGCCAGGATTCATGCCATAACAACACACAATCAGTGAAAATTTCAATTAGCCCTTACCGTTTGTGTCGAGATAGAGGTCTGTGACAGACGGACAGACAGGCAGACATTGATGCAGAGTAAAAGCCAAAAGGGTTTCATACGGAGGTACGGAACCCTAAAAGAAACATCTATTTAATATTGTATAGTACATTGAGTGTATAACATTTTATGTATGTAGGATTTTTTTCATTTTCAGTGATTGTATATATATAGGTATAGTGTACTATAATACTGTAAAGGCAAACATATGTAAACACGAGATAATGTATGTTTTCATGTCTTACAGCTAATCCCCGCCTAAAGGTACGTGCAGTATGGAGCTGGGATTCAAGATGGTAGCGTAGATCATAGCAGGGCTTGCTTAAATTAATGCATTGTTATATAATATGCGAGCGTACACAACGAAGCAGTGAGTGTAACAGGTATAAGCGCTGTTAGCTGGTAGATTCAAGAATGTATCCCACCATTCTTTCAGCGCGCTGACTACTACAATCAACGTGTGACAATTGTCAAATGGCCGTTACAAGTTTCACAATGCATGTGACTACTTTAATAAATGAAATTTTGCCTGTTTTTATTTAATTTGTTTTGAGTTTTTTCTAAGACGTATTTAAAAGTGTTAGGTTCCATATATACGTAAATATTCAAAAAACCGGTCTGGGTAAAATTTTAATTCTTGGTATAAATGATGAAATTCGCCATGTTTAGATCGTTTTCTATTAATAGAGTGAACATGATAGCTCCTACCCAAATTTGTATTTAAAATATACCACTTTGTAGCAGAAGAACACAAATATTTGACTTCAATATCTGACATTTCAAACGCGATTTAAGCTTGTATCAATGCTAGTATTAAAGCTTCGTTGTGCAAACCTATAAGCGCTTATAATTTCAGCCACCATCTACCATACATGCTACCATATAGAATCCCAGCTGCGTACTGCACGTACCTTTAGTGAGGGTAGTGAATGAGGCTGTAAAAAATAAAAATAATAATCATTGCCAGAAATTCAATGGCGTTTATTTCATTTCAATTATAAATATAGAAATCTGTACGAGCAATTGAGCATACGCAAAGACGCGGCCAATAGAACGTGGGCACATGCATGCACTCTCCCCTAAATGGCATATATACTACATCCCCGAATTTCTAAATCTATGATTTCAATAGGTTAAGTATTTACGGAGTTACAAATCGACTACTTTAGGGTGCCAATCGACGCGTATTAATGTAAATATGATCTGAAAGAAATTTTTTCAAAATCGGTTCAGCCGTTCTTTTTTCTTAACCAAATAGACTCCAAAAAAGTAGATTTTACACAATATCTCGCGAATAAAAAATTATATCGACTTCGGAAGGGTGTTAATCGAGGCGTATTAACATCATTTTGATCCGATATAAATTTTATAAAAATCGGTTCAGCCGTTTTTTTTTTAATTATTTTTAAAAATAAATAATAATTACGTTTTAATGATTAAAATGATTACTTTTCTGTGTAATATCTAATTTAATTATTATTATTAAATATTTATCAAACTGGGAAGTTCGTCGTGTGGACCTCAAGGGTCGCATTTTAGTCCTAATAAACGACCCACCTCACGGCTTGTTAGGTAGTTCGTTTTAAAAACGTGGTAGCAGTAGTCAGAAAACCGAGAATAAGAAGGCGTCGGTATTAAAAAGCTGTAGACGGGAGCTTCCTGTACACATTATATCTGTTAATGGATGAGTGTGCGGTTTTTTGTTCGCTGACTGGTCGTCTGAACTCTGAAACCGTTAAGTGGTTGTTGGTTTCTTATTCTTGTCCGCGAAGTGCGTTCTTGGCCAACGCCGTCCTTACAGACAGACACCGAGGAGAATGTTTGCCGATTGCCACCGCATCGCTTGTTTCTTCTCAAATGAATAGCTATTCGGGTTCAGAACTAGGGCTTCCACACCGGAATTACGAGATTTTGCAGTTCAAGAATTTCAAACAAAATTTTTAAACACATCAATTTCGGAATTGAAGAAATTAATAGGTGTCAAAATTCCGAAATGAATAGAAAGAAAAAAAATTAACACATTTTTGCTTAATTCGCCGACCAGAAAGTGGACTGTAAGAAATGAGAAGGCCGATTACATTTGTAGCCAGCGATTAATCTGGTAATAGGCACACAGAGAGACAATGGCGTCGCAAACAGGTATCACCACATCGCGTAGATTCCATAAAAACACATTGCGCATGCGTGGTTACTAATTTTACATTAATTTGTTTTGTTTTCATCCATTTTATATATGTAACTATACATTTTATTTTGTAATTTTTACACACTTTATTGGAATATTACGCAAATTATGTAATTTTAATTTACTTTATGTAAAAATCACAAATTTGTTTAACTTTACAGTAAAAGTCCAAGTTTTTATGAAGTTTTCTGTGTAAAAATAAATAATACTTAATGTAAAATCACTTAGAAAATCGAGCGAATTCTACTTTAACTTTCAAAGTACTTTTTACAGTGTGGACCTTAAATTTTAATGGATATATAGATTTTTTACCAATGATTGGTGACCTTTCTAATTAAAGAAGGTAAAAGTTTTTTAAGTTTAATATTCGGATTGTTCGTAAATTATTATTATTCGTCGAATTTTTTTTGTTTGCAAATTTCTGACTTTCAAAGTTTCATTCAACGTTTTTTTGTGTCTATAAACAAATTTCGACTTTAAAAAAGACATGTTTTTTCTACTTAGACCTTTTTCGATATTGGAACCAGTTCCGGAATTGAGGGTGATCATCGGATTAAAACTTATAATGTGCAGGCTGTCGAGAAAGTTGGACAAACATTTGAATATTTAACCGTAGTATTTTTCTTGCGCATAAATGTACTGTGTAGTGTGCATACCTATGCTAAATGTTCTGTAAACAAAAAAAAACAATCCCTGACACTCTTTGACAGCTGACCAAGGAGGGTTATTATAACTGACAGTGGAGCTTTACGTCTCTTCCGCGACACACTATTTTTGATGTTTAAACGTCTTTATTGCCCCCTAACCCCCCGGCCCAACTGTTGTTACGGTAAAACGTCCCGGAAGTGCCACTTGTGGCGGGAAGTTAAAACAGTTCTACATGGAGCATAATGCAATATTATTACCTGCTTGGTTAGCTGTAAAATTTTTTGAGGTATTCGAATCTGAATGTTTAATCGTCGAGAGTACAGAGGACTTGACTGCTTTTTTAAAGTAGTACTTTTATTGAATCTAATACAAGTTCATTAAAAAATAAGCAGTCATATGGGGACTGCCGACAGAAGTGAAAAATTATTAACATTAGTCTGGTTTTCACATCTATCAGCACTCCGAGCAACAATTATATGCATTTATATGGTTTATTCAACGCGCCTAAAGAAGTTTTCACTTCAAAAATTATAATTAATGTCAAAGAAAGAATATAAAAAATAAAAATATATAAATAAATATCATGTAGAATTTAGAACAAAAAAAAACACAAAAATTTAACGGTGCCGCTGAGTTTCGAACCGGGGACGTTATGCTTACGACGCACAGACGCTGCTGTCGTCACCATCGGTACAACTGAATGACGTGCCGTTTTTATTGTATATGCGCACGGGCAGGGCCCTCGCGCCCCTGAGTGCGATGTGTGCGATGCACGCGGGCGGCACATCCAAGGGGCGGCAAATGGCCTAGTTGAGTTATGTTTTTTGTACTGTATAGAAAAAATATACAACTGATATTATATCAATTTTATTTGTATACTCAAGCCTTCGTGAAAACTCTTACGAGTAGTTATTTCTTTTTTAATAAAATTCAAATTCGAATTCGAAATATTTCGCGCGCAGTTTTCGATTCGATCGTTAATTCACATCAGCGCGTAGACAGGGCGCCCCTATCGAGAGACTCCCGCGTATGTTTATATATTTATACTAGCGGACCCGTCCCGGCTTCGCTCGGGTGGTATGAAATTATGATTTAATAGCGGTCACCCATTACTCCGCTCACGTATATTTAGGATAGCTGATCCGGCAAACGTTGTTAATAATTTCTAGGAATAATTACATTACTCACTCGCTTCGCTCGTTCGTTTGAATTTTATTAATACACTACTCACTCGCTTCGCTCGTTCGCTTGAATATTTTCACCTACTCACTCGCTTCGCTCGTTCGCTAGAATATTATAAATACACTACTCACTCGCTTCGCTCGTTCGCCATATATGTATTTTTTAAAGCTTAATATAAAAATCGCGATTAAAAATCAGGGGTTGATCGTATAAGGGTGAAAATTTAGAGTTGTATGTATTTTTCAATGCTGAATCATGAAAAAATTAAAACAAAAAATTTTGTAAAAAAAATAAAAAAAAATTTTTTGGGGTGGACCACCCTTAACATTTAGGGGGATGAAAAATAGATGTTGTCCGATTCTCCACCCTACCCGATAAGCACACAAAATTTCATCAAAATCGGTCCAGCCGTTTCGGAGGAGTTCAATAACGTACACCGCGACACGAGAATTTTATATATAAGAAGATATATTTGGGATTTTTAACGTTTTTCAATTTGACATATCGTCTAGTGAGTTTATCCCCAATAAGGGGCGTCAATTATGAATCCGCACGCGGGCGGCATGAGGCCTTTGAGGGCCCTGCGCACGGGCACAGTTGTGACAGAGACATTCTAGCCCATAGCATGTCGGTAACGCGAACACATAAAATTTTCCCCTACCAAAAATCACTCAAGGCGCCTAAAGAAGTTTTCACTTCAAAAACACCTTTACAGTGTGAATTTCTAAAAATCCTTGTAGTTTTATTATTAAAGCGTATATGAATATTCAGCAAGCTTAGGATAGTTCTCATAATTTTGATTTATTCCGTGGTTTATTATTCTTTGGACATAAAACTTCAGTTCACCAAACGTAGTAGTAAAGTTTAATCTCGGTGTAAATCACAGGTTATTATTTTTTGCCATACCCACTATAAAATAGTTACCTACTTTACATGCGTGTATGTATGCATGGAATGGGTCAGTTATAACAGGCAGGTGTGTTGAAAGTGTTTTTAAAACACACTAATGTGGACAATAAACAGTCTCCATAGTGATTTATGTTAATTCTGTCTGATCTGTCCGCTATTACTTAACTACTCACGGCGACGGCCTGCTATAAAAGTTGGCGACTCAAATGAACTGTCAATTTTTTTTGAAAATACTGTACTCAACTTTACCCAATAGTTCTAACTTATAAAGTTATCTGCAAAAAAAATAAATGATAGCCCCCCCCAATTCATAAAATGGAAAGGTCGGCCGTCGCTGGTATACGGTGTCTACAGATTTGAAATTAGTGATATCAAAGTTGCGTTGCTTTTGAATGTAATAACTCCAGCGCACTACCAAATACAAACGTTACGCATCAATACTGAAATGCGTATAACGTTTGTATTTGGTAGTATATGCTGGAGTTATCACATTCAGAGGCGACGCAACTTTGATATCACTATATAAATTTCAAATCTGTAGACACCGTATACCGGCGACGGCTGACCTTTTCATTTTATGAATTTGTGGGAGGGGGATTTATCTTATAAAATCAATTATTGTTTGTAAAATATAATAAATAAAATAATAATTGTAATTTATATTCTTTTTATATTTTAGGTTGATATCCAATACTTACATATATATTATTTAAACTCGTACTAAGGCTTGAAAATGGCCGAGCATGTAGCAGTGCTGTTGTTTACATTGCGTTGCTATAGTTCCTCTATTACAAGTCCCCAGTTATCGGGTTCTAGCCCGAGAGCTGGTAAAAGTGTCAATTGGATTTTCAATTTATTATTAAAAAAAAAAAATAATGAATTGAAAATATGAATTGGTGCTAGGCCCAAATAACCTTAGCTGTTGGTGGTCTTCAAAATACACGATACCTGGCTACCTGGCTTACTTCAACATAGATCTTAACATGACAACTACTCTATTTACGTAACATCTAATATTTTTCAAATGCCACCCCAGTATGAGACATCAGGCGTTATTCACGTTAAAATTCTTAGAATAGCACCATTCGTCTATAGTCTCTGGTCTCTACTGTCTACATTAACTGTACAAAAGTAATTACATATTATTATTACTGGGTAGGTATGTATCCTACTTATAACAAGACTCATTACTTAAAGAACACTAGAGGATTATACGACTGGCGACCGCGGGTGGCGGTCGGTTTGATCAATGACCGGCCGCCAGAGAAGAACAGCCGGTGCTGGCAGCGGTCCAGACGTCGGTGACGATGTCGCCGGACGCCTTAAACATTGTGTTGTGTGTGTGTATGTTATATTATATGAACACGCGCCGCCCGCCGTATTCTCTTTACAGGGTGTAACGTAAAGTTACCACTAGATTTATAAGTTAATAATAATGGCATAAGGTTGCCTAGATTAGATTAGAGAAGAGGGCGTGAGGCAGACCTCGTCAACACCGCGACCTTAATAGATCTATTGTGTGGCCCTGACTTGTTTATTCCAATGCGAGGTTAAGGCTCTGGATGAATCCTAGAATCGCTCTGGAATCTGTATCCCATACTTGCTCAGGCGTTGGGAATGGAATGTTAAGGTGACGGAATCTTTGAGTCATGACTGCTTCACATTTGCAAAGCAAATGCTCCGATGTTTCAGGAGCCTCTAAACAGAAGCGGCATGATCCGTTGTCCGATACACCAATTTTATTAAGGTGATACCTCAATGGGCAGTGACCTGAGAAGAGCCCGGAAATAATTTTGAGCTCAGTTTTCTTTAAGCGTAAAATTTTTTCCGCTTTGTCGTTATTAGTTTTAATAAAGAGCTTCGCTTGACGAAGGCCTTTTGTATTTTTCCAATACAGGGAATGCTGTTTCTTTTCCCATGTTGTAAGAGCCGTTTTAAGGTAGCATTTTGATGTGCCACAATAAGGCTCCGGTCCAATGAAGGGCGTACCTGATAAGGTTGCCTAAACATAGATTGGAATTGAGTAAGATAGGTCCAAATTATATGGGTCAAAAATTTTTCAATCACCTAAATGATAACATAAAAAATATATCTAACCCCAAACGTTAAGACGGCTTGCAAAAATTTTCTTATAGACAAGTGCTGTTATAAAGTTGAGGATTTTTTTTTTGTAAAAAAGTGTGTTCATTTTAAGCAACAGTAGATATTAGGGACATCTTTTAAAAATTTTAACTCTTAAATTATTTGTTTGTTCATTGTTTATATTGTATTTTGTATTGACATATTTCATACTCCATTTGAGTTTCAAGAAATAAATAAATAAATTTTTGTCACTACTCGTCAGTGATATACCTCATTACGTATCTAGACATATAATCTACTATTTGTCCACTGCAGATGTGTCGTCACTATTTTTCTTATTCCGAACGCTCTTTTTTAACATACCTCTGTATAAATCGCATTTCATCGGAACTTCTCCAAGAAGTCTAAAGCGAATATGAATCGGGATACATTTAACCGCTCGGCGAAGCCGAAGCAAGCAACCAAACATGTTAAAAAGAAGCGTTGAGAATTGTTTCTTTATAATAATATTAGATATAAGCAGTTACAATGATTTCTTTTATTAATTATTTCTAAGTATATACCTACTTTTCAAAATATCCACGCTCTGTTGAATTTCGACGGGGTCAGACTAGTACTATGAATTAAATTATTGATTAGGTGTTAACTTTTTTTTCGCTTTTGTTTCAGGTGAGTGAAAATTAACTACCATTTTCAACAGAAACTACGGGTAATTATAGATTTTTACATTATTTTTGAATTAGTAAAATTGCTTTTTGCCCATCATCGATAGCAGTGTTTTTGAATTTTTTTTGCTCATAGCTCTCTTTTGAGTTTCATTAACCTCTGTGCCTACTTCTCATTGACTTCTTAGAAATTAGAAATATGGCGTGGTTTTCTGGTGGCCCATGTTGGGAGCCACTGATATTTAGTACATAAGTACTTTACTTGAATCTGTGATAATATAAAAGAGAGAAAGAGGTAATAGATTATAGACGTTCAATAAATAACATTTGATCATGTTCTAAAAAACTGAAGGATCTAAAGTTGTAGATTTGAACAAAAATTGCAAAATTCAACAATATTGGCTTTCTATGCATTCTTCCTGTTCATGGAGGACAGTGTGGTGTAACGGTTAGCGTAGCAGGCCTTTGGATCACACTGTCGTGGGTTCGAATACCACCTCCGCTCATGGATGTTTTGTGATGTCATTTAGTTTTAAGTTATTTGTTATTTGATTTGATGTAATTAGAAGACGCTATAATGACCTAAGTTGTCGACGCGTCTATAAATTATAATCTACAATAAATAAATAATAAACTTCCTGTTTATGTCTCTAGCAAGTTCAATCTTTCACAAATCACAGGATTCACTATAGTGTAGCGTCCAAAATAGACTTGGGTAATTCCGAATCTGTATAATAGTTCCAGGAACTGTGTTCTCTGTCAGAGAGATGTTTCCTATCTTTCCCTAGAACGCAACCGCTAGCATGTTCATATAGTTCCGATTGTAGAGAGTCCGTGAACTAGCAGCTTTTTCGCAGAGTTTTACTAGCTTCCGGATAGCAGAGATATGGGAGGGCATTCACAGGTTCCTTTGGGCTTCACGACAGCAGATTTTTCCGAGAGAATTGGCAAAGCACAAGAGTTCTGTGATAGCATAGACATAGCAGGGTAGCTTTAGATTTTAAGGGAGCAGATTTTTCGGGGGGAATCAACAAATTTCAGAAGCTCTTTGTTGCCTTGGTCACTTATTTTTAGTATCATACTAAACAACAAAAGAGTTAAAATATTCCATATTATAATTAGAAATAAAGAAAGAGTAAGAAAGATTTGAATCATCTGTTTCCTTTAACGCAAAGATGCCAGTGACACGGTGGAACTAGATAGTTCAGCGAACTATAGTTCTGCTCAACAAATGAAACATCATATGTTCATTCCATCTTTGGAACTGTTTAGCGCAAGTTTACTCCAAAAATTATTCTGAAATTAGTCAACGATTTGAACCCACGTGCTTTTGCAAATATCAAATAACACGTTATAGCATTTCTGTTGGCAATATTAGAACTTGTATAGAAATAAAAGATGTGGTGGGATCTGCTGGATATTGTGTTTGAGCCCGTTCATTCCGTGGAATGCAATAAAATTTCAAGTGAAATTACATACCGACGTAATTGTTAATATTTTCATGTGTTTTATTATATCCATGTGAATATATAATAGATACAGCGAGGAGCTGGATATGGAAGTGGGAGTCAGTCAGGATAGGGGACGGAAGGGGCACGGGAGTGTGCCTGTGGGACAACGGGGGATGAGGACCGGTTTGGTTGGTTATACGAAGCATTTGTATGAGGATCTTATAATGGGATGAACCGAATAGCGAAAACGTGGCGATGAGCGAACGAAACATTATAAGGATGGGGGGATCCCTGTGGACTGTCTCGAGGTGTGTAAATCGTGACCGGTGTACGGATACCGAGCTCGTATCTGCCGGTAACCTGAAGGTTGACTAGCTGTTGCTAACAAATAACAAGAACTTAAAATTCCGCATTGTTTGATTTAATTTGCCAGCATTAAATACTTACTTTAAATTTGTAATCATCACAACGTTTTTTATGATATTCTAAGCATACAGTCGGATTGTGGATACCAATGTACCATTATTATATCAGTTAACATGGCTCCTTTAGCTAACAGTCAAATTCATTAAATGCATCCTTAATCCTTACTAATATACAGGGTGCTGAATCGTGTTGCAGGTAATAGGGATTTAACTCGTAAAATCAAACTTTTGCGATTTCCTGCTTCCCTAATTATTTTAGGAAAAATATCTTCCAATAAAAATTTTAGAACATAAAATTCTGCATCTAAATCATTAAACAAAATTAATTTTGCATGCTTTGTGACGGCAGAAATTTGATATGAAAATGTTAAAATTATCTCAAAAACAGATAGCGATAGCCATGGAACTTGAACAAAATGATGACGTTTTAGCTGTTAGAATAATTTCTAATCATTTTGTTCAAGTTCCATGGCTATCGCTATCTATTTTTGAGGTAATTTTGACATTTTCATATAAAATTTCTGCCGTCACAAAGCATGCAAAATTAATTTTGTTTGATGATTTAGATGCAGAATTTTATGTTCTAAAACTTTTATTCGAAGATATTTTTCCTAAAATAATTAGGGAAGCAGGAAATCGCAAAAGTTTGATTTTACGGGTTAAATCCCTATTGCCCGCAAAACGATTCAGCAACCTGTATAAAAACCTGTTAAGTGCGACTTCGACTCGCGCACAATTAAGAAAGGAATAAATTAAAATACACTTCATTAAATTTAATTTATTTTTTAAATTATTTTTAAATTAAATTTCTTATTCAAAAATTCCAAAATATTTACATTATAAAAAAAACAAAACAAAAAAACAGTCGGATATGAACCTGGCTTTTCAGGGTAACATGCGAACGCCTTAGCCATTGCGCTATACAAGATAGCGAAAACAAGGTAAACTTGAGTAGTATAAGCGTTAAATTTTAAAGAAAACAACGATACATACAAAATATACGAGTATATGTATAGCCATGTATGGGGTGCCTCCTATAGGGATTAAAGTTTTTGATTTGTTATTATTAGTCAGGATTCATGCCACAACAATACACATTACACAATCTGTGAAAATTTAAACTAGCTACCTCTTACTGTTTGTGGAATAGAGCCTTGTGACATACGGACAGCCGGACAGACATCGTAGGTTCAGTACTAAGGTTCCGTTCGGAGGAATGACAATTGTATTTTTGTTGCTCAATCACGTCCTAACTCTTGAACGGATTTTCTTGAAAATTTGTATAGATATAGTAGAGGTATAGTACTAAAATAAAATATAGGCTCTTTTTTATTTCTTATCTCCGTCTTATGTTGTAAAATTTAATTTATATGTTTTAGCTATAATACGTGTAGAAAATAAGGCAAGTAGGTACCTACGTCATACTATATTATATTTACTTCGACACGCATGCGAATTGCTATGCAATGTGCCAGTCGCGAGCGGGCATCGATGACACATGGCTTTCTGTTCGTTACATTTATAGACAACGTCTGTCTGCTGCCCGTCGAAACGCGACAAATTCGGAAATTATTCAACCGGTTTTCACGGCTAACGAGATAAAATATGTGAGAAGGTTTTAGGTTTTTCATTATGCCGAGAGACACTAATGATCCCAGTTGTCGAGCGTCTATAATCTATTATCTCTCTCTCTTTCATTATGCTGTTATAACAGGGAGCTGTTTTTGCCGGACAACGGCGGGTAAATATGGCTAGTTTTAAATAAATGCGAAAATAAGACAGAATGTTGACATCCCGCACCAGGGAACGGAATCCTAACTAATATTATAAACGCGAAAGTGAGTTTGTTTGTTCCGCTTTCACGCCTCAACTACTCAACCAGTCTCTGTGAAATTCTGCACACGGGTAGCCTCCGAAATGGAGCTGAACATAGGCTATAATAACTGGTCGGCCCGGCTTCGCCCGGGTGAAAATTGAGGGTAATCTCAGATCAATTTAAAAAAAAAATTTCACTGTTCGATAGATGATAGTACTTTGCTTTAGGCTATAATAACTGGAGGACCCGGCTTCGCCCGGGTAAAAATCAGGGGTAATCACAGAAATTATTACCTACTGAACCGATTTCAATTTTTTTTTCACTGTTCGATAGGTGAAACTTTGCTTAAGACATAATAGTTCAATAAAGTAAAACCGGGGTACTAAAATAATTCCTGGAGCAATGAAATTTGGTGAAGTGGTAGGGACCGCCCACCGAAGTTGATCCCCGAATATAATAAACGTCCAGTGTCCGGTATTTGGTGTTCATCCCTGACATGTGTACAGGGTGGCATGTAGTCTGTAGAGGTGCTCTTCATCTGATGATGAAAGGGTTGGTGGCGGGGGTGTGCGTGTGCAACCCTTGCTACTTTCATAATGAAGTTGGCGAGCCAAATGTGAAGCACTAGAACGCGTTTCAGTCTATTAAAATAATTACAAATCGTCTACTGGAAACGGTAAAAAAAATTCGCATCTCAATGTTGTAATATTTGTTTCAGTCAACGATACTAATTTTTTGAAAAACGATTGACTTTTGGACAAAAATTGTAGCTGCAAAAAACTTTTTGAACAAGTTTTGTACCTCAGATTGAAAAAATGGAACCCTTATAGGATTACTTTGTTGTCTGTCTGTCTATCTGTCTGTCTGTTCGTCAAGACCCTTTTTCTCAGGAACTTGAAATTAATATCAAAAACTAAGGTCTGTAAACCCATAGTCCTGTACTAAAACTCAATGCATTAAAGATTAAAATTCACGTATTTTTTGATACGGTACGAAACGCTCAAGGCTCGAGTTTTACTCACACTTGATCGTTTTTAAGGTTCCGTACCTCAATAAGAAAAAACGGAACCTTTATAGGATCACTTGTTTGTCCGGCTGGCTGGCTGGGTGTCCGTCAGTCAAGACCCATTTTCTCAGGAACGGATAGAGATATCAAGTTGAAATTTATACGAAATACCAAGGTCTACGGTCCCTTAGAGGTGTAAAGAATTTAAGCTTCTAGGTCAACGCAATCAAAAGATACGGCCATTTTGTCATCTCATCAAAAACCTATAGGGTACTTCCTGTTGACCTAGAATCATGAAATTTGGCAAAAAGTAAGGTCTCGCAGCACAAGTGAAGGGAAAAATCCGAAAATCACAAAAAGTAAAAATTAAAGGGGGTCCTGTACCTATTTTGATATTCGCAAAATCACTCATCAAAAACCTATAGGGTACTTGCCGTTGGCCTAGAATCATGAAATTTGGCAAAAAGCAAGGTCTCGTAGCACAAGTAAAGGGAAAAATCCAAAAATCAAAAAATTAAAGGGGGTCCCCACTTCTCACACATAAAACGGAAAAACCATTTAAAGGCTGTATCTTTGGAACCGTAACATGTAGCCGGTTGAAATTTTCACAGAATATGTCTATACCTAACAATTATTGTTGTAACGAAACGGAATCCTCTTAGCGCGAGTTCCACACGCACTTGACCGCTTTTTTTGTTATTGGAAACGCTTAACTTTAGGACATAAAACATGTTCAAATTGTTATTTTAAACATTTTTTGTAACCGCAATTTTTGTCCTTAAAGACAAGTGTTTTTGACAAAATTTGAAATAAATATTGGCAGCCGTTTTTAAAAAAATAACTGACAGGATCCAGATCATATATCACTAGGCGAAAAAAGAGAAACCCGGTATATGTCGATTTTCCAACAGGCATAGCCCATGTCCCTAGAATATAATGTTAATTGGAATTTATTTTGAAATTCCCGCGCAATCACTGTTTAAAGTTACTAATATTTTTAAGTGACTGTCACATATTTTGTAACGATGCTCATATTGTAATCAACTGTAGGAAAGTTGGCAATGATCTAAGATACGCACTTAGTTATTAATTATACCAGTCTCAATTATATTACTCTTAATTATATTAATTTACTTTAAGAGATCTATCAATGTTCAAACGTGAAAAACAAATTGTAATATTTACAACGAAGAGAATTTATATTTTAGTTCACTATTTATATCGTTTCACTCACGTCAAATTAATTATGTTGGATTGGAGAATCGGGAAGAAATGAGAAATTTCAGAATGTAAAAAAATTTCTTCTTACCAAACTGGTTTATTTCTCCAAATCTTCATGGTTTCCGGGCTTGTAGGCCGTGGTCCGGTGGTATTTCTACCTGACGTTTCGTCTACAACTGCGGTAGACATTCTCAAAGGCGATGTGGTAGCGGTCGAAGTGTCCTCCTTGGCGGCTCACAGGTCAATCCTCTCTTCTTCAAAAGTCCGGGCATGGTTACTAAATCCGGACGTATGGCAAGTCTAGAGATAATTATGGGGCGTGTGACGGTCAGTTTGTATCTCTTTTCTACATAGTGCGCTATATAGATTATAGAAGCTGGCCGACACACACTCTATCTCTCTTCTATTTTTGATGGCAACTTTTAATACATTGTTAAGATACGGATTGCGCTGTCCACTTCTCTATGTCTGTGCGTATTATCAACATTATGTTACGTTCCGACATTAACGTAGTGACGACAATTCGACAACGTAATATCAACGTTACATCCACGTACTGACAATGTAACATCGACTTTGCGGTACGTATCGACAATGTAACACCAAAGTAACAACCAGTGATGAGTGTATATAAATTGCTATACGGAAGCCGATCCTGAGAAATTCTTCAATAAATCTAGTCTAAGATTTTGACAGTGGATTGGCGTATGGATCAATTAAATTTTAACACTGATTTTAGATATTCATTTATTAGCCGACGTTTCGGTTTTTTCCCCGAAACGTCAGCTAATAAATGAAAATCTAAAATCAGTGTTAAAATTTAAATGATACATACGTCAATCCACTGTCAAAATCTCTGACATTATAGCGTTATATGAGAACTGACGGAAAACCTCCGTGGCTCAGGATTAATAAAAGCAATGTTTAAATTATTTGCATGTATTTACTAATGCCATCTTTGATACTCTGAAGATGAGACGAAGAGTTGCTGAAACGTTAGTAAATTACATGCAAATAATTTTCCTTCAATTTTTATTTCAATTTTAAGGATCGCTTTCTACTCTAAAAAACCTTTAGAGTCAATCCAACCATTACACCGTAATACCAGGGTTCCGTTTTTCCTTTAGAGGTACGGAATCTTAAAAACGAATATTTTTTTGATTTTCAAAATTATAAATGTTATTGTTAACAGTTCAAATGCGAACTGGGTGGTTGAATCGATTTTCGACGTGAGAATATCGAGAGAGAGGTCAATACGTATAAACATCAGTAAGCTCTAGACGACGAAGACGAGGGCAGCAGAAAGGGAAGGCCGGGCTACTTTTACTGATGGCTTTCGACATAGTTGTTTCAATAAGTAAATGGATTCGCGACAAAACAATTTGTTCAATCCATTAGCGTAAAACATTTCAATCAAAATAAAAACAGACAGACTGAGATTCTGAATCACTTAACACTTAGCACGGAATGTTAAGTGATTTTATGTTTTGACAATTTATCTTTTGCTGATTAATCTGCAGATATTTACTGATTAATGTTAATATCACCTGCTGTACGAGCAGGTATACGTCTTGAATGCGTCCATTTTAAATGCGCTAGATGCCATTTAAATCACTGTCGATTAATTAGGTTAGGATAACAACATGGCAGAATTTTACACCTCTAAGCACACTCAACATCGTTTAAAGTTATCAGAATGTTTTCAAGTTTGATATTCAGTAACTTACTAATGCTTCAGAACAGTATTTCTCAATCTTTTTTACTCGTGACTCTCTCCTGAATTCCATTTACATCTGTGCCTCCCCCCTTCATTGTCTGTCTTATTTAGAAAAAATCAGTCAAGTATACCAACTCTGTTTGTACACAATGAGTTCTGTATTTCAAAAATCATCTGACCAATTTTGATTAAACTTATTTGTCGTTAGTTGGGATGATGAAGACTAGAGACACAATCCTATAAGAATGACACCGAAACGTCATCACTCGACAATTAGGTATTTAAGTTTAAAAAAAATTATTAATTTTTTAATTTTTTCTAATAATTTAACATAAATAATATTGAAAATCGAAAAGAAAAATTTTTTTAAAGCTATAGATAAATTACTAAAAATTAATTAAAATGTATAAAAATTTAAAAAATATCACGTGACTTCAAAACGCGCCAGGAATGTTTGTGACGTCGTTATGTTAAAATGTGTCTGCATTTGTTGGTATTTGTGTATATGTATTACACATACTATCAAAAATAATAAATTTTTAACTTGGTAACCATGGATACAAAGACCATAGATAACATAATGACGTCACACGCGTTCGGATTCTTTCGGCGCGTTATCGGAACTGAGTTTAAAAATTAATTTTTATTTAAATATAACTTTTTAATTAGTAATCAAAAAAATTAAATAAAAACAGTTTTGCTATAAAACTTGATGTGGTCCTTCCATTTAAGTAAAAAAAAAAATTCGCTTAAAAACCCAATTGCTATTGTTCCGATCACCGCCTACTTGAGCTCGATGGCGTAGTACATGCCGTCTATGGTAAAAACCATTAGAGAGCAGCAGAGAGGGTAACGGTTGTCAAGCAGACAGTCCGTTGCTAGAGGTCGCTAAGTGAGGGCGGTGCTTTGCCGCCAATACGCTCATGACATTCTAAGAGTAACCGGGCTATAAAAACCATTAGAGAGCAGCAGAGAGGGTAACGGTTGTCAAGCAGACAGTCCGTTGCTAGAGGTCGCTAAGTGAGGGCGGTGCTTTGCCGCCAATACGCTCATGACATTCTAAGAGTAACCGGGCTATAAAAACCATTAGAGAGCAGCAGAGAGGGTAACGGTTATCAAGCAGACTAAGTGCTTTGCCACCAATAGACGGATAACGTCACTGTGTAATTCTAAGAATAATCGGGCAAATTGCTTGTTTCTAGATCAAATAGCTTCAGTAGTTCCAGAGATAAGGAGAATCTCTCCCCCTGCGAAGCGAAGTCGGGCTGGTGTTAGTAGGTTTCCGCCAATACGGTAAAAAGAACTAATAAAAATTTAATTAATTAATTCATTCAGAAATGCATTTAAAAAGTTGAATAAAACATAACCTATAGCACTTCTAGAATCATAAAGAACATTAAAAAAAAATTCATCGAAATCCGTCAAATAGATTTTAAGTTAAATCGGGACAAACATACATAGATACAAAGAATTTTATATAATTATTAGTATAGATATAGATAGGTACCTTAAATAGATATACTAATAATAATAATAGATAGCAGTTAAATTCTCTTCAATAGTGTGATTTCAAACCTTTACATTCTGTGTGTGACTGTGTTTACATTTTGACCTTTTCTCGACGGACAAAGTATATTATGTTTGAATCTGTACTTCTATACTAATATTATAAAATTGGTAATTTCTGCACTTTGTACAATATATGCACTACTGGCTATCGATCGATGTGTTCGTATATACAGGGTGAGTTCGACCACCCGTATCAGTCGTTTTTTTCGAAAACGGTTAGTCTTAGAGAGTTGTGTCAAAAATTTGTATTATAAAAGCCCTAATAAAGAATCGAATGGTGATAATTTTTTTTCCGGGAATGTCGGCTTCCCTATTAGTTTGCTCCAGAATGTCCAGAACTCCGGAATTATAAATGTAACGATAAGTCGAAAGTGGTATTGTTGAAACGATCTTTAAAAAATAAGCAAGTTTTGTAGGAACATTTTTTTTATTACTGCCACCCCTGTTAAGTAATATTTGTTTGAAATTACTAAATTAAAATGTCATAAATCATAATAACGAACTTTTCAAAAGTCCGCATTTAAAATCTAGTTACCTATCTATCGATCATTAAACACTGAAGAAGTACACTCACAGTATAACCAGAAGAGCTCAGTAGTATGTATTAAAGAGTAAATGGAAGACAGTTTGAACACTTGTGACAATGTCTAAGGCTGCTAGATTTTTAATGCCGACTTCGATCGTTATTATGAAAATTTGATTTAATAATTTCAAACGATTGTTACTTAACAGGGGTGGCAGTAATTAAATAATTTTTCCTACAAAACTTGCCTATTTTTTAAAGAGCTTTTCAACAGCACCACTTTCAACCTATCGTGCTTTCTAAAATTCCGGAGTTTTGAACATATAATAATTTATATTTATACTTATAGAAATTTACAGGGGTGGCAGTAATAAAAAAAATTTTCCCACAAAACTTGCTTATTTTTTAAAGATCTTTTCAACAATATCACTTTCGACCTATCGTTACATTTATAATTCCAGAGTTCTGGACATTCTGGAGCAAACTAATAAGGAAGCTGACCTTCCCGGAAAAAAAATTATCACCATTCGATTCTTTATTAGGGCTTTTATAATACAAATTTTTGACACAACTTTCTACGACTAACCGTTTTCGAAAAAAACGACTGATACGGGTGGTCGAACTCACCCTGTATAGTAACGTGCCTACAAAGTCCACATCATGAGAGAGTCATGTTTTTAATGATTTATACAGAAGTTAATAACTTTAATAAAAATAAACTAAATCGTAACTTAGTCTGTAATTGTAAAGTTCTAAGAACTAGAAGAGCGAATTTTCCGTTTTCATAATTTTTTTCCTGTTTTTCAAATTTCAATCTATCTATATCTATTTGTTTGGTTGAACGCGGTAATCTCAGGAACTACCAGTCCGATTTGAAAAAATTTTTTTTTGTTAGATAGCCCATTTATCGAGGAAGGCTATAGGCTATATAATATCACGTTACGACCAATAGGAGCAGAGCATCAATGAAAAATGTTGCAAAAACGGGAAAAATTATTCCTTTTGAGAGCTTCCGGTGCGTGCGCTGCGTAAACGGTTAAAGTTACGCAAAAATCATGTATGACGGAATTGTTCCCGGAAGCTTTATATATACAGGGTGGACCAGGTTATAGTAGCAATAATTCACCATTCGATGGTCCATCGAAAAATAAGTCGACATGCATAATTTTATTTTTTTCCAAAACGCTTCCTAAGAGAGATACACCCCTTCAAAGTTCAGTTTTAAAATTCTTTTTTTTGTCCTAACGCTCAGGTCATTAATGCGTTTTTGACCAAATTTGGTACAAGTATTTATGCAATAGATACACATTACTTGACGTAAGTAACTTTTGTCAAAATTGTCAAGTGGCGTAGATACAGGGGGGTTCTTTCACTTTTCCCGCCCTGTTTTCTGCGCCACTGGATATTTTTAAAGAATAACATTTTTTTCAAATTCCCTGTTCAATTTAGAAAAATAGAGTTACTCTTGCAAAATTTCGATTTGATGCTTCGTTTACGAGATAATTAAAGTTGAAAGTTTAGAACACTTCTAAAATAGCCACCTATGAAAATAATAGGTCTGGAATCTTGTACAACAATTGTAAACTTTTTACTGTTTGACGAATTTAAATAAATAATTCATTAATTAAATTAAAAACAACAAATAAATAACTTATGAAAATAACCAACAAAGTAGGCGATACTTGGTTTTGAGATAATTTATGACACTTGTCAGTATTGATTTTTAAAACTGGACTTTGAAGGGCTGTATCTCCCTTAGGAAGCGTTTTGGAAAAAAATAAAATTATGCATGTCTACTTATTTTTCGATGGACCATCGAATGGTGAATTATTGCTACTATAACTTGGTCCACCCTGTATATATCGAACGAGCGTAGCGAGTGGATAATGTAATTCCTAAACCACGCAACGGATTTTGATGCAGTTTTCACCATTAGTTAGATAATTTTTCACGGAAGGTTTATATATATAGCGAACGAGCGAAGCGAGTGAGTAATGTAATTATAATATTCAAGCGAACGAGCGTAGCGAGTGAGTAGTGTATTTATAATATTCAAACGAACGAGCGAAGCGAGTGAGTAGTGTAATGCACCCGGGCTTTCTTAGCACCCGGGCGAAACCGGACGGGGCCGCTAGTTCTATCATAATAACGGCAACGGAAGTTTTAAAAATTCCAGCAACGTGAGTTTATTACTTAAATTTTAAATTTGTTAATTACTAATCAGTCTCCAATAAGACGTGTGCTAGATACAGTAAATTAGCTATAGATTATAGCCCAAGGAAGAACATTAATAAATATTGAAGTAAAATTATCTCGCGGCACAGGTTTTTGTCATTAAAGCCGATGCTCATTTAATTATGTTATTTACAATAAAAATATGGCGAAGTCTTTGCCGAGAGCGATTTCAGATTCACATAATTACAGGAAATTAGAATGTATTTTTATATTGGTTGGTTTCAAGGATGAGTGAAAGATACGAATAAATGTATTACATGGGATGCTCCTGCAGATCTATGACAGTCGTTATATTATTATTATTATTATTGTAGATTATAGACGCGTCGACAACTCAGGTCATTAGCGTCTTCAGCACAACAATTAATAATTCAAGTGTGTATTAGAATCTTATAGCCGGCATACACAAACCGACTGATACGAGCTCGGGCTCCTGGGATCGCCAATTCTCAAAGAACATTGGAATGCAATTGCGGGAACAACTAAATTCCAATGTTCCCCTTGGGGAAACAGCCGTTATAGAAAGCATACTTTTTCGTTGTGCAAAAAAATTCACAGATTTCGCAATCCTTGCAACCATCGAGGACATTGGAAATGATAACAGCATATATGAAACATAATTAACTGTTTATTATACACACAATATTTATCAATGCACTGTTTAGTTTTGTCAGGAATAACCCTATTATTCTTCTGTTATATACTTAACTTTTAAATGGATTTTTCTACAGTATTTATTAACATTTGCTCAAAAATAACACCGCAGATCGTCGCAAATACCTCTCAATTAACTAGACATGATATAAAACACATTTCGAAAAAATTGCACTTGTTCAATTTCGCATGATTGCTCCTCACTTGATCGCGACACCGTTGTCTTTTGGCCTTGAACGAAAACTCGTAACTCTGCCCCCATATACGAACATAAACATTTCCAATGTTAAAAAACTGAAAAGTGTATATAAATGTAAAAATGTCCCAACCCTTCGTTGTGATTTCAGATAGTAAATTCTTCTAACCCCTAAATTATTCGTTATTATGTTGAGTGTAATTGGGATAGCAGGTCAAACTAAAAGCATTACACTGTATGCGTCGCTTACTATAAGAAGTTAAAGGACTCCACTATCCTGTCTCCAAATACACATCTTTTTCACATTTTATCTTACCTGTTCGTAGCGATGATATCTAGCAGACAACTTTTGAAATATCTAAGCTTTAATTTATCTGTATAACATCTAAGCAAGTAACTGAAGTACCTACTGGAAAAATCATTACTGCAGTTAATGTCAGAGATAATTTTAATTTCGATTTTCACTGAAACCTTATCTTAGCCAGATCATAGACGGATAAAAAAATTTGTCAAATGTCATGTTTCAAGGTCAAATATAGTTTCCGAATGCGACCGAGGAATATTATAATATATTATACCAAAATTTGCCATTTTTCGGTCCCCTTCAGTCACCATTTTGGACTAAAAAAATAAATAAAAAAATGTTTCTTACTTTACTTGATGAGACCTATTCTGATTCATAGACATTCCCAATTCCCATGATGGCTATTTTGAACATTATTATTTTTAACCCCTTTTCGACATACCTACGAGAGTCGCCTTTATCTACATAATATATAAATTTCTGGTGTCTGTCTGTTCCGGCTAATCTTCGAAACGGCTTAACCGATTGCAATGAAATTTTGCATACACATGGAGGGCATTGTCCGTAAGGACATAGGCTACTTTTTTTCAAGTTAATTGTTTATAACAATTGAATTTGTTATAAACAATTGAAAAAAGAATCTATGTAATGAATTCGAGTTTTTCCGACGGGAAATTTTTTCTTTGACTAAACTGACGTTACCAACGATATAACATGAACTTAAACAAATCCCATTTGTTTATAACAATTAAATTTGTTATAAACAATCGACAACGGGATCGATGCAATGAATTCGAGTTTGTTAACGGATAATTGTTTCTTCGACTGAAAGAACGTTACTAACACTAAGACATGGTCTAAAATAAAGAACTATTGATTATAACAATTGCATTTGTTATAAATAATTAAAAATAGAATCTATGCAAAAAATCCAAGCGAACGAGCGAAGCGAGTGAGTTATGTATTCAAAATATTCGAGCGAATAAACACCACCAGCCCGGTTTCGCTTCGCAGGTGGAGAATTTCTCACGGGGGATAATAAATCATAAATCGAAATATACGTGGACGAAGCCACGGGTAACGGCTAGTATTATATAAGTTTAGTAACAAAAATTAGCATTTTTCTGGGTGGGGGTCACCAGCTTACATAATATAAGGTAAGTAATTTTATTATTGTAGCATTTATAGTTTAGGTGCTAGAAGACTCTGACAGACAGACAAACAGACGGAATTGTGAAAACAAGAGAGTTCCACTCTTTGGATACGGAACCTCATAAAAATGTTACCGACCGCACGCAACACATACGACGAGTGTGTTTTCTTAAAATGACATTTTGAGTATTCTAAAGAAAAATTTCTTATTTACCGACCGCGCAGAAAACACAGAGGCGCGATTGTGTTTTGTTCTGAAAGCGGCACGGAGTATAGAAGGCAGTCAACAGCCAAGAAGATAGCTAATTAAAACGAGAGACACATGGCTAGAAGAGATTTCATTAACGTTAATTCCGCTTTATATCTCTCATCTCGTTCTAAGTTTCAACTTGCACCGACGTATTCTTATTAGAGAGAGGCGCCTCCCGTCCCTCTCGAATGTGTTCCTCTGTCTCCGGCCCGCCGCCGACCCGTGTACCGTTCTCGCGTTCCCTCGTCTTCCTCCCGCCACGCTCTGCAGGTCTGAGGAGACTGCTGTAAAGACCTACACACACTGTAAGAAATGAGAAGACCGATTACATAGATTATCGATGGTCCATTTGTAGCCAGCGATTAATCTGGTAATAGCCACACAAAGAGACAATGCCGTCGCAAACAGGTATCGCCTCCACATCGCGTAGATTCCATAAAAACACATTGCGCATGCGTGGTTACTAATTTTACATTAATTTGTTTTGTATTCATCCATTTTATATATGTAACTATACATTTTATTTTGTAATTTTTACACTCTTTATTGGAATATTACACAAATTATGTAATTTTAATTTACTTTATGTAAAAATCACTAACTTTACAGTAAGATTCCAAGTTTTTAAGAAGTTTTCTGTGTAAAAATAAATAATAATGTAAAATCACTTAGAAAATCGAGCGAATTCTACCTTAACTTTCAAAGTATTTTTACATCCATTTTTTACAGTGCACGCGCCTTCTAGTTGTAATTTAATGTGGAACGATGTAAAGAACCATATACTTGCTGAATTATCGCGAATCTGTTTAATTTTTTTTCTATGTAAAGATATCATTAATATTGTTTATGCTTCCTTGAATTTGTAAATAGATTCATATCCGATTTATAGGGTTTAACAATCGGGTCTCGGGATAACTTGCCAGAATGGCAAGATAATGGCGTCCATATCAAACCCATGCAATAATAGTAAATAACCAGATGATAACATCGGTCCATGACTAATATGCTTAATATAATGGATCATCGATGGCAAACGATATTGGCCCAGCGATGGTAACATTAGCTTGGCCAATCAATGTTAGCTGATTTTAGTTAATTTGTTACTCGAAGTCGGTGCAAGTGGCTCTAAATAACTGTACCTAACATAAAATGCATTTTAACTAAGAATACAATGAAAATATAATTTGATGGATGTTTTGAGGCAGTTAAACATTTTTTATACGAAATAACACCAAAGAATGTAGACCAGGCGTGTCAACTGTCATAAAATTTTACTAAAAAACTATCACACTGTTGTGTGTTGTAACCGCAGACGTTCTACATAGCGCTTTGCTTGCATTTACGGCCGGTCCGGAACTGAACAGTTTAAGATGACAAAACTGGAATAAATGTAAGTACTTTAATAAATAAAACACACAAAATTGGCTATAGCTGTCCAACTTTATTTTTAATCCAAGTGTGCAAGCTTTCACGGCCGGCATTGTTCCAAGTCTTCATGGTTTCCGGAAACCATGAAGACTTGATTTATTTTTAATAGGTACTACGTTTTGGTCTGTTATATATAATCAGATGCTAATGACCTCTGTTGTCGAGCGTCTATAATCTACAATTCATTCATAAGAGACCCTTTTCAAGCACTGAAAAGGGTCTCTTATAACAGACCGAAACGTATACAGTATTAAAAATAAAATTGGACAGCTATAGCCAGTTTTGTGTGTTTTATTTATTTAAAGTAATCTTTTTCGCTGTCGGTAGAAGCTAATAAGTGGAATAAATGTATTTCAGTATTGATATATCTGTATGAGGTACTAACTGATCTACCCGACTTCGATCGAGTGAACTTTAGAATGTCGGCGTTTCGCTCATTTTAATATGCTACCTGCAGAAGGGCGAAAACATCGATAAGTTTTGACAGAAAGGACCGTTAAAACACGAAAAATTTAAATCAGCAGAGGTACATTCAGTGAAACAGACAAAGAAATCAAAGACAGAGTCAGCGCTGTTCTTCCGTTCGGGTATTTCTTTCAAAAACCATCGAAGACGAGTATTTTTCTCGAATTTTATGTTTCCAAGCCGGTCCTGCCCGCCAGAGTACCCTCGCGAAACGATTTTTCGAAAGTACGTAACTCTTCGATCTTAACAAAGACGTACGCATGTCATATTTCATGTTTCTAAAGGTACGTGCAGTATGGAGCTGGGATTCTAGATGGTAGCGTAGATCATAGCAGAGCTTGCTTAAATTAATGCATTGTTATATATGCGAGCGTACACAATGAAGCAGTGAGTGTAGTAGGTATAAGCACTATTACAAGAGCTGGTAGATACAAGAATGTATCTCACCATATTCTTTCAGCGCGCTGACTACTACAATCAACGTGTGACAACTGTCAAATGGCTGTTACAAGTTTCGCAATGGATGTGACTAGTTTAATAAGTGAAATTTATAAAAAAGACATATTTGTTTTGAGTTTTTTCTAAGACGTATTGAAAAGTGTTAGGTCCCATACGTAAATATTCAAAAAACCGATTTGGGTAAAATTTTAATTCTTGGTATAAATGATGAAATTCGCCATGTTTAGATCGTTTTCTATTAATAGGGTGGACATGATAGCTCCTACCCAAATTTGTATTTAAAATATACCACTTTGTAGCAGATCACAAATATTCGTCTTCGCTATCTGACATTTCAAACGCGACTTAAGCTTGTATCAATGCTAGATCAAAGCTTCATTGTGCAAACCTATAAGCTCTTATAATTTCAGCCACCATCTACCATACATGCTACCATCTAGAATCCCAGCTGCGTACTGCACGTACCTTAACTTGGGGGTTTCGAAGTGATAATTATTATTCGAATGAGTTCATGATTTATTGTAACCCCTACTTTACACAATATTTTCTCCCCGAGTAGGTATACTTAGGCTATTATTACGCTGCGACGAAAGGGGAATGAGCAGTGAGCGAAAAATGTAAATCAAGTCGGGAATCTCGCACAAGATTCCCCTTCCAACTCGACCGAAGCAAAGACAAATATTGTAAATTATAGACGCTCGACAACAGAGGTGAACCGAATAAGCAAAGCATATGAGATTCCATTTAAGCTCGATCAAACGAGAGAAGCGCTTTAACTAGATCGAACTAGCGAAGCGAAGTGTCTTAGTTTAACGCTGCTGGGTTGCAGAAAGCATTGTCAAAAATGTGACTTGACAATGATCAATAATTAAATAGTGATAATATAATTACAGTTGTTATAAATGCATGGGAGCAATCTAATGTCGTTGCAATCTATTGTCAATCAATTTTTCTTGTATGAAAAAACATTTCTTTTTGTTGTTAAAAAAATAATATTTTTAGTCGGGTCTAATAGTTTTGGTTTTTTTTATATATAATAGGTTCTTTAACATATAATTTAGAAAATAAATAACTGTATCGATTTATTCATTATTTTATTTATTTGATCTTATATACAACTTATTAACTATAATTTATTACTTAGTCGGACAGAGTAACGTCCTTCTCACATCTATCCTTCTGTCTCTCTATCCCTCGTATGACCAAATTCATTGTTATTTATACCAGTCTATTTGATTAGCTTTGCGTTCTTTAGCTATCACAGTTCTAAGTACCTGTTCATTGCCCTCGCTGAGTTTGCAGTAGCAATGAACTCAATAATTCCCTAATGTGCAAAATCTATATACATTAATTATTGTGCAATACTTATATATACTACACGGGCAATCTTGTGAAAGACCGTTTAAATGACATGCCTAACCAATTTCATATCAAAATATTAATACTAATTGACTTCCCATTGGAAGTTGTTGTAATGGGTTCGATTTTGCGAATGAAAAATTTGGACATATCTTTTAAAAATAATGATTTTACGACGCTGGGATCACGCGCACCTTAGGTATATAACGCATGTAATTATTTTTTTCGGAAAATTTTGTTTGGCATTATTCGGAATTTTATTCTTTACCCCTTTCTGAATATAAATCATCAACCCTTAATGAATCCTAGCGATTTTTGAAGCGGCATGATTTTAGACGCCTGGTCTATGGAAAAAAATATATATGCATTGTCACAATCTAAGGTCATTGACAAATCATATTTTTTTGACAATGCTTTCTGCAACCCAGCATAAGGCGTGTATTCGTTGTGAGCCTCGAGAAGGAGGGGATAAGCAGTTTTTCGCGAGCGCTGTATGCGGCGACTTTATGCGTAAATGCTGTATTTTTAATGAGAACGTGTTGTAGTGTTGCAGTGAAAGAACAGATAATTAAAGAATGTAATTTTATTGTATGGCAAATTGAGTTGATAATAAACGAATCTTATAATAATAATTGTTCGAACTTAAAACTAAATAATAAGAGAAATGTAGCAACTAGATATCTACGCAGGTTACAAATATGGTTCGGACCTAAACTAATACAGCAACAAAATGTGGAAACATAACCTCTACATAGTCCTAATAACTTAAAGCAATAAATATTTATGAATAATAATACTTACTTACATTGAATTTTCGAAGAATATATTCACTTACCGTTTACAATACAATTAGAAAATTTGGAGGTATTGTCTCAATTTCAAGTAATAAGCGAATTTTTTGCTCTTTCCTATAATTTCGCATACTAAAGTTACTGCAAAGATGCCTTTTTCGTACCAATAGGCGGCGCCAGTGTAGAAGCTCACAGCGAGTAGGTATAACCTAGCTGTAATCTGCAATATGCATTCATTAAAATCAGGAAAGGGATATACTGCACCATAGGATGACAAATATTGTCTTTCTGAATACAATGAAGTCAGAAACTATTTAACCGGTTTTACGAGGGTTTGGGAAGGTTCTAGGCTATTTCTCAATACGCTATCGTAACAGGGGGCTGCTGTACATATTCTCTGTAAGTGTGAAGCCATCGTACAGACAAGATACAAGCAACGGACTTTAAAGACGTCAGTTTAATGAGGATTCTTGACTTTATATATAGCCTAAGAATCCCAAAATAACTGATAAGAAACTAGGGGAACACAATAGATCTTTTAGGTCGCGGTGGCTTCCTTCGGGCCCCTAACTCATAAATTTTCACAGGGGGCTGATCAATGAACGAACGGGCAACGCCGGGTAAACACAGCTGTATAGTAGACGATAAAAATTTAAAATAATACGATTAAAAGAAATTGCATGAACACTTTGTGATCATCTGTAGGTATCATACGTGAACAATATTGTCACGTTCTGTGGATATCACATTTTATTAAACATGATAGCGGCGCTGCTATAAAAAGTTTCTCGCTATTTGTTTCAAAATAATTTATTTCTGGAATCACATTTGGCAAAGAAACGATTTTTGGTGTACACTTTCTATTTTCATGTTATAAGATTATACGCACGTATGTATCAAGCATGCGGTTAGATCATTGGCGGAGATTTAAGAAATTCAGAAGGAAACCGCTTTTTTGTAATAATTTTTGGATCAGTGAATTTCCAAAATTCCGACTGCTATTCAAGATTACTGTTTTAAATATTACTGCAGGCTGTGCTTTGTTCCACGGTTTAGAACAGTGGCCCCTAACCTTTTTTATTATTATTACAAGCTTTTATTTAACTTCACTTGTATGTATGTATGTCCTGGAATTTTGTAATCAATATTTCACCCACTTCCACTGAAGCTATCGGGCTGAAATTTGGCACACACGTTTGGTTCTCGTGACAATGCACGATTACTTAAATGCCGCCATTTTTAATCCAATATGGCGGACGTTACAAAATGGCGATTTATCATTTCCACAGCAACCCCTATGATATGGGTATCAAATGAAAGGGCTTGATGAGCGAACATTTTGGGGGCAATTTAAGGGCATTTTAGGGGCAATTTAAGGACATTTTGAGGCAATTTAAGGGCATGCTGAGTGTCGAAGGGGGGTAAAATGTTGAAATACTAAAATGAACAAAATAAATATTAGTAAAAAAAAACTTTTTAGAGACAAGCTTTTATTTAAATGCACTAAAAAGGAAAAAATATTTTTTAATAATTTAGGTTCATAATTATAAAAGCATGGGTCGTGAACTCTATGATAGTTTATTAGTCACGACCAATGCTTTTATAATTTTGAACCTAAATTATTAAAAATTGTTTTTTCCTTTTTAGTGCATTTAAATAAAAGCTTGTCTCTAAAAAGTTTTTTTTACTAATATTTTTGTCCTGTGGAGCATTAAGCAGCGTCAGCCTTAGCCATCCGGGCGAGATATTTTTCAGCGCCCTTTATTTCTTATTATATTAACTAGCATTTTGCTAGCAATTCGCTGGTCTAAGCGCCGCGCTAACGCACGGCAAAAATCCTGGCAGTGGCATTCGGGGTGACCGCCCAAGTTGTTCCCCCCCCTCCGTAAAGGTGGCACTGCTGTCAAGATTACTGGCAGGGCGGCGAGCAATTTTACACTTTGACATAGTTAATTGTGCACATTAATTGAAGAAATATTCAGACCAAATCCAAAATGTCTTTAAAATTTATTAATTGACAAATCGTTTCGATTAAACATATGTAATCAGACAGTCTGACGATCGTCAATTAATAAATTTTAATGAAATTTTGGATATGGTCTAAATATTTCTTCAACTAATGTGCATAATTAATTATGTCAAACTATAAAATTGCTCGCCGCCCTGTCAGTAATCTTGACAGCAGTGCCGCCTTTACAATTGATAAATTTTAATGAAATTTTGGATTTGGTATAAATATCTTTTCAATTATTATGTTAAATCCAAACTATGAACTCACAACAAGAGAATTATGCACATTATATGATTATGCACAAAAAACATATAGTGATAGGTACCTATAATGTGCATTTTCATGTGACGCTTGACGCTGGTTTCTAGCGTCAAATGCGGTCACGTGATGAAATTTCAACATGAACGACAACTCGAAAAAATGTAGCGTATAAAAGCTAAACATTGTTTAGCTTTTACGCTCGACAAAGATTAGTCAGTATGAATATATTAATATATTTTATCTCAATAATAAAATGGATTTTGAAGAATTTCATCGAAAAAAATCAAATTTTAACTTTGAAATCCAATTTTCATCTTATTTCCCTGATTTTATCTGTTAAAAATAGCGCTACTTAACACAAATGTGTTCGAAGTATAATTAAAGAAAAAAGTTTTTGACAATGAGAAACCAGTTGACCTGTCAAGGTCTTCATAACGAAATGTTACTTAAATTCTAATCGTTTGTTAATAATATTAAGATTTCTGCAAAACCTGATATCTATATATTTATTAAATTTGACGCTACATTTTTTCGAGTTGGCGTCCGTGTTGAAATTCTATCACGTGACCGTATTTGACGCTAGAAACCAGCGTCAAGCGTCACTTGAAAATGCACCTAAAGTTACAAACCTGCCCATTTTAATGTTAGAATATAAAAGTTGATTAAAAATATTTTTATTGCATTCAATTACAGTTATAATTCTTTGGAATTTATTATAGATTACAACTTTTCTTCAACTTTTAAAAATAACATCTTCTAAATGATCCCCGTAAACTTCAATGAAACTTTCAATTCTATAGATGCAAAATTGTGCATCACTCGGCGAAGCAAATGTCCATGTATTCCTGCAATTATAAGTCCTCAATTGCTACAGGACGAGTTGCAAACCCTTTCCTTCAAATATCACCATAGGAAAAAATCGGAGTGCCGTTAGTGACGAGCCCAAAACGATTGACGCCTTCTTGCGTTACTCAGTTTAAGCTCCTATTATTATTCACTTATTAGCTTCTATCGACAGCGAAAAAGACTACTTTGATAAATAAAATACACAAAACTGGCTCTAGCTGTCCAACTTTATTTTTAATACTCCGTTTCGGTCTGTTATAAGAGACCCTTTTCAAGCACTACTGACTATACACTATATACAGTGTATACTGTATAGTCAGTAGTGCTTGAAAAGGGTATTAAAGTTACCGAACTGTTGTTGAAATGCACGCCAATCGTCTTCTACAATTTGCCATTTAAAACCACATTGCATCGATTATTTTAAGTGCAAATATCTTGAAAAAGGTTACTCCTAGCCACTTTTACAAAGTATACCTTTCTTACGTAAAAATGACGGAAAAATCAATTTTTAATTCAAAAAAATAGTACGAGTGCGTACAAAAGTTATGACTATTTGAATGAGTGAAAAGGTGTGTAAGTAGCGCCCCCTACAAGTAAGAGCCATACCAAGGTCAGATTTGGATTTCTCATGTCAAAAAATCCCCATATATCAAATTTCATTAAAATGCCTAAATTATTTTAAAAGTTATTTAAGAAAATCAAAAATAAAAATTAAACTTTGACACCCTGTATCTCTTTTAATATCAACTTTCGGAATAGACAAGTTGGGGTCTATCGCAATATTTTTTTGTAAGGAATCAGCTGTTACTCTACATTATTTTTGGGACACGTTGTATACTTTCGGCCATTTTTATTGCTCATTTATGAAATAAATAAATTAGTTTCACTTGCAACGTGGTTTCCTTAAGGCCGGTTCTCACGGGGCGATTTTAATTGATCAACTTTAGTTGATCAACTAAAATCGAATGAAAATGAGCGTGAGAACCTATATTTCAACTTTTGTTGATCAATTTTAGTCGGTTCCACAAAAGTTAGACTGAGTCTAACTTTATCGTTCAAGTATGAGTCATATTCAACTTCAAACTAGTTGAAACTGCTATTTGAAACATGATTGAAGCGTGTGAACTGCGAACTATTGTATTCTCAGTCAACTTTAGTTCATTCGTCTGTCAGTACTGTCAATGTTGTCTCATCATTCGTTTCTGTGCCGAGCGGTGCTAAAAAACTGTTATTTAAATTTGCAAAATTTTAACAAGGAGTTTTATTTTTCTAACGAATTGTAGTGTTTAAATAACTGAAAAATATTTTTATGAACGCCACTGTTTTCGATGATAAAATTTGTATAATAATTTCTAAACTGTTTAAAATAAATTAGTTATATTTTTTTTTCAAATAGCGTGAAATATAAACGGCAATTTCTAATATCGTGAATATAATATCGTTTCTTAATTGGTGTTTGTGATTACGATAAATTTACCTACTTTAGTAGGTCACACGACAACAACACAGAATGTGCAATAATTGATTTGGTATGCATCTCAAATTAGTATTCTTTTCGCAACAATATAATTTCTTTAACATAATGTTTACGCATCTCTTTCTTTCCCAAATTAATGAATAGTTGTTTTTTTTTTTGAAGTGAAAACTTCCTTATACGCGTAAAGGTACGTGGTTAAAAAGAGCAGAATCATACAGTTCAGTAAAAATACAAAACCTCTGGGGGCAAAGTAATTACTTTGTTTGGGCCTAAATAAACGTCACAACTCGTATTATAAAGAGGAACAGTTTGTTTATTTATGTGTCGCGGGTAATCTCATGAACTAGTGAACCGATTTGAAAAATACTTTCACTATTTAAAAGCTTATAGGTACTTCGCCTCGCGGGTGTTGTGACATAAGCAGTTTAAAAATTTGTAACTCCGTAAATATTTAACGTATTGAAATCATAGATTTAGAAATCCGGGGATGTAGTATATGTGCCATTCAGGGGAGAGTGCATGCATGTGCCCACGTTCTATTGGCCGCGTCTTTTCGCATGCTCAATTGCGTCAGATGCAGTCGTCCGCATCTTTGTGCATGCTCAATTGTTCGTACAAATTTCTATATTTATGATTGAAATGAAATAAACGCCATTGAATTTCTGGCAATGATTATTATTTTTATTTTTTACAGCCTCATTCACTACCCTCACTAAAGTAGTATAACTTCAAAAATCACCTTGGTAAAATGCATAAATTTAAGTAAAAACGTACAATCATAATAAAATTGCAAAATATGCTATTATTGTACCCGCTTTAAGGTACGTGCAGTACGCAGCTGGGATTCTAGATGGTAGCATGTATGGTAGATGGTGGCTGAAATTATAAGCGCTTATAGGTTTGCACAACGAAGCTTTGATACTTAGCATTGATACAAGCTTAAATCGCGTTTGAAATGTCAGATAGCGAAGACGAATATTTGTGTTCTTCTGCTACAAAGTGGTATATTTTAAATACAAATTTGGGTAGGAGCTATCATGTCCACCCTATTAATAGAAAACGATCTAAACATGGCAAATTTCATCATTTATACCAAGAATTAAAATTTTATCAAAAATATTTACGTATGGAAGCTAACACTTTTAAATACGTCTTAGAAAAAACTCAAAACAAATTAAATAACAAGCCGTGAGGTGGGTCGTTTATTAGGACTAAAGTGCGACCCTTGAGGTCCACACGACGAACTTCCCAGTTTGATAAATATTTAATAATAATAATTAAATTAGATATTACACAGAAAAGTAATCATTTTAATCATTGAAACATCAATAATTAAAAAAAAAAAAAAAAAAAAAAAAACGGCTGAACCGATTTTTATAAAATTTATGTCGGATCAAAATGACGTTAACACGCCTCGATTGACACCCTTACAAAGTCGATATAATTTTTTATTCGCGAGATATTGTGTAAAATCTACTTTTTTGGAGGTTATTTGGTTAAGAAAAAAGAACGGCTGAACCGATTTTGAAAAAATTTCTTTCAGATCATATTTACGTTAATACGCGTCGATTGGCACCCTAACGTAGTCGATATCATTTTTCATTCTCGAGATTTCGTCTTAGAAAGAAATGGACACATACGTACGTACGTACACACACACACACACACACACACACAGACATCTTTCTAAAAGTAGTGTAAAAATAGTGTAGTGACCTTGAAATATAAAAATTTTTTTTCCTTTTTGATTTCGATTTTCGGACCCATTACAATAACTTCCAGTGGGAAGTTAAAAACTGGCAAAATTTCACTTATTAAACTAGTCACATCCATTGCAAAACTTGTAACGGCCATTTGACAGTTGTCACACGTTGATTGTAGTAGTCAGCGCGCTGAGGTGAGATACATTCTTGAATCTACCAGCTCTTGTAACAGCGCTTATACCTGCTACACTCACTGCTTCGTTGTGTACGCTCGCATACATAACAATGTATTAATTTAAGCAATCCCTGCTATGATCTACGCTACCATCTAGAATCCCAGCTCCATACTGAACGTACCTTTAGGCACTCTTTGCCTGGGTACTGAAATAAAGTGAAGCGTTCGCAACCCGACGGTAAGAATTCGCTGAATCGGGTTATATCATAAAAACGGCAAGCTACACAGTTGTATCAATAGCTCAGTTAGCAGCGTCTTTGCGTTGTATGCATAGGGACCTCGGTTCGAAACCTGATGGCATCGTAGAATTTTTGACGTTTTTTTTTTCTAAATTCTACATGTTATTTATTTATATATTTTTTAATTTTTGTTATCTTCTTTCTTTGACAATAATTATAATTTTTTTGAAACCAAGGTGGAATTAATTAAAAATACAATTTTGGTATTTTAGAAATAAGTAATTTTTAGTTCATAAATGCGCTATAATAGATGACACCAAAAATTAGAAAATCTGAAGTATTCACTTCTGTCGTGTGATCATAAGCACACACCCATTTTTTTACTATAAAAAAGAAAAGAAAACAAATGTATATTTTTAGGCGAATTTTTTTATTTCAACAAACCGCCAAAAATTATAAGTACACCACTTATTTATAGCCTACCTAAATCGGCCACAAGGGCGGTCCCAGGGAGGGGTCACATCATCACATGGGTCAGGAAACGCGTACAGTCCTATATTTTAATTGTTATAATCAATTTTATTATTTTGATCTTCGCTCTTGAGTCTTAGGAGGACGTATCTATCCCTACTATATATTTTTCCCGCCAAAATACCAATTTTAAATTTATTAGAACGTGGCGTTGTGGTATTTTTTAATTAGCAAGTTATAGATTTAAAAACTGGATATACAAAAATATTTTTTCAGGTTTTATTAAAAAAGTTTTACATATTTTCCCCAAAATCTTTCGTCATTATATTTCACTTATCAATGCTTTGTGAAATTTTCGCATCTTGTAAATATATTAGTACTAGCGGCCACGTCCGGCTTCGGTCAGCCTGCAACACGCTACTCACTTGCTTCGCTCATTCGAACTGTAAGCAATAATATCAATGTACATTACGTCACTCGGTTCGCTCGTTCGCGTCCCGGGTGGCACGTTACCACTCACGTTCGCTCGCTCGCTTGAATACCTTCATAGCACTACATTACTCACTCGCTTCGCTCGTTCGCTGCCCTGGTGAATTCCCCCTTTCCGGGACTGTTCTTGCAATAGTGGTATTCTGCTTGACCCACCAGGCGCGCGAACACAGACATCTAAAAAATCAAAGAGTCATCGAAAATCGGTCCACGCCGTTCTCGAGTTATAAATGGTGTAGAGCTAACTAACGTAACACGACTTTCTTTTATATAATATATAGATTTGTTGATGATCAGGAAATAAGGTTTATCATCATCGACAAAAAAAATACTATTTCACTTATAAATTGTTTTTATGACGCATTTTATACAGCTCTGTACTGTTTTTTTTAAATAAAGATTTTATGTATGTACTAGCGGCCCCGTCCGGCTTCCCCCGGATGCTAAGAAAGCCCGGGTGCAATACACTACTCACTCGCTTCGCTCGTTCGCTTGAATATTATAAATACACTACTAACTCGCTTCGCTCGTTCGCTTGAACATTATAATTACATTACTCACTCGCTTCGCTCGTTTGCTATATATATAAACTTTCCATGAAAAATTATCTAACTGATGGGGAAAACCGCATCAAAATTCGTTGCGTGGTTTAGGAATTACATTACTCACTCGCTTCGCTCGTTCGCTATGTATATAAACCTTCCGGGAACAATTCCGTCATACATGATTTTTGCGTAACTTTAACCGTTTACGCAGCGCACGCAACGGAAGCTCTCAAAAGGAAATTTTTTTCCCGTTTTTGCAACATTTTTCATTGATGCTCCGCTCCTATTGGTCGTAGCGTGATATTATATAGCCTATAGCCTTCCTCGATAAATGGACTATCCAACACAAAAATAATTTTTCAATTCGAACCAGTAGTTCCTGAGATTAGCGCATTCAACCAACCAACCAAACAAACAAACAAACTCTTCAGCTTTACAATATTAGTATAGATGTATGTATGTATCCATAATAGTACAATAATTATTTGCTATTGTAGTTTTAATCATTCGAATATAAAGTGCAGAGCTGTTATTTTGGACTTCAACAGTAATATTATTCAACTTTAACGTCATATTAAAATAAAAATAGAGTTGTTTAATGAGATATGCATGTAATATGAGATAGGCGTTAATGATATGTTGTTTTGTTTTTAATTATCGAATCATAAACTCATCACCGAGGGAACTGCAGGAGATGATCGTATCGTTTCGTCGTGGTGCGGCGCGGCGGAGGGTGGTGTATGGTTTTAATTTATGGCCATTGTAAAAAAACAACGCGCTGTCTGTTACATTGTGCCTACGATAAGGATGTGAGAATCCTACTCATATATTAGGACCTAAAATCACAGAACAACTATAGGTAATAAAACCATAGACCTAAATAAACAGGCAATGCTTGAGATCATAGAACTGATTTATTGATAATGTTGATATTATAAAATCTCCGGATAACCATAGAGCTAGATAAACGGGAATTTTCCGGTAACATAGAGCTAGATAAACAGACATTTAATAATAAGAAGTATTAGAAATACTTTGTATTTTTGGTGTTCGTCTTGTGACTTCATCTGTTGTTAACACGACGCGTTTCAGCAACGAGTTGCCATCTTCAGGGGTGGTTAATTTTTTATATTTTAAAACACACAGTGAGTATTCGTAACACGTTATAATATTATGATGCTAAGCACTTGTCTATTATGTTGTGGATTAAATCCACAACATATTAATAGACAAGTGCTTATAGCATCATAATATTATAACGTGTTACGAATACGCAATGTGTGTGTGCTTTATAATATAAAAAATTAATTTATTAAAGAAAAAAAGCATGTTTGTGTTGAGATTCGAATCCGAGACCTATTGCGTATGACGCGGCGGTGCTATCCGTTACACCACGCACATCTTACATAACAGTGCTATATAATAGGGTATTATAATATACAATTGACGAAGGTTATAATAATGTAAACAGTACGGGTGTTGGAGTACGAACTCATATTTAACGAAAGCCGCATAAACGAGCGTTTGTATAGCAATAGCTTTTATTAATGTTATTCAAAACTGAAAACGCTCTTGTCACATTGTAACTGGTGATAATAGGGTATTATAATCATGAACTTCCGACTAACTTCATGGTGTTACTATCGACTAACTTCATGGTGTTACTATCGAGTAACTTCATGGTGTTACTACCGACTAACTTCATGGTGTTAAACGTAAAAATTCACTCTCATCATTTTTCCATAGCGCCAAAAGAAGTAAGGGTTTTTCAATAAGTACATAGCAATTTTGTATTGTAATTGAGATATCGGGCTGAAATTTATTCCAGGTGTAGTACACATGTTACAATTATGTATGGAATTCGACGTCGTTCATATGACCACCCGCGCACGACAGCAGCGATCGATTCTTTGGATCCAATTTTCAATCACTCTTTCACACATATCAGCTGGAATGTTGACAATTTCGCGTTCGATATTGTTCCTGAGCTCCTCTAACGTTGTTGGAATGTTGGCATAAACCTTCGACTTAAGATAACCCCGTAAGAAAAAATCCAACGGCGTCAAATCGCATGAGCGAGGTGGTCATTCGACTGGACCATTTCTCAACCTTAAACGATTACCAAATTTTCCTTTCAATAAATCTATTGTTTGACCAGCTGTGTGGCTTGTGGCACCATCTTGTTGGAACCACATATCGTTGATGTCAAGTCCATCCAATTCTGGCCAAAAATAGTATTCCAACATGGCACGATAGCGAACTCCATTGACCATAACATGGCGGTTTTAACGATTTCCAAAAGTTGCTCGTTCGTGAACTTCACCATGATAAAAATGTAAGCCTTGACTGACGTTTTGACTTTGACAGATCATAAAAAGTTTGTAGGTTATGTTCCGTACCTATTATAAAACAAACTTGTTATGTCCCTATTGAAAAACCCTTTATAACTTCAAAAAGCAAACGTTAAGCGGCCCGAACTCGCATTTAAACTTCAACATAAAGTGACCGCATTAAATTGTGGTTAAAATGTAAACATGCAATTGTTTTGTTTGCGTTGTTTTTAATTGCAATTTCGTTTTGTTACAGGTGAGTGGACTAGTCACGTTGTTCATGTAAATCCACATTTGGTAAGAATAGATATAATTATTATAGACGAGTGTGTTTAATTTAAATTAAAACGGAGCAGGCCGGGACCGTTCTCATCCTTGACGCGAGACATCTGTCAATCCATCATAATATTTACATGCACATATTATATGAAAGACGTACAAGACAGTGACGGGGTCAAGCGGGATGTTTGCGTGTTAGAGTGAGAGAGAGACAGGGACACAAACAGTGGGGAACACAGCCGGGACGCGCAGTTTCTCTCCGCTCGACCATTAAAACTTATAGCCGAGTATATAGAGAGAGAAGTATGAAGTATGTGCTAACGAGATAAATATGTTTTGCACTCTAATGAGTTGGGTTGCTGAGAAGTACCTACGTAAATATACATACGTGGAACCAGGTTATCAGATGAGCGGCACCGGGAACAGTTCTAACCACCATTGTTATTCTCCTTCGTACCTATAACTAGCGGTCCCGTCCGGCTTCGCCCGGGTGCTAAGAATTTATGATCCCACAGGAATTATCCTCCCCCCCTGCGAGAAATTTATCAAAATAAAATGTAGCCTATATCACTCAGGAATAGTGTAGCTTTCTATTAGTGAAAGATTTTTTAGAATCGGTTCAGTAGTTACAGAAATAATAATTTATGATTTATTAACTTCCCGCTAAAGACTAATTGTAAATTTTAAAAAATTCGGGAAATTGATTTGAGTCCGATTTTCGAAAATCGAGTTTTTAACGGATCTCGAAGTTTTAAGGTCCTAGGAAGCTATTCTGACTATTTCCAAGTGGATTCAAAAGAGTTTTGCTCAGTTTAGATTCCCTAAAAATGTTTACTTAATCGGTCAAGTGGATTTTGAGAAATCTCAAAAATAAAATATTTGAAAAAATGTTTTTTTTTTAATAACTTTTAAAATACTTTACTGATCGATTCCAAAATCTAATCAGCTCTATTGAAATAAACGTAAGTTATGTTATTGTGAATTTTTTTATAGTGCTGTTACCATTCTTCATTAAAATATAATAAAGAGCAATACATAAATCACAAAAAATAATTTTGTTTTTCATTTGTCCCAGGTAAAAAAATGAAATCCCGTTTTTTTGCCCAATTGAGCATTTGTCCCTTACAGGCTAAAAAAAAATCTGGCAACACACACACATACATTTCCATTCCGTCTACCTACTATATAAATCATAAAATCTCGAAATTTAAATCGGTACTTCACAAACCACGACATTATACACAGTGCTTAGCGTCATAATATTATATAGTGTTACGAATACTCAATGTGTGTTTTTTAAAAATAATTAACCACACCTGAAGATGGCAACTCGTTGCTGAAACGCGTAGTGTAAATTCACAAGAAGTCACAAGACGGACATAATAAAAGGTATTTCTAATACTTCATAATATACTAATGTTAAGGCTCACCTTTACCTGCTATACAGGGTCTTCAAAGTTAAGTCGGCACTATTGCTAACTTCGTTATTTTTGGATCTACAAAATCGGTTAAATTAGCAAACTAGAAGTATTTTTTCCGCTGAATAAAACGATGAAAACAGAAAAACAACTGAGCATCGCGTTTTCGAGTTATGATTGTCAGAGTCACTAGGAGTGTTGCAACCGGGCTACAAAATGCTTGGACCAAGAGGGTGATGTTTTTGAGAATCTTATTTGAATTTTGTTTTCTTCCAAGTTATAGAATAATTTGAAATAAACGATATTTTTCACCTCATGGATATTCCTGTCACTTTCTATTTTATGGTGAGCCAAAGCTGCCACTAACACAGCAACCATTAATTTGAATTTGAAAAATCATTATTAACTTAGTCATTTTTGACATAAGGATAGAAGACTATGGGACACTTTTTGTTCAGAATTCAACTGTCTATCGATTGTGAATATTGTATACCGGGTGTATCATTTAAAAAAATAGAAATTTTTGATAAAACTCGAAAACGCGATATTCAATTGTTTTTCTGTTTTCATCGTTTTATTCACCGGAAAAAATACTTCTAGTTTGCTAATTTAACCGACTTTGTAGATCCAAAAATAACGAAGTTAGCAATAGTGCCGACTTAACTTTGAAGACCCTGTATTTTCTAATATTGACAGGTTAGTAATTTGTATAAATACACGGGTACCGGATATCCATTTTATCTTGTAAACCCTGCGGCAGAATATGATGCAACCTAAACTATTATTTGCATATGTTCTAACTTTGATTAAATATTTACAATCAAAATTGCAGTTTTGATACTTTTTTGTATACGGAATCAGATTCAGAATTATCTTAGGAATGAAGTTGAATTGTATTGTTTTATATTATGAAGTATTAGAAATACCTTGTATTATGTTCGTCTTGTGACTTCTTGTGACTTATCACTACGCGTTTCAGCAACGAGCTGCCATCTTCAGGTGTGGTTAATTATTTTTAACACGCTTATATTAGCTTCAGCTGTATGTTTGCTTGCTTGCTTGTCAGTTTGTAACCGACTTCTTTGAACTTGATTTTGACCAACTTTGAACGGTCAGATTTAGTTTAAACTTTGCACACTTATCAAGGACCGACGACAATACAATAATTCAATAAGTTTGTCCCATTATCCTGACCAGGATCTTCAGGACTAAAAAAAAAAGCAAAAAACTTCAGATTGAACTGAAACTTTGCACACTTATCAAGGACCGATGACAATACAATAATTCAATAAGTTTGTCCCATTATTCTGACCAGGATCTCCAGGACTAAAAAAAAAGCAAAAAACTTCAGAGTACCGGAGGGAAAAATTGTGAACTTTTTTAAACGTAATAACTGATTCTGTAATTGTTTCGACATTTTATCATTTTGTGGGCGAAATCTCAACAATTTAATCTCGCCTCGAAGACGAGAAAAATTGTTAGTCTCGTTTCGACGACAATACTAGTTTAAATAAAGGATAAGCGCACATAGAAAGTGACCTTGAAGGGACAAATACATGCGATATTAAAGGATTACAACAAGTTTCACAGAAAAAATATCATTATCGCAGTTTAATTGGTTATGCGTAGGCTTAGAGAAGACAGTTGCGTCAAAGGTTGGTTAAGTGGATGAGGTAGAAGCGGCGTGTGTGTGGGGAGTAGGGAGACACCGAATCAGTGAAACGAAGATAGGATAGGGTTCTTCCGTCTTTCTCTCTGTGCACACACAAACAATCATACACACAGAACTGAACAGTTCCTATTAATGAATAGAATGTGCCAGATGTCAGCTTTAATTATGTAAATATTATGAGTAATAACTAAGATAAACATGTCAAAATATGATTCTTGTTGCGCTTATATTCATCAGACATGAGCGTACTTTTTATTAATGCATTGCCATTACTCAAGTATGGTGTTCCAAATCAAGATTAGCGCAACGGTACAATTTTGATGCTATCTCAATATTAAAAAAAACTCGGGTCGCAGTGCCAAAACCCTGCCGACAATATAGTGTATTTGCTAATACTGGCATTGTGGCTTTATTATGTGAACATAAGTTTGTTTTTGGACAAAATAAAAAATTTAACCCCTTAATACATCCCTTAAAATAATATTTTTTTTCTTAATTTCAATATTTTTATCAATGCAACCTCGGTACCAAATTAAATACACCCTTCAGTAAGTAAAGTACTATCCGCAAACTAGTGTTTTCATAAAATTTGTAAGTCCGGTCCTGTCGGGCCGATTGTATTAAAATTTTAGCAGTACATTTTAATCGTTACTAAAGGGTTAAATTTCAATTTTGAAATGATTCTGAGAATTTTTTCGGCTTTTTTGGGCCTAAAAACATTTTTCAACCCTTAAAAACCACCCTTAAAATGGTCCGATTGGGCCCATTTTAAATAGGCTTCGTGCGGTGATGGATTTCAACGTGCCTACCAAATTTCGTCAAAATCAATTAACTCTTTCGAAAGTTATTGCCCGTACACATATATATATATATATATATCTAATATATATATATATATATATATATATATATATATATATATATATACATATATAAATAGACATTTCCAAAAATGGTGCCAAATTGTTCAGGAGGCTATGAAACGTCGAGAAATTTTGGTCCGACCCCTAGGTCCCACCATCCGACCGACGCCAATAGTGTATGTGCCATATGGCAAAAACACTAAAAAACGTAAGTATATTTTTTTCGTACTGGATTTGTATGTACGAGGTGTTGCATAAAAGTAATGGGACTGATTTTTAACACAAAATAAATTATAATTTAAAAAAACTAAAAAACACGCTTTAATGAACTAAAAAGTAAAAAATAATTAATTTTATTGTAAAAAAGCGTGGGGTAGTATGAAAATATGATACAAAGCACCCCACGCTTTTTTACAATAAAATTAATTATTTTTTACTTTTTAGTTCATTAAAGCGTGTTTTTTAGTTTTTTTTAAATTATAATTTATTTTTGCTTTTTAGTCCTGGAGATCCTGGTCAGGATAATGGGACAAACTTATGGAATTATTATATTGTCGTCGGTCCTTGATAAGTGTGCAAAGTTTAAACTAAATCTGACCGTTCAAAGTTGGTCAAAATCAAGTTCAAAGAAGTCGGTTACAAACTGACAAACAAGCAAGCACGCAAACATACAGGTGAAGCTAATATAAGCGTGTTAAAAATGAGAACCGTCGTGAGGCGCCTGGCAGATGTGAAACATTTTCATAGCTCTCCCCCTGCGAAGACAATTAGTAAAAGAATTTTAGAATCGGTTCAGTAGTTCCAGAGATAAGAATTTATGATTTATTACCCCCTCCCCGCCCGCGAGAAACTCTCTCCTTGTGAAAGTATTGAAACAGCAATACACAGATATTTACACACACACACGTAACATAGCGACTGTGTAACAGTATAATGCGGGAAGACACGACGTGACTACGTGCGTTCTGAACGACGTAACATTAGAACGACATTCCATTCAAACGATTTTACACCCGTGCCTAAAGATGTTTCACATCAATAATAATAATAATAGGTAGTAATCTAAGAACGGTACAATTTCTATAATATTTAATATTAACTGGTCATCAGGAGAGGATCTAAGTTTTAGGGGCCTAGGGCCCTAGGGCTTATTGAAGTCCAATGAGGCGCCAATTTTTGTTAGATTAAGAATTTTTAAATTGGGATTTAAAATTCATTATTAATGAAAAAGTATTAAAAATGTATGATAATAATTCAATTTTTGTGGGCCTTTGACACTTGGGAACCCAGGGCCCTATGTAGATCCGCTCCTGCAGGTCATGATATTGTTTCAAAACTGTTTTCTGAGTTGGTGGAATAAATATTTATTTACAATAATTAAAAATACATAACAATGAACGCAATAACTATATACAATAATTCGTAACAATTAACTATATACAATAATTCGTAACAATTAACTATATACAAGGACTATTTACATCACTGTATTTATTTCAGATTTATTTCTAACGTTTATTTATGTCAGTCATTTACTCAGTTACTTCAGCACTATTTATTTAGATAGATAGATAGATACTTTATTCCTTGGAGACCTTGTCAGGTATAAAATCCACTATTTATATCACTGTATTTATATGTACTTGACGGCACGAGTCACCATTGACTGCCTAATATTTATATCAGACTCACTTGATTGCACGAGTCACTAATGACTGCCTAATATTTATGTCAGACTAATGACTGCCTAATCTCCATTGAACTGATTACTTGCGTGAGTCACCGTAGACTGACTGACTCCCGCCGACTCGCTGCTTATATAGAGGCTGCGTGGTTTAAGCACGGCGCTTCTAGCGTTTTCCAGAACGTCTAGAATCTTCGCGCGGTTACTAGTTGTTCGGTAAGCAGACACCGCTTTCTCGGAACTGTTGCCTGTCGTTCATATACAGGGTGATCCGTAACAATATGCTTGTAAATCAATCTAAAGGTCGAATATAAATTGTAACCACTGACCATTAAACTATCACCGACTAAAACTCATACGATATACTGGGTGTCCACGCGAACGCTTTACACGCGCATTTCATTATTTTATCTTTTGAGTTAGAAACTGGAAACTTTGGGGAGTTAAATAATCGATAGAGGGGCATAGCATGACATAGGTGTCTAATTGTTGCTCCGGCCCTAACCGCCCCCAGCACACACAACTTTGTTATTTTAAAAAGTACTCTGTATTTTTTTCGACGGATTCAGAAAAAGAACCACGTTTTGAGTATTTTTTGAATAAAAATGTATCAGGATAAAGTGAATGGTTTATGAAATATCTCACTTTAAACGGACGTATCGAACATAATTTTTTATAACGACTGCTTCTAAAGTTTAATAGAGAGAAAAAAAATTATGAAAACGGAAAATTCGCTCTTCTAGTCTTTAGAACTTTACAATTACAGACTAAGTTACGATTTAGTTTATTTTTATTAAAGTTATTAACTTCTGTATAAATCATTAAAAACATGACTCTCTCATGATGTGGACTTTGTATGCGCGATACTATATATAGGAACACATCGATCGATAGACAATAAGTGCTTGTATTGTACAAAGTGCGGAAATTTCAAATTTATAAGATGTAGAGATGGTACCTACTTTTACGCACGCTTTGGACTTTCACGGTAGAGAAATATATTATTTACCACAATATTATTTAATCCTTAGTTTTAATGTAAATACCATGAGCTATGGAAATTACTGAAGCTGTTTCTCCAACTTTGACCTCAGATATTTCAGAAACCATTCACTTTTCCCCGGTACTTTGTTATACAAAAAATGCTCAAAATGAGGTCCTTTTTCTGAATCCGTCGGAAAAACTACAGGATGCTACTTAAAATAACAAATTCGCTGGAGGGCGGCGCAACGATCCGACATCTGTTGTGTTCCCCTGTCAATTATCCAACCCCCTAAAGTTTCCAATTTCTAACTCAAAAAGCAAAACAATGTCGAAATGCGTGGATAGTTTTTGCGAGGACACTGGACAGTGGACACCCAGTATATTAGTGGTACATCAATGTCTTAATTTAAAAAAAAATTATGTGCTTAAATTTTTGTACCGATTTTGTATGTACGGGGTAGGGCGTAAAAGTAATGACACTGAATTTTTTAACTCCCCAACTGGCAACACTGTAAGGATATCATTAAGTTGTTGTATACTTAGATGTTAAAAATTATTTTTGGGCCTAAGACGCCGAAAAAATCACGTGTAGTGAAATACTTTACTGAAGGGTATGTATATAATCTGGTTCAGATGTTGGATTGATAAAATGCATGCCAAATATTGAAATTAAGGAAAATATTATTATTTTGAGGAATGTATTAAAGGGTTAAGTTTCTTATTTTGTCAAAAAAAAAAAACTTAACGATAGGTAGGTACGTACACTTAAATCCCTTAAATTCCATGTATTAGCAAATTTTAGTCATGTTGAAAAATATCAAATGAAAAATATGGTTTTAAGAGGCACTGAAAAATATGAAACAAGCTCTTTAAATCAAAATACAGAATATCTGTAGGTTTTTTTACGGTATTATAATTAATCAAGAAATTATTAGTCCTATCCGTAAATAAATTCACATATTAGTGAATAACACAATATATCAGACGACATATTATCGTCATGATATTTAATAGAAGGCTATAATATAAGAAAAATGTAAATGCCACTGTCGGGACTTGAACCGGAAACTCCCGATTACGCGTCAGGCAAGTTTCCATTTACTCCACAGTGCCAACAGTAGACAATTTTAATTTGTCTTAGTTTTTATGCACAGTGTACCGCAGAAAAGCACTTACTGCGAGAGCTATTTTTATTAATGGCTGAACGCCTTATTAAAACAAAATACAGAATATCTGTAGGTTTTTTTTCTTATATTATAGCCTTCTAATAAATATCATGGCGATAATATGTCGTCTGATATATTGTGTTATTTACTAATATGTGAATAATTTATTTACGGATATGACTAATAATTTCTTGATTAAGCTCTTTAAATCAAAACTATTTACATTGCAATTAAACCAGTTAAAACAACGTTGCGAAAGCCAATAATTTATTTCTTGAGTGTCCTGCAGAACATAGGTTTGTGATAGTTATTAGTTTTTAAAAGATTTCGTATATTTTTGTACCGCCACTGGTCGGTATTCATTGCATGTGTGCTTCACGAAAATGAGGAGGAATCTTAATGAATGCAGTTCAGAAATAATGATGGTTCTTGTTTTTTCGATTTTAATGATCTAATTATTTTTAAAATATTTTTATGTGTGTCAGACGCTTTTATAATTACAGAAATCTTGATTTTCTGTGCTTAATTATGTGACATAAATTTGTTTATGATTTTAGTGCGCAATAAAATTGTAAGATATTTTATAAGTGGGTGATTCAAAAAAAATAAATGTAGATATCAGATCCAGATATTTGTATTTAAGGTCAAATTATATGCATGAATTAAATAGGTTTTTTATTTCAGAGCATATGCAAAATCATAAAACGGTTATTGTGGTTTAATAAGCCTTAATAGAGACAGTGTGGTCCAGACTGTCGTGGGCTCGAATCCCGCCTCCGCTCATGAATGTTTTGTGATGTCATTTAGTTTTAAGTTAATTGTTATTTAATGTAATCAAGACGCTAATGACTTAAGCTGTCGACGCGTCTATGATTTACAATAAATAAAATAAATAAGCCTTAATAGATAGATGATCTTTTGTGTCATCTGAAGATAGATATTTTACGATGCCATTAGCTATGAATATTAACAAAAAAACGTTCAATTCTTATTTTCTCGCGTTTGGACATTATTAGAAATGCTTTTGTTTTTATTACGCAGTCACACATCGATTACTTTGCACCTTGAAATTATAAAACAGAAATAACACAATTACATAATTTTTAATTTAGTAATAATAAATAAAACCACGTTCATAATTTACAGTTTTCATAAACGTCGGAATAGGGGTGGGTCTGTGTTTTTTTAATCAAAATTTAAAATAATATAAAATTAATTTTTCAACTACGTTTTTACGTATTTTTCAGACTTTATTATACCCACGTTCTTTCCGCCTCTATTTCTTAATCCTTCTGTATTATTATTGCACATGCAGCTATACACTACGTCTAGCGGATGTGCTCTATTATCGCTTAGCGCGTCAGAGCGGAGCTTCGTTCATACAAGAAGTTATATCTAGGTTAATTTCGCACGAAATCCATTCAAATTGTAGCTTTTTGAAAAGGAGAGATTCTGTTCTATAAAATGGAACCATTTTTAGATTGATCCGAGTTCATAATTACTTCTAAAATTGAAACTGAAAATCGCGAACAGCAGTTGTCGGTTGGTCTGTACGTACGTACGTCCGCGCTCTACAGATCGCAATTCTTGACGAATCGCTTTGGTTTATATTTTATTCGCTTTCTTTACTATCAGACTAGAACCCTATTTAAATGTACTGAAATGCGTTCACTAGTTTAATTTTTATAAACAATTTTATTTTATTATTTTTGACAGCTTGTAATAATATAATATTGTACAGTATAAATAATATCGTAGAAAAACAAAGTGTTAGGTACTGCTATACCATAAAAGTCTATTCATCCATAGCGATCGTGGACTAGTGATTAGAGCTCTGCATCAGTACGGACAAGTTCTCCAGTTCGACTCCGATCGACATCATAATTTTTTTCTTTTACATTTTATGTTTTTATTTCACTTGATATTTATTTATTTATATTTTAATTTATATCTATTTAAAAAAAAATTTTTTTCAATTTTTTTTAAATTTATTAATGCTTTATTTATCTAATTGGTAAATGATAAAATCAATCGATTTAAAACCCCTTATATCCACACCATATTATTCACATAACAATTAGAGGTGAAAATAATAAATATCTCAGACAGCTATGCTGCCATGATTTTTGAGCTATATCTAAACAAAATCAAATGACCACTGTCGGGACTCGAACCCGAAACCCCCAGTTTCCGGCTAGGTGAGTTACCGATTTCTTCACAGTGCCCGAGAGTGGAAACCGATCTCTTCTTATATATAATAAGAGATCGGTTTCCACTCTCGGGCACTGTGGAGAAATCGGTAACTCACCTAGCCGGAAACTGGGGGTTTCGGGTTCGAATCCCGACAGTGGTCATTTGATTTTTTCTTAGATATAGCTCAAAAATCATGGCAGCATAGCTGTCTGAGATATTTATTATTTTCACCTCTAATTGTTATGTGAATAATATGGTGTGGATATAAGGGGTTTTAAATCGATTGATTTTATCATTTACCAATTAATTACTGTCCACAGAAACTCAAAACGTTGTTTATCTTTATTTATCTACCTAATATTTTTTTTATTATCTTTATCATACAGTGAAAAACTTAGCGGGATGTGCACTTTTGGTTTTGCCAACTATTTTTAAATGCCTACCCACTACCCAGTTTATATTTTCATCAGTTATCGGATTAGAGCCTGGAAACTGAGGGTTTGTAATATAGTGGAGTAAAGATAGACAAAAAATGGGCATTATTTCGAAACCGCTAACTATATGGAAGAATTTCTGTTTGCAACTTTTTTTGTATATATCTAACAGTTATTGAGATTTTTAAAAAACACATTTCTGTGGGTAGTTTTATCCTTCCAAAAATCAGAGGGGTGTGAGCGTCAATTTTTAACCTGTAAAGATATTAATATTTTGTATAAGACTTTAAAAAGAAATAATTCAAATCGGAGTAGTTGTTACCGGTTCCGAGATAAAAACCTATCCACTAATAGGCGACATCACTACGAGCTCGGCTTTCATCAAACCCATGGGTTGTATCTAATTAATGTCAACAATTTTTGCGGTTTTAGTAATTACCTATTCCAATATTATTGAAAGGTACATTCTAATGTTATGTTAGCGTGTTGATATAGGTAACTACATAGCTTCCATTACGTACCTTCATTATAACAGTTATAAGCAGTTAACTAAAACCAGTTAACTACAAACTAATTGTCACCCTGTAGGTGTTACGTCAACAATACCTACTAATAACCCTTTTCAGACAGTCGCTTCAAGTAAAGACATTCACCTTACATAGTTAAATTGTGCGACTATAATATTATCTTAACTCTAAAAGAATTAATTTAACTTGTATAGCCAGGTGGTACAGGGTTGCAAACGGTATAATCCAATTGATATTTTTATCAGTTTTCAGATTAGAACCGGCGAACTGGGGGCTTGTAATAGAGAAGCCATGCAAATGCCATATATAAACAATGGCATCGCTACACGCTCGGCTATTCTCAATCCCAACTAGGGTTGCCAGATCGAAAACCAAGATTTCCGGGACATTTCTGAGACTATGATTCAAAAATGGATTATTAAACAATTAAATCATGGTACCACCGCAATTAATTTCAGGGGAAAAAGTAAAATAAAAGTTAATCAACAGTGATGCTCTCTTAACTGTTTTTTTTTTTTGGTATTAATTATCATTGACATGAATTTTACTAATTTATCACCATCGGGGCTATTCAAAATGGAATGAATTAATTGTGAATTATAGACGCTCGACAACAAAGGTCATTAGCGTCTGCACAGAAACGAAATGTAAAACAAAACAAAAGTAAAAACAATAAAATAAAAGCAAAATCAAAAATTGACACACAACAAAGTAAAACAATTATAAGTACAAATAAAATGTGTCATAATAATATAATGTAGTAATAAAATATACAGAAAAAATCATAAAGGCTGTAAAGAGGCCTAAATGTATATAAATAAATAAAATCAGATAAACCGGTCAAGATCGGTTTCCTTTAAAAATTGAAACAGCAGATCGACATTGTCAGGATCATTTCCTAAAACAACCGACACATCACCTGACAATCCGATTATTCAAAATGGATAAAATGTCTTGCAAGATATACCTAATTAATGCGGAGAGTAATTTAATGTAAGTGTTAGATTAGTTTGTAGATTATAGACGCTCAACAGCTGAGGTCATCAGTGTCTATTAATGTAAGTGTTGACGCTAGCGATCGCAACCAGGAATCCTACGATTTCGTAAAAATTATACATTTCCGGGACAGAAGACTTAAATTCCTGGATACGGGACAAACCGACCAATTCCGGGACTTTCCCAGAAATCCCGGTCCTCTGAAAACCCTAATCCCAACACTCTCAATTCATTTGTATAATAATATTTGTTCACAATTAACAACTTTATAATTTTATGACCATGAATAAGATTTAATAAACATTTTGTTGTTACATCAAGTAAGCACCTCACTCTATCATATTATATGAATTATATTATTCTTGCAACCGCGTTAATCTGGGTTTTTGGTGGAATTAGCTACAGAAGAGCTCTGCTTCTTTATTAAGAGTATTCGATAGCGGAAGTTACTCCCTGCACCCTTAATCTAAAATCCTTTCCCTCGCCTATAAAACGATTCCGGCTCTCCCGACGCTATTTTTAAAGCTGAAGGGTTCGGGTAAACGCCAAATGAAGGATCGAGAATTGCACTACAGATCCTTTTTGGCGAATTTTTCGAAAAAAACTTTTCGATACGTGTGAAAGTAATTTTTTAAAAAGTTGTAAGTTTCCTCAAATTTTTTTCAATTTTTCGCCTGTAGGATCTGTAGTGTGATTCTTGATCCTTCATTTGGCGTTTACCCGGACCCTGTAGGTTTTAAAATAGCGTCGGGAGAGCGGGAACCGTTTTATAGTCGAGGGGAAAGGATTTGAGATGAAGAGTGCAGGGGGTATAACTTCCGCTATCGAATACTTTTAGGCAACTTCAAAAAAAGAGGCTATTAATTCGATGCGTATATTTACATTTTTTTTATGTTTGTTCAGCTTTTACTCGAGGGGTTTACCGATTTGAATAATTTCGGCGCCGTTCTGTTCAGGAAGATACCGAAATGATCCCATTCCTATATATTTGTAACCTAAATCAGTTTAAGAGTTTTTATTTTCCATTAATCAAATATCTTTTTCTTTAAGATAATAATAGTTTTTTTATACGGCTGAAATGCAATTGAAAGATTTTTTCGTTGGAGAGCAGCCAATTATATAATTGTTTCGAAACATATAGGAAAAAATCATTTTACCAACCAGTGGTCACAATCAGGATTCTAACCTGAACCTTTCCACTTTCGCGGCGGAATGAGCTTACAATACTCAATCATGACAAGATTGCTAAACTAATATTAGTTTAGCAATTTTGTCACGATTGAGTATTGTAAGCTCATTCTGCCGCGAAAGTGGAAAGGTTCAGGTTAGAATCCTGATTGTGACCACTGGTTGGTAAAATGATTTTTTCCTATATGTTTCGAAACAATTATATAATTGGCTGCTCTCCAACGAAAAAATCTTTTTCTTTGTCCGTTCAGCCTTAACTTCTCGAGGGGTTAATCGATTTTAATGATTTCGATTCTGTTGATGTCTATATATTTTTTACTTAAATCGATTCAGTAGTTTTTTTTTCTAGTTTAGTAAGTAATCAAATATCAAGAAAGAAGTCGGTTAATAACATGCATAAACTATAAAGTATTTCAAACCAACTAAAATTTATTTTTATTTATTGTAGATTATAGACGCATCGACATCTAAGGTCATTAGCGTCTTTCAACTACACTAAATAACAACTAACTTAAAACTAAGTAACATCACAAAACATCCATGAGCGCAGGTGGGATTCGAACCCACGGCAGTCCAGTCTAGAGGTTGCAGCGCCAAGCACGCTACCATCTAGGCTATACTGCCCTCTAAACCAACTAAAAAGTGAAATATAAAAATATAAAACATTTTATAATAAAAATTTAATCTTCTGTCAAAAAAAGTCACCAAAAAGAGAAAAATAATTAAATTTTGAGATATGGGGTTAATTTACTAAAAATATATATAAACAAATTTAGTAATACAGCCATTTACGTAGACACAATTGAGAAAACCCGTCGCCAGCTTTCCGTTTATTACCTGATCGTAGCGATGAAATCTAGTAGACGACCTTCATTCTTCAGAGTAGTATTATATAAACATGTAAACATTAATTAAATTGTCCTTGACATTTTGCAACCACCGTCTGAAGTAGTACTATACGAACATTACTTACTACGGTCAATGACTGCATGGATAATTTGTTGTGTTGAAGACGCTAATGACCTGAGTTGTCGACGCGTCTATAATCTGCAATAAAAATAAAAATCAATGGCTGCAGCCTGTCAGGGATTTAATAGCGGTTTTGACAGAAACGTTGACCGAATAAAATGTAGCATTGTAGCCTATATACTTGTAAATTTGTGTTTCAATATAAATAACGTACATAAAAATCGGTCCAGCCGTTCTTAGATATTTTTACTTCCCACCTCTACTATGGTAGGGAAGTAATGGATTTAGTCCGAAAAAAATATTTCGAGATTTTAACAGATTTCACGTTTTGAGACCCTAGCAATCGTTTAAGATCATTTTCTGACTGATGTCTGTATGTGTGTGTGTGTGTGTGTATGTATGTGTGTATGTTTTTTTTTTTTGTTTGGTGATCTACTGATGGCTAGCTTAATATAGCAAAAATCATGGTTACCTTGATTTACGTACAATTTTTATTTTTTTTTTTTTAGTAAAATTTTTTTTTTCTCGAAAACTATACATTTTAGAGAAAAAAAAATATTTACATTTTTTTTCATATTATAACATCTAGAATTCATTTATATATATTTTTTTTTTACCTATGTTAATACGTGACATTGAGAACGTTTTTTTTTTTCTTAAGCGAAGGAGCGGACCAAACATTTCGTTGCATATTTCCCCTCACACGGCTGTTCACAGCCTGTTCACAGCCCGACATAAGATGTTTCACATCAAAAAATTAGAATTGAAACTTTCAAATGACATTTCACTTGGAGTCTAGTCTCCCTTATTTCGCCTCTGTCATTGAAATCATTCGAACCCACGCTCAGAGGGCAGCGTGGTGTAATGGTCAGCGTGTTGGCCTTTGGATCAAGCTGTCGTAGGTTCGAATCTCACCTCGCTCATGGAAGTTTTGTGATGTCGTTTTATAGTTTTAATTGATGTTGTTAAATTAAGACGCTAATGATCTAAGTTGTCGAGCGTCTGCAATCTACAATAAATAAGTATGAACCCACGAATCACGATCCAAAATGCTTATACATAGTAAACATCCGTAATTGAGACATGATTTTAGAACACTGACTATAATTAAAAATAGAACCGCTAACAATGGCTGAGGTAACTGAATGCCTTTTCTATTACAAGAGTCTAGTCGTATTCAATAGAGGATAGCCGAACAACCACGAAGTATCTTTCGCTATGTCAGCTGTAGACAGGCGAGCGATTGTGCGACTGCGTACTGTTCTCTGGTTTGTATACAATACATACAAAAACTACGTACCTATGCTAGTGTGTATTTTAAAGTTTATTTTGTGTTGTTTAAAAGTAGGTACTTCTTTAAAGTAAAAAAATGAAAAAAATAATTTTAAAAGAAAATTGGTACGACATTTAATTCAGAGTCGGCGTAAATAAATTACTAGATATGACTTGGAGATTGGACAAAATTATTTCATTCTTTTCAGATACATTTTTGAAGTATCAATTTTTTAACATCCCATTGGAAGTTATTGTAATGGGTCCGAAAATCGAAATCAAAATGTATAAAAAAATTTTGTTTCAAGGTCACTACACTACGTTTGCGTACGTTTGTGTCCATTTCTTTCTAAGACGAAATCTCGAGAATGAAAAATGATATCGACTACGTTAGGGTGCCAATCGACGCGTATTAACGTAAATATGATCTGAAAGAAATTTTTTCAAAATCGGTTCAGCCGTTCTTTTTTCTTAACCAAATAGACTCCAAAAAAGTAGATTTTACACAATATCTCGCGAATAAAAAATTATATCGACTTCTTAAAGGTGTCAATCGAGGCGTGTTAACGTCATTTTGATCCGAAATAAATTTTATAACAAGCCGTGAGGTGGGTCGTGTATTAGGACTTAAGTGCGACCCTTGAGGTCCACACGACGAACTTCCCAGTTTGATAAATATTTAATAATAATAATTAAATTAGATATTACACAGAAAAGTAATCATTTTAATCATTAAAACATCAATAATTAAGGAAAAAAAAAAAAAAAAAACCGCTGAACCGATTTTTATAAAATTTATGTCGGATCAAAATGACGTTAACACGCCTCGATTGACACCCTTACGAAGTCGATATAATTTTTTATTCGCGAGATATTGTGTAAAATCTACTTTTTTGGAGGTTATTTGGTTAAGAAAAAAGAACGGCTGAACCGATTTAAAAAAAATTCCTTTCAGATCATATTTACGTTAATACGCGTCGATTGGCACCCCAACGTAGTCGATATCATTTTTCGTTCTCGAGATTTCGTCTTAGAAAGAAATGGACACATACGTACGTACGTACACACACACACACACACACACACAGACATCTTTCTAAAAGTAGTGTAAAAATAGTGTAGTGACCTTGAAACATACAAATTTTTTTTCCTTTTTGATTTCGATTTTCGGACCCATTACAATAACTTCCAATGGGAAGTTAAAAATCGGTTCAGTGTTTTTTTTTTTTTTTTAATTACCTATTGTTAAAAATAAATAATAATTATGTTTTAATGATTAAAATGATTACTTTTCTGTGTAATATCTAATTTAATTAATATTACTAAATATTTATCAAACTGGGAAGTTCGTCGTGTGGACCTCAAGGGTCGCACTTTAGTCCTAATAAACGACCCACCTCACGACTTGTTTAAATTATTTTCTATTAGTGAAAGAATTTTTAGAATCGGTTCAGTAGTTCCAGAGATAAGAATTTATGATTTATAACCTCCCCTTGCGAAGCGAAGTCGCCTGTCTTTGTTCTCGCTTCGCGTACTTGCCTACAGTTTTTAATAAATATAGAGACAATAATAAAAAAATATATAAGTAAATAAATATCAAGTGGAAATTTGAAATTTTATTTTTTTATAATATAAATAACGTGTTTTCATTGTTAAAAAAAAACAAAACAAAACAAAGTTAATATGTTATAAATTGTTACCTGTCGGGATTTCAAACCTCGGATCAGCGTGTGTAATTGACAGAAAACAGTGCTCTAACCAACTTGTCTAGAACGTCAGTCAACATTTCATCATTAAACTGTTATTATATACGATGTCTACACTCGACAAGCTATAGTTTCAAAAGATACTTTGTGGTTGATCGGCTATCCTCTATTGAATACGACTAGACTCTTGTTTTTCTATTACGTTCAACAACTACCAGTCATTCAAATATAAAATATATTTCCAGTAAACTACAATAAACGTTCAATTTGTTAACCCCGAACTCCAGGTCAACTGTTCCGTCATATGGAATTCAATGAAGCATGCGTAATTATTTCATTCATGAATGTAAGATGACTCGTCTAATATCGTATTTCCATTAATAAATTTCAAATCGATTCACCACATCAATCTAAATCAAAACTGAGTACCTATATGTACCTATTGTTATGTACCTACGTTGGTTAGGGCCCACTAAAATTTTATCAATGGATCCGTTCTGTAATGTATGCGTCTATGTATGAGATTTTTTGTCATACCCAATATAAAATAGCTGCTTTACATGCATGTATGTATGCATGTAAAATGACTTTTGACAGGTCGATGTACGGGAACGTATCTTTCCCATGTATGAACGCCGTCAGGTAAACAATGATATTATGTTAAAATACAGAATATCTGTAGGTTTTTTTACGGTATTATAATTATTCAAGAAATTATTAGTCCTATCCGTAAATAAATTCACATATTAGTGATAACAGAATATATCAGATGATATGCCGTCTGATATATTGTGTTATTCACTAATATGTGAATTTATTTACGGATAGGACTAATAATTTCTTGAATAATTATAATACCGTAAAAAAAACCTACAGATATTCTGTATTTTGATTTAATAAGACGTCCAGCCATTAATAAAAAATAGCTCTTGCAGTACTTATGTGTTTTTCTGCGGTACACTGTGCATATATATAAGAGAAATTAAAATTGTCTACTGTTGGCACTGTGGAGTAAGAAACTTGCCTGACGCGTAATCGGGAGTTTCGGGTTCAAGTCCCGACAGTGGCATTTACATTTTTCTTATATTATAGCCTTCTATTAAATATCATGGCGATAATATGTCGTCTGATATATTGTGTTATTCACTAATATGTGAATTTATTTACGGATAGGACTAATAATTTCTTGAATCATGATATTGTGTTGTTTATACTACACACTAATAATTTGACATTTACATAATATAGTCCCTCATCTCACGTAAAAACGTACCGCCATTTATACCACAGTTACGCCACGGCGCATCTCATTTTATCAATTTTTGTTAGTTATGTCTTTACGTGAGATAAGGGACGATATAATATGATTTGTTTTTCGTTGCCGTGGTTACATCGTTCGCGTTAAATATTTAACACAAACGTTAAACGACCATAAATCGCAAGAGAAGCTCTTCAAAATACCGACCAGTTTAAACTGTCACTATGTCAACACCACTGAATTTAAAACTATGGCTGAGTATAGAATTGAATTGAATTGTAAATTATAGACGCCCGACAACTGAGGTCATTAGCGTCTAAAACAATAAATGTAAATAAAAACAAAAGCAAAATCAAAAGTTAACATACAACAAAGCAAAACAATCACAAGTACAAATAAAAAGTGTCATACAATACAATGTAGTAAGATATAATGTAAAAAACCATAAAGGCTGTAAAGGGGCCCAAATGTACACAAATAAATAAAATCAGATAAACCGGTCAAGACCGGTTTCTTTTAAAAATCTAAACAGCAGATCGACATTGTCAGGATCATTTCCTAAAACAACAGACAGATCACCTGACAATCCGATCTGCTGTCGTGTGTCCCTAAACTGGATACACTCGATTAAAATATGCGAAACGGTAACGCGAGTGTCACACGTTTCACAGAGGGGCGGTTCCTCACGAGCCATCAAAAAACCATGTGTAAGTCTACAGTGACCGATGCGCAGCCGTGTAAGGACCACTTCCTCCCACCTGGAGGGACGGCAAGATGTGAACCATGGGTCAACTGTAGACTTTATGGATTTTAACTTGTTTTCATCGACAGCACTCCATTCATCCTTCCAGAGCTGCTTCACGGCTGAAATCAGTACGTTCTTAAGGTCGTCACCGATAACGCAAAACACGCTCTGACCGTTATTTGCAGCGTCCTTAGCTGCAGTGTCAGCTAGTTCATTGCCAGCGATTCCCATGTGGCCGGGAACCCAACAAAACCGGACAGTTGTTCCACCTCTTTTTAGGGAATATAACTTGTCCTGTATCAAACAAATCAGAGGATGGCTGGGGTAGGAACGCTGCAATGCCTGTAGAGAACTCAAAGAGTCGCTGCAAATAACATATTTGTGCGGACCGTGCACATGTCTCAAGGCCTGCAAGATTGCATATAACTCTGCAGTAAAAATACTGCACTCTTGAGACAACTTATATCCAACACTGGCGTTATCGGTGACGAACGCGCAACCAACTCGGTCGAGAGACTTCGAACCATCCGTGTAAACGGAACGGTAGTCTCGATTCTGATCCAGCCATGCCAGGAAAAGCTGGCGATAGAGCTCTGGAGTTGTTGAATTTCGAGGATGAATGGAAAGTGACATGTCGATGACGGGCTGAGGAATTAGCCACGGGGGCACAGAATTACGGCCGACTTTAAGAGTTCTAGGAAGTGCCAACGGAAGTTCATCTAGGAGAAAAGTCAACCTGATACCGAGAGGACATGTTGCATTTCTTCTCCGTCTATACAGAGAAGAAAACCTTGGTTGAAATACGCAACTGTAAGTTGGGTGATCAGGTTGACTACGGAGCTTAGAGACGTAGGATAGCATATTCCGTTTCCGCCGGATGTTCAGCGGAGGCTCTCCGCATTCAGCGGCAATGCTAACAACAGGACTGGATCGGAACGCTCCGGTTGACAAACGTATTCCGGCGTGATGAACAGCGTTTAACGTCCTAATGTACGACTCACGCGCCGAGTCGTACACAATGCTACCGTAATCCAATTTAGACCGTACGACTGCACGATAAATTCGTAGCAAAACCGTACGGTCTGCACCCCACGTGGTGCTGGATAAAATTTTTAAAATATTCAGGGAAGACATCGATTTCCTCTTTAAAATATTAAAATGAGCCTTCCAATTCAACGACCGGTCAAAAGGCTGAGTATAGAGGAAGTATAAGCATTTTAAAGTGAAGCCGCAGTCGCCATTGTAATTCGGCCCTCATTTTATATGTGAGAAAAAGAAGAAGAGAATAATACTCCCAATCCATTCCGTGTTTTACCACCATGTTTACTCGGCCCTGTGACGTCAAACTTGACTTCAGTTTTGTATAAGCAGTTGTATACGAAGGCGGCTCAAGTAATAGCCGGGGTAATATCCATACACTTGCAAGCAAAAGAAAGGAAAATGGTACACGACACAGGAAAAGACAATCAAAAGTCGGTGAGAAACCGTATTAGAGAGGACACCATTCGCGCATGGCAAAAGGAGTGGGAAGAAAACGAGTTGGTTGCACAATGGACCAAGGAACTGATTCCCAATATAAATAAATGGCTGGAATGTAATCATCGTAACGTGGACTATTTTATGGCACAGGTGTTAACAGGACATGGAAATTTTAAGAGTTACTTAAAAAGGATAGGGAAAATAAATAGCGATCACTGTATATACTGCGGAGAAGTGGATGACGCAGAGTACACCCTTTTTGGAGTTTCATGCTTTCACGGCTGGTAGACATCTTGGTAGCAAGTGTTTCCTCCGCTGAAGAGTAAAATCCATTAGACCACGGCTACCTAGCCCGGAAACACTTGCTACCAAGATACACCCTTTTTCATTGCTCAAGGTGGGAGGCAGAAAGAACGGAAGCATGCACTAAACTGGGATTGGAATTGACGTTACGCAATTTAATACCAGTTATGACTGACCAGAGACAATCTGGGAAATAGTAAGCGGCTTGATTAAAACAATAATAATTAATAAGGAGAAGGATGAGGGATGGAGGAAAACAGGCGAGCAGTAGCCACTAAATGCAGGAAAGACTTTCTTCCGGCGATTCAATAACCAAGTCGTCAACCTGATGGTATGCTGAAAGGCGTTTCCAGCGCGACGATATGGGCGAGATAGAGGGGGTTTTAGTGGGTATGGGGCCCTGGGCCGAGTCCCACACTACTCAGGGTTATCTTCCCTGAGTGTTCGTAAAGAGAATTTCCTCAAAAAAAAAAGTTGTATACGATATGTCTCCACTATATCTTTTACCTCAGTGAGTTCAACTTTTTAAACACCTTTTGTTTCAGTATTTTGTTATTATTATATTTTTCTTTGAATGTTAAATAAAGATGTAGAAATTCGTGTAGAACAAGGTTGTACTGCTCGGAGTAAGGTAACAGTTGGTTATTACATTGGAATTCCAACAACACATAGTTCAAACGAAGATCACACAAACAGACGTGGACATAATAGTTGTTTCGGTGTACATATTGCCTTAATGCCTATTATATTGTATACGGTATGCTTATATGTTATGGGTTGAGTCCGACCGAAGTCCACTTTTTACTTTTTCATCACCGTCGGTGAAAGAAAACTAATGTAATCGTGCAAAAAATCGAAATTCAGATTTTGATCAATCTTGACTATTTAGACTCTAAAAAACATTTTGCGATAGATTTTTTCGATCTGTACGGTGACACGGTCTGTCCGTTGTCGCCGTGCAGAATTCATCGATGTGCGAGATCTTCTTAACTACGAAACCGATCAAGTTCAAATTTATAGGACACATTTCTGCCATGCCTACAATGAAAATGCGTAAATAAATTTTTTGAATTTTGAGCCCCAAAGGACGATATTTTCAAAAAAAAACCTATTTTTCGAAGATAAGTGGGCTTAAAATGCATTTTAGAGGAGAAATTAAAAGAATAAAAAATATTTGTCATCTTAAAATTAGTTTTGATGAGTGATAAAAAATATAAAAATTTTTTTTTTTTATTTTTACCGAAGCCGAACTTCGTATGAAGCCGATATTGTATAATGGTTAAAAAAATGGGTATGTCTGTATCGCGGGTACAGTTGTCATGGAAAGAAATACATCCACTTTTATTTGTCTTATAAAATCAAATGGTTCGTAAAATATAATAAATAATAGAATTAAATCAAATTAAAAAAGTCTTCGGTATTCGAACCTGGGCTTGACGTTTGTACGTGTCTGTAGACTCGTACTTTTTCATGCGGCCACCTGGCTTACTTTGTTCGAAACCTTACATAGATATAATATCTACATTATACAATATACATGCTGTTTTGTTTCACATGCCAAGCACGTCCGACTATTTCCGTTACATCTAATATATCTAAAATGCCACCTCAGTACGAGACATTAGACGCTATTCACGTCAAAAACGAGGGAAAATACTTGTTGTCGAACGTAATAAGTTGCGTTGAAGTTGACAAGTATATTTGCAAGTCTTATTTTTTTATATTCTTTGCACAGAACTTCGTGTCTGATTTAAAAAAATAATACTCACTCGATTAAGCTGGAAACACATTTCTCTGATGTGTTGTGACGCGTCGTGAACACACTTGTGTTGTGTTGTGTTGTGACGCAACTTTGCTTTCTCGAGATTCCATTTGTACCCGTGTGTAATGTCTAGTAAGTTGTAGGCTGCACAGCAAAATCAAAGAAGGCATTAAAAAAATGCTGGCGGGAAATGGGTACTTGATGCGAACTATGTGTGCAGTGCACATCTCTCTGACGCTATGTGTTGTGTTGTGATGAAAATCTGGAAGCGAGAGATTGCGAGACGTCACATCATAACACAACACGTAGCGTTAAAGACATATTATTGTGCACGCGGTCCATTTGATTACGTGCGAAAAATGGACTCTGATGCATACAACGTTGCTTCACAACACAACACATCAGAGAAATGTGTTTCCAGCTTTACTCAATAAATTCAACATTCGATTTCTGTAAACCTTCGGTCTAATTTTAACAGAAGCCGAATGTTTTGTATACAATTTTTGACCGAATGTGGCCGAAACCAAAGCTTCAACTTCGACCAAAATTAGGTCGAAGGCTATGAAAAAGTATTATTTAAATTAAATCACACACATACACACACAGCTCGGCAAACAAAGAATTTCAAAAATTGGCATAAAAAAGTTTTTTTTTTATTTTAGTTAATGTCAACCTTAGCCGTAACATATACTTAACGTAAGTACTTACCTACATACAGCTGTAATGTTTGTGGCTGTGCAGTGATGTGTTGCTTGTTGCCGGTCGGGGGTCAGTTTATGTGGGGCGTAGCCCTACGTGCAGGTACACACAGAGGTTAATGACATAATAGTCTACCTATAGACGGTATCACAACGCGCGAGAAGAGATATTTCACGCTCTTTGGCTGTTGCCACAATAGATAACGCGCCCGGATCGGAATGTTGCATGGCTCAATTGAAGTCAGCTAAATTGTGTGATACGGAATGCCTCTATATACGTACCTTGCATAATACATAACTAGATGCCCCGTCCGGCTTCGTCCGGGTGCACTCGCTTCGCTTTGCTCGGATTTATAATTAATTTATTCGTTACTCAATCGCTTCGCTCGTTCGCTCGAATTTATAATTAACTGCCCGCGACTATTATTGCGGGTATAATATTACATTTTACACCATTTTTGACATAAACTTGATTTTAATCCAACTTGGAATCAATGCGATTTGTACCCGGGCGAAGCCGGACCAGGCACCTATTATAGACCTAAACCTCCTTCAAGAAATAATATATCGTATGGTAAAAACCGCATTCAAATCCGTTCAGCAGTTCTTGAAATTAGCCGGTACAGACAGGCAGTCGAACAGACAGATACCTACCGGGAGTTCCTTTTATATTATGTATAGATTTTTTCTCTTGAAACAATGAGGAAAATGCAATAGAGTGCATTTTTCTTTGGATAGTGTAGAAAACCCCAAGATGTTACGCCGCTGGCGACAATAAAAGCGTCGAGAACAGGTAACAATGGTGAGGCGTGGAATGATATCGAAGACACGGATAACCACCAGAATATTCTGGAAAGCGCGCGAGCGTGCTAGGTCAAGCTGCTCGAACATATAAGCGATCAAGTACGAGGGAATGAGGCGGCCAGTCGTGAAAGAGTGTCGAGTTGAATTTGCGAACATAAATACAGTATATTAATAGTTATTGTTCAGTGTTATTGAAGTGCTTCACTTTGTTTAAGAATTACTGTTTTTTATTGGATATAGTTGTTATTGTTGCATTTTATTGTTATCTATAATTTTTTTGTTAACATTTAATTCTTGTAAATAAATAATTTATTCCGCCCACGTAAAAAAACAGTTTTGTTACAATAGGTTTTCGGTTGGCCCGACACAAGTGAGGTTGTCCACACCTGACGCGTGTTTCATCGGACGTCTCGGTCGGTCGGCGCACTTGGGAACTTCATAGTTAACATCGCCCCACCGCCGACCGAGGTTCTGTAATGACATGGTGCGTTGGGAACGATAGCACCGGCTGTTTTATGATGTCTTGAGTTCAAATACAATTCTATTGGAATGGCCTAACGACTGACCACTGCCGTGTCGGGTCAGTGGATCAATAAATACGCCAACTTATACGCCAAATTCATGCTTCATAATCGTGGGGAAGATAAAGATTTATCTCAAAATGTTTAAGCGATCATTTTCATTGAGACGGCTAAAAATGAGACGATTTTTAGAAAGTTATAAAAATGAAACTACATATTATTATAATGATTTTTGCACAAAATAAGCTGTAAGTATTTTTAAAACTGCACAATAACCAAACCATCATCTACGTACAAAAGTACTAAGAGAATTGCTGACTCCATATTTCCAATGTATAAACAAGGATCAGTAGTGCTCTCCCTTAAACCACATTTTGTTATGAAGTTCTTGAATAGTTTATTCCAACATCTGGGTGCTTGTTTTAAACCATATAAACTTTTCTTTAATTTGCACACTTGATTAGTACCATTTTTATATCCTTCAGGTTGTTTCATATAGATTTCTTCATCCAATGAACCATAAAGAAATGTTGATTTGATATCAAACTGCCGAATGATAAATTCTTCAGATGCAGCAAAACTTAGCAATACTCTTATAAATTGGTTGAGGCTTTCGCGGCCAGTTGATGAGCTGGTGTTGTCCTGATTCGGGTCTATAGGCCGTCGTTGGTTGGAATTGCTTCCTAACGTTTCGCTAGTACGAGTGGCGAGCTTCTTCAGAGGTCCTTCCATCTCCGATGCTGGATTCTACATCCAGCATCGGAGAACGACGGCCTATAGACCCGAATCAGGACAACACCAGCTCAATACTCTTATTGAATCAAATCTTGCCACAGGGCTAAACGTTTCTTTATAATAAATGCCTTGTTTTTGTGAACAACCTTTAATCACTAGACGCGCTTTATATCGGTCTACTGTACTGTCTGAATTGTATTTAATACGGTAAACCCAGCGATTAATCTATTACTTTTTTACTTCCCACCTCTACTATGGTAGGGAAGTAATGGATTCAGTCCGAAAACAATATTTCGAGATTTTAACAGATTTTCACGTTTTGAGACCCTAGCAATCGTTTAAGATCATTTTCTGACTGATGTCTGTATGTGTGTGTGTGTGTGTGTATGTGTGTATGTGTGTGTGTGTATGTGGTCAATTTTTCGCCTTCGATATCTTAAGAACGGAACAACATACGGGCATGCCGATTGTTCTATTGTGTTTATCAGCCTTTAACTTAGATCTGATTAGATTTTGAGTCAAATCGGTTCAGTGGATCCTGAGATATTCAAAAAAACGTCCTCAATGTCACGTATTAACATAGGTAAAAAAAAATATAAATGAATTCTAGATGTTATAATATGAAAAAAATGTAAATATTTTTTTTCTCTAAAATGTATAGTTTTCGAGAAAAAAAATATTTTACTAAAAAAAATAAAAATTGTACGTAAATCAAGGTAACCATGATTTTTGCTATATTAAGTTAGCCATCAGTAGATCACCAAACAAAAAAGAGGGCCATGCTTTTTTCAAAGAATAAAAATTAAATTGTGTTTTAAAGACCACCAACAGCTAAGGTTATTTGGGCCTAGTCAAAGAATAAAAAAAAAAGAGTGTTTATTTTTTGCAAATATTTACTAGGTGGGAAGTATAGGACTGGTCATCAGTCGAATTTTTATCTTGTGGTTTCACATCTTCTTTGTCTTGCTTTGGCAATCGAAGCTCTTCAGTTAATAAGCGGGTCGTCAAGCTGTCCAGATTTCTTTTGGCGATTTCAGTAGAATCCCATGCACTATGAAAATGATTGTATTTAGCTGGTAATGTAGACAACACACGCGTTATTAGCATTGATTCAGAAATTTATCCTCCAAGTTTCTTCATTTTGATGGCCAACTGCTCTAAACATGAGATATGTTGAGCAATTCCGTCATTTTTCCACTGGTACTCAAAAAACTTCTTTTGAACGAGCGACAAACTTTCATCGGATTTCATATCATATACACCTTGAAGTTTCTTCCACAACTATACTGGCTTAGCTTCAACGGTGGCGACGATGAGTTTTCTTGCAATTCTATCAGCGCTGGTCGACTTCTTAAGGAGTCTATCATATTCTTGAGCTCCTTCTGCTGGCTTTCGTTCTTTTCCAGTACAAACATTGAGGGCATCTTCACTGTCCAAAACTGTTTGCATAACGAACTGCCATTTAAGCCAACTGTCTGCATCTCGTAGCTTTTAAATTTTCATTTTATCAATTTCCATTTTGATTTACTTTTACAATTTGCTCTTTAAATTCGGCGTACGACAACACTAAGACGACTGGGCCGATAACCTGATGAGTATACACTTCGGCAGTGGCGTAGATAGGTTTTTGCTCTGGGGGGGTCCGTTCATTTTGACAATATAAGTATCTATACCCAGTGGCGGACTAAGGGGGGCGGAGGGGGCGACTCTTCCCGGGCTTCTGATCCTGGGGGCCTCCAAATCTCGAGAAGTCCTTCTTAATCAAATCCCAAACAAGGCCAAAATATGTTTAGTAAGTAAGAGGCAGTTTGGAGTTGGAGGCCCCGTACGTATACAAAATATAAACGTAGGTAGGTCGTTTATTATAAATATTTGATTTTTTTTGTCAGCCTCACTAAAAACGTCCACTTCACAGTTCGAATATATTAAATTAATAATTAATAATGAAAATACAAATATAATAATTAATAATTCTTTACCATAACATTAACTATAAAATTTGATTATATCGATAAAACCATTATCTATATTGTGATAAGCGTTTTCTGTTGAATTATAATCGAAAATATTTTATTGTCAAAAGATTTTCTGCAGTGTTGAACAATAGTTTCATTATTCTATTGTTTATTGCAATATACAGTTTTCATTTGTTTTCAAGCTCTTTTGTTATTCTCTGATTTTTTGAAATTGAATAGTTTTTTATTATAATTAGGAAGTTTCCATTGGACGAAAATACTAATTATGATACTGTCACATCATTGTAATGAGGATAACTTTAAAAATTCTGAAAGAATTATTTTGATATCTTTAATTTCAATTTCTTGTACGTGGGGTCGCAAACGAAACTGATTTATGAATATGACGTCACGCGGTACATGTTTGCTGTTTTTTAGCTTTGTGAGTAAGTAGAACCGAGGTTACTTGGTAACTATTTTGTTGTAATACAAACTTTTCTATTTATATTAAATTAAAATTAACTGTCCAAAATTCAGATATGTCAATATTTTCCGTCAACTGGTTTGTTTTTAGTGTTTCCATAACAATTTACGAGTTTAAAAAAAGAGATTTATCGGAAGTTACCATATTAAATTACCACACATACAAACTGAAAATAACTTTTAAAAATATCGTGCCGCGTGACGTCACTCGGACTGAAAATTGAATTTCTTGGAGAATTGTCAAATTCAAACTTTGAAGTAGCATAACTTTGTTGTTTTTAAAGATATTTAAAAAATTCTAAGAGGTAACTCAACCAGCCGGAAACTGGGAATTTCGGGTTCATGTCCTGACAGTGGTCTTTGATTTTTTCCTTGTATATCTTAATTGTTTGACGATTAACATCACGATGGCATGTTCGCCGACTGATTACGTTAAGATAAGAAAAGTATTTATTTGTGGTTTGGCTATTATTGTCTATTTAATAATTATTATATGGAATTAATATTTGCCTGCAAAGGTCGCCAGGTCATAAAGTAATTTGTGCATTTCGTGCCAATCCAATTTTACTAGGCGAATAAATATTTATACCCTTGAAATTGGACAGACTAGTTATTCTTACGATTTATATCTGCAGTAAACTTAACTACGTTTGGTGAATTGAATTATCGCTATTTATTCCGAGTAATAGTACTACCAGGGGAATAAATCAACGGAATAAATAACTAACTAGGCTCGGTCAATACGGGCATAAATAACCCATTTCGTAAGAATATAATATATTTCAGGCTACAGTGAATTAATAAAATCTTGTATGAGACGCCTGGAGTATAGCGAAAAGTGAGCCGCTAGTATTAGATATACCATAGCTATTATATGCTGCCATCTATGATAATTAATATGATCTATAAATGGCCATTGACAAAATCAAACCAAGATAAGAACCAACGATTATTACACATAAAAATCCACGGGTGCTTCTGTATAGTATCCTTATTTAAAGACCCCACACGGCATAATATAAAGTACATAGTAGATTGGGGGTCTACAACGCCAACGTAAAGAGGACTGAAAATAGTATATTTTACTTTTTCCACGCGTAGGTATAGTGCATGTTATTGAATGATTTAATACATATAAATATGAAAAAGAGAGCTCTCTATGATAAACAGCACTCCGCGTGCAGAAGTGAGATAGCGCGCTTATGGAGGTCGAAGGCTAGGGCTGTTTTATCGAACCCCATACCGTGGTCAGTTACACTTTTAATTAAAATTTTTAAATGGTTTCTCATCCCAAAAATAATAATTTTTAAAACATTTCAGTCGTAACCAATGTTAATGCGAGCAAAGTCGCGGGTAAAGCCTAGTATAGGTCAAAGCTAGGCAGTACTTGCAATAATGCTTTAAGCACTTATAATGCTTAAAAAGCACAGATGCTCGATAATTGATGCTATATATAGCACTTGCATAAAGACTTTATTATAAGCAAGCATATTATAAATTGCTAAATAAGCATTCAACAAGCTTATTAAGCATTAGGAATGCTTAACGAGCGTTTTAATAATCATTTTTAATGCTTAGTAAGAATTTTTAATAAAAAATTTAAAAACAAAATGCATGATTTGAACTTTGGACTTTTGTACTGTAATGTTGGAAGTCAAGAAGTTAATTTAAAATGCTTAATGCTTAATTTTTTCAAGCACTTTAGTGAGTGCACGATCATTCGATGCTTTTAAGCAACTTTGCCCAGCTCTGGTAGTGGTATAGGTAGTTTAAAAATTACCAGACATGTCAAAATTACACATTGTAGATTTTTAATTTTGACGATTTGTTACGGTAAATATTTGTATAGACTAAATATTTTATATCCACTTTTATAGACACATTTCTTTGATTACATCGCATCGTAAACAATCGATAATGCTGCAATTATCGATGCTTGTTTTCAAATATAAGTATCAAAAGAAAATTACCTATTGTAGAAAATTTTATCCATGGTGAACGGTAAGCATCGAACGGTAATATCGACGTAAATTAGTTGGGCATCCCGTAAATTAGTTAGATATCCGTTTTTTTTATAAACCGGTTTTTACGTGAATCGGTTAAAGATTGTTTTCATAAGTAGGGCTCAACAAATTATGCAAAATTCTATTCACCGAGAGAAAAGGGACTTTCCCCTCATAAAAAGTGCGACATGATGCAGTAATAATACTAAGATTTTATTGAAAAAAAAATAAGTGTCGCGACACTCGGAGGAAGCGAAACTTCTTATGTAAAGCCCAAAGGTACACGAAAAATTTAGTTAACTTATAAAACCGCGTAGCTTACACTACACACTGCAGAAGTGAAACTTGCTTACGCAAAAGCAAAACCTACATCTAAATAGGGCTTGAGAATTAGCCGAGCGTGTAGCCATGCTGTTGTTTACATGGCGTTGCTATGGTTCCTCTATTACAAGTCCTCAGTTCCCGGGTTTTAGCCCGAGAGCTGGTAAAGGTGTCAATTGGATTTTCAATTTATTATTAAAAAATAATGAATTTAAAATATGAATTGGTTCTAGGCCCAAATAACCTTAGCAGTTGGTGGTCTTTAAAAAAAATACATCTAAATATTATAATAAATTGACATTTACAGAATAATATATTTGTTTTTAGTTTCCATGGTTACACCTTTATCGTTAGACTGAAAGTTTAGTCTTGTCTAGACGGCAACACTAGTACAGTCCGTAGGAGATCGATCTGAGACACCCTAAATATTAGTATAGATTAATGTAGATGTAATGCAAGTTATTCTTTTGGTGCAGTTTAGTGATGGGCGATTACGAGATATTTTAGTCGATTGTCTCGATTGTTCAAACATCTCGATGCTCTCGATGGTTTTCACTTGGATTCGATTGTTGTTGTTTCATAGTTTACCGAGACCAGTTGCATAGTATTGAATCGCACAGACGATGTACACTGTCGAGAGCCACATAATATATAATCGTTCATCACTCAACAACTGTGGTCGAGTCGATGGATGGTCGATTGTGCAGTAATCGAGTGCTCTGAGACCGACTGAACAGTGAATCAACGATGAACGAGTAGCGTAAACGTCAGACTTTAATCGACTAGCATATAACCTTGAATCGCGATTATATGTATTCTCATTCGCTGGCAAATAATCGACTTGAACAATCGAACATTTCGATTGTAAAATCAAACTCCGAGTCGATTGTGGACTCGATTGTTATTATGAACGATTGCAATTGTTTCGATTGTAAAAACATCTTACAATCGCCCATCGCTAGTGCAGTTATCACATCCCTAAATCGCATAGCGTGCGTGAAGGTAAAGTGACCCGACAGGCCACGGGGTCAAACACTCGACAGTCTGGAAAACTGCGCTAATGTGTAGATACGTTTCAATAAAATGTTCTCCGGATCGATTTTCCTCAAAACCGACTGCACTTTCGAGTGCTTTTTATTGTATTATTATATTTTACTTTATTGTACTGCGTTCTATTGTGTGTAATATGTATTAAAAATGTCGAAATATTGTACTGTGCTTCATTTTTTACGTCAATACGCAAATAATAATGCTTTTATAACAAAAACGAACATTGGAAAAATTGGTAATTTTAATTTTTGTTTTGTTAACTTTTTTTAAAGTATCATTTAATATTTTCAGTTATTGTTATAATACAGTCCAATTAGTATTTTCACTAATTATTATCAGACTAGCGGACCGGTTCGGCTTCGTCCGGGTGCCATGAATTATGATTTATTATCACCTATTGAACAGTGAAAAAAAATTGAAATCGATTGAGTGATTTCTGAGATTGCTCTAGATTTTCACTCGGGCGAAGTCGGGCCGGCCAGTTATTATAGCCTATGACCTAAGACCTAAATCAAAGTATCGCCTATCGAACAGTGAAAAAATTTTGAAATCGATATTTTGAAATTATCCCCAATTTCCGAGCGAAGTCAGACCGGCCAGTTTAAATTATACATTTAAACTTTCCTAGTGAATCAATCTATCTAATCGTGAAAACCGGAACAAAATCCGTTCAGTAGTTATGAAGAAAACAGTCTTCTGAGATTACCTCCGATTTTCACCCGGGCGGCGCCGGGCCGGTTAGTTATTATAGCCTATGTTCATCTCCATTGTGGAAACTACCCTTGTGCAAAATTTCACAGAGTAGGTAGTTAAGGCGTCAAAGCTGAACAAACAAACAAACTCACTTTCGCATTTATAATTTTAGGTAGGAATAAAACCGGAGAACTTTGATTGACCAGATCTTGGAAACAATTTAACGTAGCGAGTTCATTTTTAACTTTCTTTGTAATTTTATAGAGAATCATAAAAGTATCGTATGATTTTATCGGATTTCGCGATAAGGTCGGAGATAGAGAGCCTCGTAGAGAGCAAAACGTGAAAAATCGTACCCAGGTACCTATTTGTGGTTTTCACAATGCCTTCTGCTTGAAATCCAAGGTCATGAAATGCTTCGAGTTCAGACCGGAATGTGCCCATTTATGCAATAATTGATGTGGTATAAATTAAAGCATTTTTAAATCGTATATGGGCTTAGGGACTCGACAAATTTGGCTTACTGAGCTTTTACTTTGTATTTTATAGATACAAATTCACAGATTTCGCAATCCTTGCAACCATCGAGGACATTGGACATGATAACAGCATATATGAAACATAATTAGCTGTTTATCATACACACAATATTTATCAATGCACTGTTTAGTTTTGTCAGGAATAGCCCTATTATTCTTCTGTTATATACGCGTTCACTTTTGCTTGATTACTTAACTTTTAAATGGATTTTTCTACAGTATTTATTAACATTTGCTCAAAAATAACACCGCAGATCGTCGCAAATACCTCTCAATTAACTAGACATGATATAAAACACATTTCGAAAAAATTGCACTTGTTCAATTTTGCATGATTGCTCCTCACTTGATCGCGACACCGTTGTCTTTTGGCCTTGAACGAAAACTCGTAACTCTGCCCCCATATACGAACATAAACATTTCCAATGTTAAAAGAATTCTTCATAGAATTCATCATAGTGATTTTCTTGATATTATTGTGTTCTAATGATTTCACTGACATGACAGTACATCTGAGTGGGATTGTGTTTTCTAATACGAGAGGAAGGCAGCCCCCACGTTTAGAGCGTCTTTGCGACACCCTCGGCCTTACCATCCGTTCTACATTATTATTTTTTCATCAAGGACCAAATATATGGTGTACAACGTTAGACACGAGAGCCACTCTTCCCATCCACACATACGTATAGTAAGTTCGTGTAGCTATTTGTACAGCGTCGGCAAACATTTACTGGTACAAAACTACACAGCAATCATCTTAAGAGAAGAAGCTTTGTCATATTTACATGTTATGCAGTTATGTAACCATTGCCTATAGGGACATTTACTGATACACTCCAAAAGAATAATCAGGATATCTTTCATCAGGGCCAGATTAACCATTAGGCAGAGTAGGCAACTGCCTAGGGGCCCCGCATCGGCTTGGGGCCCTGCGCGCGCACAAAAGAAATTGAAAATGTTTCATAGAGTGAAAATTTAATTGGAAAATTTGTATCCTCAATGACAATAGGTAGTGTTGCTTTTTTTCGACGCATATGCTGTCAGTTGAAGAAATACTTCATACTTGCAGAACAGAACCATCTAGTATCGAGTAGTAGAACTAATAATATGGATGCGTTACGTAGCGTATTGTATGAATCATACAATGCGCTACCTTCATCAACTTGAAAAGAGCTGATCATCTTCAAACGGCTGAAAAGAGGCCCCAAGAATTGCATTGCCTAGGGGCCCCGACATGGTTAATCCGGCCCTGTCTTTCATATTTTCATGTTACGGAGTTCTGTAACAAGAAACAGAACTTCTAGGAACAATCATCAGCAGAATGTTTGTCATATTTTCACGCTACGCAGTTCTGTAACCAGAAAGAGAATTCCTATAGAGAGTGGCTGGGTAAGCAATTTGCGATAAAAGGAACCCAGGCCATGGTCGTACTTCCTTACGATTATCGCCTAGGGAGGTACAAATGCTGCCAGAAGGCCAACAAACACATCCTGACAAACTTGCCTTGTCCCGGTGTCTTCATTCAAATTGATGAATCACCATTTTGCCACAGAATCAGAAGTTGGTTGTTTGTCGACTGAAGCGTCGATCCCTTGTATATAAATCCATAGAGGACGTCGATATTTCCGCTTGCAGAAAGGCCCTCCATTTGTCTACAAATTAGAGGAAATGTAGGTATACTTACACGAGGCTTTAAAACTATTAATCTCTTGAAGAGGGATGAACTTTTGGTACGAAGACACTGAACACTAAAAATTCCAATCCATACAATGTTTTTATTGTCTCTGGAGTATAAAAATAAATAAATAATTAAAAGACACCAAAACACTAATACCTACTTTTTTTCTCTACGCACATTTCGCTACCATATCATCATCGTCATCGTCACCAGGAGATGATTAAAATCATTTTAATAATCTCTTGATGACGATGATAATGTAGCAAACCCCAGGATGCCTTCAATAGAAACGACGAGAAAGAAAGGTCACAGTAGTAAAACGTGGAATGGTATCATAGATACGAGTACCTACCGGAATGTTCTAGAGAACGCGAAGTACGAGTGAGTCAGGGGGTCAATCACCGGAGGTCAGTCGACGGTGTCAAGCAATGAAATAAATATTGATCAGTCAACGGGAATCAGTCAGTGTAGATTGTACTGTGACAGTGTTGAACAACGAAATAAGTCTGATATAAACACAGTGACAGAAATAATTACAAATAAATAATCCTTGTATATATAGTTATTTGTTAACTGTTATTTAAGTGGCTCTTTTAGGTCAATAATTACCGTTGAAGTTTTTTTATTGTTAGAATTGACTTTTCGTTGTTGCATTTATTGTTATTGAATTTTTAATTATTGTAAATAAATATTTATTCCGCCAACTCAGAAAACAGTTTTGTAACAATAATATAGTTAGTGACACGTGTGGAGAAAAAAGTACGTGTGTTATTTTCTTAGTGTTCAAGGATTTAAATGTGGAAAATCTAAAGGAATGATTAAGCATTTTAAGAGAACCCCTGCTTGGTCATACCCGATAGACTTTCTACTTAGTTAGCATTTAAAACTTGTACAATATTTACATTTTGTCTAATAGTATAGACAAGTGGAGGATTGTTTGTAAGAACGAATGCTTAAAAATAAGTTATTTCGGCCCCACACCGTTTTTTGATGTGAAACATCTTATATCGGGCTGTGAACAACGGCGTGAGGGGAAATATATGCAACGAAATGTTTGGTCCGCTCCTTCGCTGCTGTTCTCCCCACCACTGCGGAACTCTCTTCTCTCTCTCTCTCGGCTTCCGCGCGCTCGGGCACGCGTGTGTTACAGTGCAGTATATAGGATTACGTCAGCATAACAATTAGTTGCTGCTTTTGCTGCGTATAAATATGACACGAGGCGAGGCTCTGTCTTAATCTTACAGTGGGTGCCAATTGTTACTATGCTAGAAAATGAAACAGAAAATTCTACAGTATCAATTGTTGCATGCGATGATAATAAATAAATTAAAATTTTATGGTAAAAAAAATAGTTTATGGTAAAAAAAATATTTATGGTAAAAAAAATATTTATGGTAAAAAAAATATATACTACTACATAGAGAATATCACCGAGTTCAATAACGTTTTCTTTGATGTTTCACATGTGTCGGGGGTCCCAAGACCCACACCCTTTTTTTTAATAGGACGACAGTATAATGGAGCGTCTAATGCAAAACAATCAAAATGAACAAATATCACCGCGTTTGTAAGCGTGTGCTGTTGGTGGTGAATGGTAATAGAGAGAACCTTTGGTGATGGTGGTGGTGGCGGCGCAGGAACACGAGGGACGGTTTAGTGTGGATGTCTGGGGAGGGGGAGCGGCGGCTGGCTGACTGGCCGGCCTGGCTTGGAAGTACGGCGAGAGAATGGGACAACCGCCGTACGATATTGGAAACTGACGTCCCGGTCGACGGTGGTGGTGCTTTTCTAGTGCATGTTCGACTAACTCTCGTCCAGATCGAATACAACTGCCCTAGGCTGCTCTACTAAATTTTCATTTTTGCGTTAAAATTTTTGAGCGTATGTGCAATTAGTCTGATTCTCTGTAAACGGAATTAAAAAAATTCGACTGATGACCAGTCCTATAGGTACTTCCCACCTAGTAAATATTTGCAAAAAATAAACATTCTAAGTTAAAGGGTGATAAACACAATAGAACAACCGGCATGGCCGTATGTTGTTCCGTTTTTACGATATCGAAGGCGAAAAATTGACCACATACACACACACACACTCATACACACACACATACAGACATCAGTCAGAAAATGATCTTAAACGATTGCTAGGGTCTCAAAACGTGAAGATCTGTTAAAATCTCGAAATATTTTTTTCGGACTAAATCCATACTTCCCTATCATAGTAGAGGTGGGAAGTAAAAATATTTTAAATTAGAAAAAAAAACCTCCTTTGAAAAGCTACAAAAAAGAGGAAAATAATAAAACTTTGAGGTCTGCGGCATTTTAATAAAATATGAAGTCGGTTAAAAAGTAGATATTAATTAAATTGGCACTTTTTAACCGACTTCATATTTTATTAAAATGGCGCAGTCCTCAAAGTTTTATTATTTTCCTCTTTTTTGTGGCTTTTTGAAAGAGGTTTTTTTTGTTAAAAAGTTTTTTATTTTTTACTTTTTAGTTAAAGGAATCACACGCCGTTACTCACTTTTTATTTTATATTAAACCGATTTATTACGCTGTGTGATGTGTCAAAAAGTGACATTTACCTTAAAAGAATCACACGCCGCTACTCACTTTTATTAAAATCAGCCGAACTACTAAACCGATTTAAGTAAATAAGACCAACTACGAGATAAACCCTATCTATTAAAAAAAGAATTTTTCAAATCGGTTTATAAATGACGGAGTTCTGAGGTAACAAACATAAAAAAAATACAACTGAATTGAGAACCACCTCCTTTTTTTGAAGTCGGTTAAAAGTTGAACGGGATTCAAAAAACGAATCAGACTGCCTCTAAAAAGTGTACCATATTTTCCGAGTTGTTTAACAATCACCTTCTCTACCTACATTCAATTAGAAGTGAGCGCAATTATTTGTCTCATAGTCACTTATTTTCTTCAAAATAAATGGTAGGAAAAGTGATTGTAAAACTAAGGGAAAATTATTTTATTCTTTTTAAAAACATTCTGAATACTTTTGAAGTCGATTCAAATTTTTAAAAATTATTTTTGAGTTCTTGTATTATTATTTCCTTAATAATTAATTATTAACCATTATTAACTCAGCCGTCGTGATAGTGGAAGATTCGTGTTTAAGTCTCGACGGTGACATAGGTTTAAAATGATTTTTTCTGGTATTGCATTATAACGTTTCGTCATTCGATGGGTGTTCCTAACAGTAATGCTAACTTAAGCATTTATTCGTATTGTTACAAAACTGTTTTCAGTCAGTCATTTACCCAGTTACTTCAGTACTATTTATTTATATCCACTCCACTATTTATATCACTGTACTGACTGATGGACTGATTAATATTTATATCCACTTGACGGCACGAGTCACCATTGACTGCCTAATATTTATATCAGACGCACTTGATTGCACGAGTCACTAATGACTGCCTAATATTTATATCAGACGCACTTGATTGCACGAGTCACTAATGACTGCCTAATATTTATATCAGACGCACTTGATTGCACGAGCCACTAATGACTGCCTAATATTTATATCAGACGCACTTGATTGCACGAGTCACTAATGACTGCCTAATCTCCGTTGAACTGATTACTTGCGTAAGTCACCGTAGACTGACTGACTTGATTGCACGCCTCACCATGGACTGCGTTTTCCACAATACACTGACTGACTTGATTGCACGCCTCAATGGATTTAATTGCAATCGGTTCAGCCATTTTAAAATTTTGCGCGAGACAAACGCAAAGAGATAAATAAAAGGAAATTGAAAACCTTCTCTTTTGAGGTTGGTTAAAACATAATTGATTGAATTTACTTTCGACAAAAGATAGTTCAACGACAGATCACATAAATATGTTGTGATATATGTTACCTATATATTATATATATTGGGGGCAACGCCAATTCTATGGTCACTGTAACAGCCACAAGACGGATTACTTTTTGAATTTTATATTTGAATGTGTATGTTTATGTATGCAGCATATGTTTTCAAAAATCGTAAGCTAAACCTTTTGCTGTGAAATCAGTCAGGCTTGGCCGAAGCGAATAAATGCAATACGTATCTTAAATAGGTAACATTAGTAAAACAATTTTCACAAATCGACAACCTATGCTTATTTATAATATACAGAATGATGTTACTTTTTACACCAAGAAGCTAAAAATGAAAATGCGTCTTCGGGATTGAATTTTAAGCAAACAAATACAAAACAACTGCCGTTCCGATCGGCCTTTGTTTTGGAGATATCGAGGCTCAGAACTTATTCGTTTGTCTATAAAATTAAATAACGACATTTTGTTCTGCAAATTGAAATATATGCTTAAAACAGTGGCCGTAACAACATATTAAAATTTGAACTTTGAACTAATAATATAAATTTCGTCGGGTACATGACACGTTCAAGGTGATCTGCCACCCCTTTAATACTGATCAATCGATTTGCAAATATTATTATGGAATTATTGGGTCACCGGCAAGCTATACAAACAATTTCAGCCTTGAAGCAATAATAATTGTGACCATTTTTTTGTTACATGTTGGGGGCGGTCTGCATCCCTCCCATACCGCTATCTAGCAAAATCCCTTACTCAAGGCACTTCAATATGCCTCCCTCAACATCTTCACAAAAATAAGACCTTGAATAAATAACACCAAAAAATTGTCACTAGCTTAGAGATCTGCAGTCTTCATTTAAAAAGCCCATTACACAAAATAGTTCCACCATACCTATTTCGTATCCGTTATATATTGGAGAGTACACAGGTTATAGTTGGAAATTGATTCGCGAAACGTTATTGAGAACGACACGTGCGCTTATATTTCCGTCGCGTTCTGTCGCATCGAGTGCGAGCGAGACGCACGGCGTACATCGGCGCGGCAATGCTGCAGTGTGGACGGTCCCGATATATTGAGAATGTTGTTTATGGAAATTGAAGTTGAATTATGAAACACGCTGGCCATAGTCCTTACGACGGGTTCTCTTGTATGTTTGTTGATACTAGTGGGGGGAAGGCTCTCCACTAACAGAGAAGGTAGTATGAGGGATGTTGTAATAATACGTGTACGCTAACACGTAGATACTACACCGCTGTCATTTCTGTAACAGGAGAACATGACTTAGGTCCAGTATTTCATCATCATCATGGTCCCATTTGTTCCAATGTGAAACATAGATCCGATACAAATTCTTCGCCATACTTCTTTTTTGCCGCAGTGCTGATCGTCGGACTTCCTATCGAATACACCGACAAATTTGTTTGTGTGCATTGGGGTAGACAAATAGGTGTGCCACACTTATTATTATTTTTATTCTGCCGAAATATTAAGCAGAGAGGCTTGTGAAAGAGAAGACCAATCTTGGAACCCTGAGGGGTTGATCTGGTACACAGACGGATCAAAAACAAACTCAGACACAGTCTTAGGGGTATATGGTGTGAGACCGTGTTTCAGCATCAGTAGACCCCTAGGAGCTTTTGCTACGGTATTTATGGCTGAAATCTGTGCCAATCTAATATGTTCACAAAAAAATATAGCCAGGAAGTACTCTGGGAAGACAATAAACATATTTTCTGATAGTCAAGTGGCGCTAAGAGCCCTTGATTCTAATAGAGTATGTTCAAATATGGTAAAAGAATGCCAGACAGCACTACAACATCTGGCAAATAATAGAAACAGGATTAACCTACTTTGGGTACCTGGACATCGAGATGTTCCGGGAAATGAATCAGCTGGTTCATTAGCAAAGGAAGGATCAAACAGTGAGTCAATGTCGCCAGAACCTATATGCGGAATTGCTAAGGCAACTGCCAAGCAGGCGGTGAATAATTGGCTCCAGGAACAACACAAAATATACTGGACTGGAATCCCAGCGCAAACACACTTCAAAGGCCTTCATTGAAGAACCTCTAAGGAAAAGAACTACAGAGGTACTATAACTCAGTAGGAATAACTTAAGAGCTTTGACCGGGATATTAACAGGACACTGTCATCTTAACAAACACCTGCACAGGTTGGGTATTTCCGACAACGCACTATGCAACAAGTGCAAAGAGTTGGAGGAAACCGCTGTCCACATACTTTGTAAATACGAAGCTGTCGCACAGCCAAGGTATAAACACTTTGGATCAGCTTTAATGTTACCTAAGGATTTTAAAGACATCAGCTCAAGTAAGATACTAGACTATATTCACTGTCTGGGAATCCTAAAGAATTGATGGAACATTAGAGGAGCACAATAGAGCTTATTGGTCGCAGTGCATACCTTCTGGCCCCTACCATTAATTCTAATTCTATTCTGCCGAATGCCAAGGGGTTGCGGTAAGATGAACTCTGGCCCTAATGGTATGCTGAAAGGCGATTCCAGCTTGACGATATAGGCGAGAATAGAGGGGGTTTTAGTGGGTAGGGGGCCCTAGCCGAGTCCTACACTACTCAGGGCTATCTTCCCTGAGTGTTCGTGAAAAGAATTTTCTCCAAAAAAAAGGATGAACTCTAGTACCCCATGATGATATGGAACTACTCGTTGAGACCGACATTTTGACGTCAATTTTATTTACATCTAGTCGATGACATAAAACAATGCACAAAAATGACCGAAAGAGACGTCTGCAGTGGCTCCCTATTTGTCTGGCCCAATTCTAACTCACACAGACAAATTTTTCTGTGTATCCGATACACAGAAAATCTGACGGTGGGCTCTCCGTTTATAACACTTTATCAATTTTTGAAGTGAAACTTCCAGCAGTGCCAACTTGGCGACTTTATCGTTAGGACTACGACATTTCGACGACTGAAGCGACTTTTTAATTTTATTAAAAAAAATAGAAAAAATTAGAAAATCTAAAGTTATCACTTCTGTCGTGTGGTCATAAGCACACACCCATTTTTTTGTTAATTAATTTTTTTAAATAAATGTAAGTTCTGATTTTTACGTTGTACCGAAACGGAACGGGTCAATGCGTTACCACGTCTTAAGTTGAAACCAGATACAGTATTAAGGTATATTTTTAATATTATTATAAAAAGATCAAATTAAGATATATTAAATTACAGTACGGCTAGACATTCTTGCATAATTACCAGATAAATTTTAATTGAACGTTTGAGTATGCACTGGGAATTTCCATTTACTTCCTGATCAGGTTATAATAAATAAAATCTAAGAAAATGTTATGTAAATGTAACAAAATTAATTGTGCATCTCCGATTTGATGCAATTAATTATAATTTTGATAATTTAATTAAGTCCTGTATTTAAATGAGATATTTTGTATGTGAATTTGTAGCTACAAGTGTTAACTAAATAGGTACGGTGGTCTTGTTATTTTGAATTACTCTGTCGGGGACTAAATATTGTGTTAACACGTCTTGTCTTATAAGCTATCTATAGTTAATTAAGTTAATTTGTGTTTATATTATAAATTAAACATGCAGTGTTTTAAATTATTAATTAGTATTAATTTATGCGTATATTTACACGTTTTATATTAAAATTTGACGCTATTAATTAAAAAATATTTGTTTGAGTGAAAATATTATACAAAATCTTAATATACTAAATACAGGGTGGCACATCTTAAACAATGCAGTGAAATATCTCGTAAACGGTACAAACCATAAAAAAAATGTTTTATACAAAAGTTATAGAGTGTCAAAGGGGACAGAAGACTGTGATATCAGATTTAACATGGGTGGTGCTGTGAAGGTCAGCTTCGATTTTTTAATTGTAACAGTGCATTTTTATTCCAGAATACGATACAGTATTTAATAGCGAACAGTATATTATTAAGGTACATATCAGCTAAAGTTAATAAATATTGAGATATTTAGAGATTAAATAGCAAATTTAATTTGTCAATTCGGTTCTTTTATGAATTGAATTCAAGTCGGTGCGTAATATCATGGCTATCTGCTATGCCATAATTTATCTGATTGTCGTTCATTTTGGCCGTTATTTAATTTCTAAATATCTCAGTATTAATTAACTTTAGCTGATATGTACCTTAATAATTTACTGCTCACTATTAAATATACTGTATCGTATTCTGGAATAAAAATGCACTGTTACAATTAAAAAATCGAAGCTGGCCTTCGCCTGACCTTCACAACACCACCCATGTTAAATCTGATATCACAGTCTTCTGTCCCCCTTGACACTCTATAACTTTTGTATAAAACATTTTTTTTGGTTTGTACCGTTTACGAGATATTTCACTGCATTGTTTAAGATGTGCTACCCTGTATATTGTCAGTTCTTACACTGTGTGCCGCGACTCCTTGGGATGTGTCAAAGAAAATAAGGAAATCAAATTTATAAATTAATCCTTGTTAATGCCAGTGGCGGCTCCTCTTTAAGTGCGTTCGTGCGCCGCACTGCCAGTTGAAATGCAAACGCAACGCAAAATTAAAAAAAATAAATTTATGAATGATTTACTTATGAAAAACGGTGACACAGTATACACCTACACAGAATCAAATATTATAATCGATTATTCATGCTTCGTGAGATCAATAATCAGTATTGAAATATTGAACAAAATATCTGCTGAGTGCGGATCTGTTGTAGGTATTTGAAATTTCATCCCCACCCAAGACAGTGCACTTTTATAAGCGCACGAAATAAGTAGCATTGTTCAAATGTAAAATTAGACAAGGATAGTAAAACCGTGAGACAGATATATTTACGTACTTTGATATAAGGGCACGTAGCGCGCCGAGCGAAAATAGACGAAATACACCGAAACAGCTTCGTACGTACTACGTACAGTCTTTTATAATATCAAGTTAGTATAGTAATAACAATAATACAGAGTACATATTTCAGTTTTCAACGCAAATTCCCGGGTTTTTTTTTAATTAATTCAGTAATTTTATTAAATTTTGTGATTTGTAAAAATTTTTTGTGATGAGTGGTGATAAATAGTTAATATAATCATTAATCAAGCTGTATTATAGATATCAATAAAATTGTGATTTGATTTTCTTCGACAATAAACTAACCTAAAAATTTTATAAAAATAATAATTACGTATATTTTCATAAACAAAAATGAGTAGCATTGGAAGTGTAGAATATATAAAAAATAATCGATCGACCTATGAAGACAAAATACGGTTAAAACAATTAGGCCCACCTCGATCAATTATGACAATTAAACAAACATGTAAATAAAAAAAAGGAATTTACGCGTTCATTTAAACAAGAATTGTATGATAAAGCATCGTGGTTCTGTGGATGTGATGAATTTAATGTTTTTTTGAGTTTTCCGTGCTTAATTTTTGACGGTAAAGCAACGTGGACTCAAAAAGGCGTTAACGATTTGATTCATTTATCCGAAAAAATAAAAAAGCACGGTTCTTCTCAAATTCATTTGCATATTGTTATGCAGTTAGTTTGTTGTCGGTTCTATTGATACAAGACAACAATAAGAATCTGACGATGTTCTAAAATAAAGCAACATTTACACAACCAGCTTTGTTGATAAAAATAGATATATTTTGTCATTTGCGGAGTGTACAAAATGATTAAAAATTATTATCACAATTCCAATGACTTATGTAGAAAGTGAGAGGTGTTTTTCTACGCTGCAAAGAATTAAAACTTTTTTGAGAAATACTATCCATCAGGAAAGATTAAATGCGTTGTCAATGCTATCCATTGAAAAGTGTTTAATTCATTCAATGCCGGATTTTAATCAACAAGTGATAGAGGTTTTCTCTCATCAGAAGCAACGTAGAATAGATCTTCTTTATAAATAAGGTTTGTTTTTCTCTTAATTACATAATATATATAAGTATAATATGTAAAAATGTTATATTCAATACAATATTAGGTATTAGGCGCACTGCCACAATTATTGACCACCGGCCGCCACTGGTTAATGCTATATACGGATGCTTCTCCACTAAAGGAAAAATGTGTGTCTGGGTTAGAGAGACATTGTTAATTATTAGATATATTAGATTAGATACATTTTATTGCTAAGGCAATCTAGGATATGTACAGATTCAATCCCGGGATTAGTTTTCCATCTGTCCTTCATACAAAAATTCTTGGTTACCACCTCTACGTTACAAATATCAATACAAACAATTATAGTTAGTATATAAAATATAAGCATAAATAAATTATAATTTAAAAAAACTAAAAAACACGCTTTAATGGTAAACTGAACTAAAAAGTAAAAAATAATTTTTATTGTAAAAAAGCGTGGGGTGCTCGATATCAGAAAATATGGTACAAAGTACCCCACGCTTTTTTACAATAAAAATTATTTTTTACTGTTTAGTTCAGTTTACCATTAAAGCGTATTTTTTAGTTTTTTTAAATTATAATTTATTTTCGCTTTTTATTCCTGGAGATCCTGGTCAGGATAATAAGACAAACTTATTGAATTATTGTATTGTCATCGGTCCTTGATAAGTGTACAAAGTTTCAGTTCAATCTGAAGTTTTGAAGTGGGTGAAAATCGCGTTCAAAGAATCCGTTACTTACATACATACATACAGGTGGAACTAATATAAGCGTGTTAAAAATACTACCTATCGAAATTAAAAATGCCATAAAAATTAAAAGATTGCCTAGATTGACCAATGCTTCTCTAAAATAAATCGCGAGACTTGGCCTTATTTTTACAAGAATTGTTTTTGATGGGATTACTATTTCAGGATGGAACATACCTAAATAATATTCATTTCAAAAATACAAAGTATCGTATATAATTTGTTTTATGATGCAAATTATTTTACAACTTCCACATTTTGTGGTGTCTAAAATCTGCCGCTCTAGGCCACGACCTATTTGTAAATTCGCCCACTGACAGTATCAAATTGATATAAAGTGGCCTATACAAAAAATAAATAAAACTCGCCCCAACTGATTCAACCGGTGTGAACGGACCCTTGGCTTCAAGTGAAGCGTACAATAGCATTATGTACATAGATAGGTAGGTACATGATGTAGGATGTGGATGCACTGTTCTGTTTGTCGAGACCTCTTACAATTTACACATCGGCGCGGCATGCCTAACACTTCCCGATGAGCCGTGACTGTTATAGGTAAACATCACGGCGTGAACTATTTGTCTCTCTCTTCATTCAATGGGACTATTTTCTTATGTTGACTCTTCTACTTTTATTTTAATAACAATACGTTAAGAGAAATTATAGCCATGAAGATCTAGCGAGTATTCAACCTTTTTTAGCCGACTACAAAAAAGGAGGGGTTATTATTTCAACAGTCTATGTATGTCAGGGTGGTCTTTAATTTGATCGTTTCGAATATCAATCCTCCAATAGGCTCAAATGTTTCTAAGTAAATAAAAAAATGTAGTCGAAATTCCAGGTCCCTATCTCAATTGTAACTTTTGCCCCAAAGCCTTCGAGCATTTCCCATTTAAATAACATACGATTTTTTATACTTTACGGTAGATTTTTTCTTCTGCGATTTTGCTTTAAAAATCTGAGACTTGACAAATTTTGTACTGTAGGTATACCTAATAGTTCCGAAAATTATATCGTTAAAAACCTCTAAAATGTTTGTCGAGTACCTATGTACCTACTTACTACTACCATATTATGTAAGACATTTGCTAAGTTTCAGGTTTTTTAAAGCAAAATTGCGAATTAAATGGGAAAAATTCAAAGGCTTTGCAGCAAAGGTCAATGATTTCTAGATCTCAGTGATAAATCTCTAACTGTTTAGGAACTGTTTTTAACATATTTTTTTCTTTGTTACAGGTGAGTGCAATACAGCGCGATAATAGTAAAAAGAAGATATCCAGGTCAGATTCTTTGTTCATCAGTATCTATATCACAAATAAATTGTTAGTAAGTCTAGAAATAATTCTATAAAAACTTCTTAAATCACATAAGTACTTTGTAAAATCATCTTTTTTGCAATACAAATTGTTATTATAATACAAAATAAAATTAGATGGTTTAATCATCTAGTATGGCAAAAAAATGGTCCTATCTAAAGATTTCCTTTTTATGATTGCATACCAAAATGGTAAAAAAGGATTCCTTATGATAAGACTTCGTTGTCTGTTCTGTCTGTACCTATGTATGTCACAGTTTTCTCAGAAATGAGCCATTTTGATGAGAGTAGTTCTTTCAATTATCCACGAGAGACAGCACTTGTGGTAGGTACAAACATTATTTATTTATTATTTATAATTTATTTATTATTTATAATGGGGAATAAATAATGTTTGTCCCTACCACAAGTGCTCGTGGAGAATTGAAAGAACTACACTCAGGAAAATGGCTCATTGCATATTATGCTATCAACTTGAAATTTGGCACAATTATTCTTGTGTCTCCATACTTTATTTCAAGACTCGAAATCACAAAAATATTTTTTGTCTATTTTCGGAGGGCTAAAAATAGAGTGTCACCTTGTCAAGTGGGGTGTCATATGAAAGAGCACTTATTATAGATTCCATTAGAGTATTTGTTTTTATTTTAGGCCGCGTAATTTTTGACATTTTTGACGAGTTAGAAATATCAACGGAAAAACTACTCGAATGGGTGAACGGCGAGGGGATGTGTTTTTCGAATACTATCGCTATTTAAAATGAGCGAAATGCTGTCATTCTAAACTTCTCTCGGGCTAAGCCTGATAAAACACCTTAGTACTTTATTTATTTTGCAATACAAAGATTCCTTTATTTTCTGAAGATCTATAATATACTTAACATTTCTAATATTAGTAGAATGAAAATAGTAAAACACTAAATTTGCTTCCAGAACAAGATATAAAACTCTTTATTTAATCAAAAGAGATGGACGACATGTTTCGAGAGCTTAAGCTCTCATCATCAGGTCAATTTAAAAACAAAATTTTACAATAATTGAAAATTGCGTACAAATAAGTTTTGCGTTTATTTTTTACTTCAAAATGTCACAATTTTTTGATTTCAAATTTACTACCACAAGATGCTTAAAGTAACAAAGAACTTATTTGTACGCAATTTTCAATTATTGTAAAATTTTGTTTTTATATTGACCTGATGATGAGAGCTTAAGCTCTCGAAACATGTCGTCCATCTCTTTTGATTAAATAAAGAGTTTTATATCTTGTTCTGGAAGCAAATTTAGTGTTTTACTATTTTCATTCTACTAAGTATTGAACAAGAAGCAAAAAACGAAGTCTCACTATACACAATTTCTAATATTGTAAAGCGAAATATAGGATAGGTGCTTTCTCAATTGATCGTCCTTAGAGAACTGTTTTTTTGTTAAATTTGTCAAAATATATGTTAATTAAGGACAAAATAATAACAAGAAAATAAAATGACTGTGGCCATGAAAAGCAAACTCAGTTATTATCTGCATGCAAGTAATTACAATTTTTCTAAATTAAACATCCTTTTAAATCGTGTACACACACACACACAGAGAGAGAGTAGGTACTACGTATGTGAAAGAGGAGGAATACAATTTGTTTTGTTAATTAAGTCAAATAGTTAGAGCGTCCGTGTTGGTGCGGCAGCGGAGTGGAGTGTAGTGTAGTGGAGCACAAGCACAAGATGCGCGAACCCTATTACCCCTTCACATCTCGGCTGGCGGGCGTTGAGTATTTGCAATTAGACAGCATATCTCTCCGTCTCCTATATCGCAGCTCCCCTTCTCTCAGTTCCACACTATACAGGGTGTTTTTGCTCTACCAATTTTATTTCTAACGGGTAATAGTATAGGTCAGGGGTCGGCAACCTTTTGAGACGGAAGAGCCAAAAGTTACAATTTACAAAATTTCCCAGTTTTTAAAGAGCCACTAACATTTTTATTTTAATATTATGGAATTTGATTAGGATTAGTTATATAAATTTGATTTTTGATTTAAAATAATAGCTTTAAATATGAAATAATATTTATTCATATAAAAACATACAAATGTTTCGTACAAAACATATTAAAGTATTTTAGTTAGCTATGCAGTGCTACACAGTGCACCAATAACTAAACAAACAGAACAGTGTTGCCACATTTAAAAAATGTCAGCTGTCCGTATACTCTCTACTCCACCTATTCTCACTATTCTCTGTTGAGTGTTTTTATCCTGTTTAAAGTTTTTTTTGCAGTATAATATTTTTTATGAGTTTTGAAAATAAAATTATTAATATTTGCGCATGGAACTGGAGAGCCGCATCTTGACATCATAAGAGCCGCATGCGGCTCGCGAGCCGCAGGTTGCCGATCCCTGGTATAGGTCAAAAGAAGACGATTAGAAAAGCTTCTAGAGAACACCGTCTACCAATTTAGTAATCAAACTTAACGGGGTGTGTATATCTACTTTTTGCTTTGCAACGATTGCAGGGGGAGCTAGAAGAAGGAGTGGAGAGTGGCATTTTTGGTATGTTGTCGAGAGTGGTCCCCTAACTAACATACCAAAAATCCCACCCTCGACTCCTTCTTTTTTTGCAAAAATACACTTTTGGAAGTAGTTTCACCCCTATAAAAATTTAAGCAAAGGAAGTAAAGGGTGGGGTTTTTATTATGTAAGTAAGGAGACCACCCTCGACAATTTGCCGCAAAATTCCTTTTGTTAATACGTTTTTCCTCTAAATGCCACTTTTGTGTCTAATTCACCTAGGCCGTAGACTATATTTAGATTGTAGTAGGATAAATTTGGAATTTAGGTGGTTACGAAAAACAGTCGTCACCTCTTAGACTACTTATTTATTTGATATGAGTTTTAAAATGACTATTTTCAACTTAAAAAAAATTATTTTATATCACACTGCGAAAAATCAGATTTAGGTATAAAGCCATTATAAAAGTGTTAGTAAATATCCTTAAGAATACAATTTCAGCATATAACCCCATTGCATTTATTAACAATCTGGTTTTACGTGATTTAAGTTAGATAAAAAATTCCAGCCAATTGGACGCGGAACTATTCCAACTTCAAAAATACTGACATTTGGCATAATATTATAATAAATACTGTTAACGTGTGCGATGACGCGGGTAACGGCTAGTATTAAATATTTATATTATATTTGCTTTTCGTTTCCATAGTTTTTCACACATAAAAATTAACCTAATAAGCATGCCTGTCAGATAACTCTTTTTTTTGACAGATAAATTACTTCAGAACAAAAAAACAGCTGATTTTTTTATTTTTTATTTTAAAAATATTTACGAAACTATAATATTTAGAAAAAAAAATTTTACAAAACTTTCTTGGAAAAATAATAATAATAATAAACCGTTCTGAAAAGGATACCATTATTACAGAAAAAACAACGTTATGGGTCATATGTCTTCTGCGCATGCGCCGATTTTCCCCAAAAACAATAGAGCTCTTCATATTTACATGTCAAACATCTAACCAAAATTTGGTTTCGATCCAGTCAGCCGTTTGACCTGTATCGTACTCACAGACAAACAGACGAACAGACTTTTTCCAAAAATATGTTTTTTGGATTCGGGGATCTCAAAACGAAAAAATATTGCAAAATTTTGAAAAGTGAATTGTGACCTAAATTAGTACCATTCCCCACTAACTTGTGGAGTTGAAATGTTAAAAATACATAAGTCTGAACACCCTGTACAGTAAATTAAGTTTTTGAACACAAACATTGATTCGTAATATTATGTAATTGACAATAGCGTTAAAAGTATTTACCAACATAATTTTGTATTGATTATTTTCATAGATACACTCACCAGTAAAAAAACCGGCCACCCTGAATTATTTTACAAAAGTACTGAAATATTGAAAAATATTTTACCAGATATTGATAGTAGGTTAAAGAACCAATTGTTGTTAATACTGAATGCATAAAGTAGCTGAAAAGAAACCACAAATAAACACAAAAAAATTAATTCAAAAAAGTAACAGAAACAATGCAAATACGAGTGTTGTCTTAGTGTAAAAAATTAAGGTGAGTTGTTTTTAATAGACTCCAGTAATAACGTGTATGTCCTCCTCGAACTCGAACCGTCGTGGCATCGACTTAATATCAATTTATCATAATATAGGGTTGAAAATGATTTTAACTTGTTCAAATTAAAACCAAAGGTGTTATGAAATGAAACACACATCTAAAAGCATTAATAACGAAGAAAAACAGCTAAGCTCCCTTTGTGGAAATAAAATATGCGGTTAAAGGGGGACTTTAAAACAAATGGACGGTTTTTTTGCCGGTTAATGTATAACTAAAAACAATTAATTTTATTAATTGTAAATCTTGCATTTTTAGCTAGAAAACCTTAATTATCTTGCGAAGTTTCGTCTTGCTACAACTTTCCCCAAATTCGGCGTAAGTAGTAAAAATTCGCACCTTTTCTTAAAAAAAGCTCGCGGAAATAGCCAATTGTTAAAAATATACTAGGTACATTTCAAAACTCGTCTTTACAGCAAGTTAGCACAAAATTTATAACCAAGAATATATTTTTCATAGCTTTATTTTAAAAATGAGCAGAAATAAATCGTTATGAAAAGTATAGGGTACCGTTGTAATTGAAAAAAAAAACAAAATATACCTACATATTTCTTCTGCGCATATTACGCTGGTTTTCCCCCAAAAACAACAGGGCTCTTGCCTCTTCCTATTTACATGTCAAACAAAATTTGGTTTTGATCCGTTCAGCCGTTTGACTGCAAACAGACTTTATGACTCGTGTGACTGACTCGCTAGCGCTCGTTTTAACATACTGTCACTACTCGTCAGTAATATAACTCATTACGCCACTAAATATACAATCTACTATTAATAATGTCTATGTTTAGAATAGCTTTCGGACAATCAGTTTTCTGCGTGTGTGTGTGTGACGTGTGTGTGTATGTAAGTATATGAACACGTCTTATATAATTTATTGTTCTAATTCGCCAAATAACTATTCTATGCAGAATTCTAATTGAATATGTTAATTTATTATCTGACTCGCAGCTGTACGAAGCCAATTACCGGGGCCTTCTCCGTACCAACACAGTGTACGGTGTACCTACACTGCTACACTGAGTATGCACTGTGTATAGTGCTGTCACTTTGCACAGGCCCTGCTCCACTGCCGGCTGACAGTTGGTTGCGACCTCACTCAGAATTACAAATGTGAAACAATCCCTATATTTTCTCGGGAATATATTTTATGAAGGGGAAATTGGGAATTTTAGATTTGGAATTTGGAACTGACCACACTAATGGTAGCCACACACGTAACTGCATACTTGTCAAGTATATTTGCGCTTGAAGTTTGATCAAGTTAACATGATGGCCATATGGGACACACACGGCGTAAGTATGCTTGAAGCGGCGTCAGTTCTGAATCATCCTCCGATAAGAAGTGACAAGCAAATATCGACTATGGCGTCCACATATTCCTTTAATTTTTCTACTTATTTATTGTGCGCAGCATTTTTCTTCTTCCTGTATAGTAATCTTTTTTTTACGTACCATAAACAAGGTTCGTTTCTGTAGATACTAGATACCAATAAATTCCTCAAACACTTCGTGAATCACTCTACGGTACTAGACTAAGGTGACCAGACGTCCTCCTTTGAGGAGGACAGTCCTTTGGTTAGACTTCTCCTCCTCAGTGATAGTGTCCTCCTATGTCCTCCTTTCCAGTGATAGTGTCTTCCTTTCGAATGATAACGTCATAACGATCCCATTTGTCCTGCTTTTTAACGATTTCAACAAATGTTATTGTGAATGAATGAATGACAATAAAAAGCGGTGGAACCTTTGGTGTAAAGATACGAAATGTTATAATTACCACAAAACACCAAACCATAACAAACACTCTTGACGTACGTTTCGCCAACCAAGTTGTCATCAGGAGATGATGCCAACTTGGTTGGCGAAACGTACGTCGAGAGTGTTTGTTATGGTTTGGTGTTTTGTGGTAATTATAACATTTCGAATGAATGAATGAATTGTAAATTATAGACGCAAATATTTTTGTGGTTCTGACGTTCTGTACTATGGGTAGACAATCTCACAACCGGTAGAGTAGTCACAGCATTCTTTAATGATTATATTATTATACAGCAAATAGTAATACGGATACGGCTATGGACTGTTAGATGGCGCCACTCCTGTGTGTTTCACTCTTAGATTATAAGGTCTAATCATCTAATGTTTCACTTTTGGTAAAAGTAGTTTTTTTTTGTGTCCAGTTGGTGTCCTCCTGAGCAATTTTAAAATTCCAGTCACCTTACACTAGACATAATTATAATTGGCGCGAAACACACATATAGACAAAAGAGCAAGTCATAACTGTAGCACCTTGTCAAGTGTCCACACACACGTTCATGTATACTCTAAAACAAACGTAGTTTGATCAAGCGACAAGCACGCAGTTTGAAAATTCATTCATCTGTCAAGTCCAAGCCAAGTCAAAATATTTGAACAAAATCATCGCAGACACGGTCAAGCAAACTTGATCAAACTTCAAAGTTTAAGTACGTGTGTGTCTACTTGCGAGTTTTTGTTTCAAGATGAATGGAATATGACTTTCATATTATATATTTTTTTCATTTTTTTTTGTATATTCACTTATATTTTTATATGAATTATAAAGTAATATGAACATATGCATGATCAAGTTCACACTAACACATGAACCTGTGCAGAGTACCATGTTTTTGTCTGATGCCGAATTGATGGTTAGACTCAGGTATCAGATTTTCCTTGTGTATAATCGGCACTCGTTGACTGTCAACAACGAGTTATTTCGTGGTTGGTAAGTCGACGCGTCTATAATTTACAATTTTTTTCGTGGTTGGTAATCTGTTGGTAGACGCCCACCACGAGTTACCTCGTTCTTGATCTACCTGTTTTGCGGCGCCCACCACGAGATAGTTCGTAGCATTTGCATTGAAATATTGGGCGCTGGGCGTCTGTAATAGACCAGTCACACTGTGGAGTTAGAAAAGATTTTTTTTTATTTTTTTTGGATACAGTGGGGTAACAAAGTCTAAATATTCCAAAAATGCATCATCGCACCGTTGCGTCCGGGAGCGATTTTTACGAAAGTGGCGTGGCAGTCCACGATTTGAGGATTAAAAAATTTATATCACTTTTGAAGGGATAGGTAAAAAACTAATTGAGTGGTAAAACTTTACGCCCTCAGCACTTTTACCTGTTAAATGGATCAAGGTCCTCTTCCATTATAATCTGGACCATCTTCCATTATAATCTGGGCCATCTTCCATTATAATCTGGGCCATCTTCCATTATAATCTGGTCATCTTCCATAATCTGAGTCACCTTCCATTGTGGAGTATGGCGTTGTATCTACTTCAGGTAATTCCTTCAACATTTTAGCAGTGATTAAATCGTAGCCAAGAGCTTTGTGTTAATTAATTTTTTTATAGTCATATAGACTTCTTCCTTGGATCATTTATTTATTGGCTGGTCTATTTGACGTTTTAATTGTGTTTAGTTTAGAGTCAGCTACTTCTTCTTGGAATAATTAGTTCCTGGGAGATCCATCGACGGCGTAAAAACGTCGAATTACTGGGTGTTTCAGATTTCCGAGTGTCGGATTATCGACCTTGTAATGTACTCATATTTACACTTACCACTTTTCAAACTAATCACTAATAAGTTATCTACTTCGCGATCTTGAAAAACTTTAGATTCAGACCACCCACAAACTTAGGTAATATGGTAAACAAATTAACCATAATTGTATTTTAGAATATTTAAGAGAGTTAATATACATTCATCATCTGTAACTGTATTATTAATTTCACAGTTCAACTCTATTAAACTGCTGTAATTGACCAAGAGTCGATGTGTTTTTCCCTCCTTAATTAGGAAACTAATTAAACAAATGCGTTCTAAAGCTTAGTCGTTAATGCTGGACGTCAAAAAATCATAATGCATTATTATTTATAAAGTAATTATCTCAATAATTGGAAATGATACTTATTTACTGATAATTAAGCTTTACAAATTACTTTAAACTACTGGTAGACTATGAATAATTAATAAAAAATTGTATTTATTTGTTAACAACTTATAATTTTGTAATTAGTGTCAAAAGAGTGATTTCAGTATTTATTAATTAAAGTTTAATTCTTTACTAATATACCTAAAAAAAAATCAGATGGGAAATTATGTTTGAAAAAAATTTTACGTCGGTACCTACATCATCGAATGATAATATTTTGTTTTATATTAAAATATTTTTGTAATTTTCTGTTATCCCGCTAGACTTTAAAAAATTAAAAACATTTTTCAGTAAGCTATTAATAGTCCAAGTGGCAGGTAATAAATGAAGGGAGTTACAGTATTCCGAAGTTAATGATATTTTGGTGTGTTGTTTGCGGGTACTCTGTGGAGTAGAATCTGAGTTTTCGACCTCGAAGACCCTGTGCTAACGTGGGGGGAGCCGAAAAACCACGAAATTTTACCACCTTTTTTGCTTTTTTCGAAAACTCAGAAACGGTCGACTTAAGCAATTCTTTCATTATGTAATGTTTTAAAGAGGATTACATTTCCTATAATTTTCATTCCCACAACTTTTCTGTGGTACTAATGGTAAGCGCGCTGCAGCTTCTTGAAAATCACCCGCTCGGCTTTTTGTAACCTTGGTAACCAATGTGTAACATGTGTATTTTCAATTTAAAGTTCGATGAAGAAGAAAATAAATAAAACTATTGAAAAGAACATTACATTTTAACCAATGGTTACCAAGGTTACAAAAAGCGGAGCGGGTGATTTTCAAGAAGCTGCAGCGCGCTTACCATTAGTATCACAGAAAAGTTGTGGGAATGAAAATTGTAGGAAATGTATTCCTCTTTAAAACATTACATAATGAAAGAATTGTTTAATTCGACCGTTTCTGAGAGATTTCGAAAAAAGCAAAAAAGGTGGTAAAATTTCGTGGTTTTTCGGGTCCCCTCACGTTAGCACAGGGTCCTCGAGGTCGAAAACTCAGATTCTACTCCACAGAGTACCCACAAACAACATACCAAAATATTATTAACTTCGGAATACTTTCCAGGTAAAAAGTACCTGACTGCTGGACTATATAAGTAATAATTGGTTCACTGGATCGACTCAGTTTGACCCGGCACGGCACAAAACAATTGGTACTTTTATAAAACTCAAAAATTTCTCTCAGCACAATAGTTACTTTGATTTCGCCGCCAAACAATCTATAATTAACCAGAAGAATTTTTATCATTGATAAAACTTCGACATATACAAAGGTCACTACGTAGGTATGAACCACTTCGAGATATACTTAAACAGGTCGTAATGCCATTCGCTACCAGTAACTTCGAGTTATAAAATTATACCGAAAATTCTACCTAGGAAAGCCATAATTAGTTCGAGTTTGTAGTTCAGGCATTTTAGGTGAAACCGCAAACAAATTCATGTAATACTGAATTTTTGTTTAGTAATCTTACTGTCTACTGACCGCAGGGAAAAACATATTAAAATTCTCGGAAATTCTCATGTCGACGCCCTCGATTTCCAGGCCTCAGTTTTGGATTTTTTGACAAAATTTTTTCAAATCCCAGAAGTAAATAATTTTTCTCTCTAAATTAGTGCAAATGTTGTACGCAATGTGAAGAAAAATATGTATATATTAAAAGTCCTAGGGTCTTCTATGCCCCATTCAAACCTTTTTTGCGAAAAATCATCCCCAAAGAGAACTCATCTGGTTTCCGAACGGTTAATCGGACGATAAAAGTAAATATAGGTAAAAATATTTGTCAATAAATTTAACAAAATAAATGTCCTATTCATGATTCAGTTCATCCTTAAAGAAGGCTCAAAGATGCTCAAAGTCAAGGATGGTTTTTTTGCGAGCTGCAAAAAAATGCGTGTTTCATGTTCTACCGTTGCGAGTATCTCATAAATTAATGACTGGTATAACACAAAAACTTTCAGGGAGGAAATTGTAGAGCAGACTTTGCTCTACACGGTTTATTTATTTTTAATTTTTCAATATTAAATGTTATGTTAATTTGTTACAGATATTAAAGGAAGTTTAATATTTCGGGTTGGTACTGTATAAATAATAATTTAAAAAAATTAGTGTCATTTAATAAAACAATAGATACAATGTTTTTTACAATATTCTTTGATTCAGTGTTCCTAAAGCCATTGTAATGTTGGATTCTTTGTCATCGCAATATGCTTGAACTAAGTTTAATTTGAGGAAAAAAAATATACGTATTGTTTTAAATGTGATACGTTTATAAATTTATTATTGTAAATACGTCTCTGCTTCATTCCAACAGTTGCGGTAGACGCGCTGCATTGTCTTGGAGATGCGTCGAAATTCAAACAATGTTAATTAATCCATTAATAATAATTAATGTTTATAGTTATTATTAAATCTAAACGTGTTTGTTACGTCTTACTTTTATTTTATGTATATCTGCTTCCTGAAATAATTAATGTCTGCGCCAAGATAGTTACGTGTTGTTTATAATTTACTGCAGACTTTCATAAACACGATAGGTAATTGTTAATTATATTTTTATCTGAGTAAATGATTATTGGATGTAATTCAGTATAATAAAATGCGTGTTTTTCAGATTTCTTGTTTGATAGAAGTTCTACTTTTGCTGGAATCATTCTAAGCATGAAGGTGAAAATTTATTGGCAATGATGTTGATTTATTAAAAAAAAAAATAAAAAACACGTGTTGTCAGTTTGATTTGAAGATTTGAACCCGGCTTTTCGGTGTGACAGCTGAACGCCTTACCTATTGTGCTACAGTAAGTTTATAACAGTGGACAGCAGAAACGGTACACAGAGTAATAATAAACTTTCAATACATATAAGATAATATTTATCTTGTATGAGGAGTCTTCTAGGGATTAAACTTTGATTTTTATTTTTTGCCAGGATTCATGCCACAACACACAATCTGTGAAAATTTCAACTAGCTACTTTTTACCGTTTGTGAGATAGAGTTTGTGACAGACGGACGAACTGACATCGTATAGGCTCAGTAATAGGGTACGGAACCCAGAAATGCAGCCAACTGAGTAACGGGACCACTCCAGCTTCAAAAATACTGATGAATGGTAGCAAATATGTTAATGAAACAGACAAAAATTATGTCGAATAAAAATTGATATGATGTAATTAGATACATATTAAAATATTAAAAAAATAATATCATTCCCATTACCCACAGGCACATTATGAGTTACAAAAAACAGAGACTGGTTTTAATTTTAGAATCAGTATCGTGATTTACACATAATTAAACCGCAATTTTTGGAAACGTTTTGATCCTCAGCCCTAATTCATCGAAACTGTAGCAGAAATTCCAGCCAACTGGACCATATTGTTTTATGAGATTCTTTTCTTTAAATCTGCAAATAATAGTCGGTAATAACTACGAAAGTTATTTAGATCCGTTTTTTCCAGTACCTACCTCTAGATCCAAAGATACAGGATGAACATTATTTTTTTTTTTCAAATCATCGTAGATTTATCTGTGAATTGTGATAAAGTTAGTGTTTTACTGAGGTTTTGTACATCATAGGTCAATTGGAAATAAATTAGGTAGCATAGTATTATTGGATTTTAAATTTATTACTAAAAATAATTACATATTATTAAGTAACATTGTATTGTTATTGGTTCTCGATAATAAATAACAAAAAAAATTTTATAAGAGTATTCCGCTCTTCCGACGCTATTTTTAAAACTAAATGGTTCGGGTAAACGCCAAATGAAGGACCGTGAACCACACCACATAATATCCTACAGGCGAAAAATTAACTTTTTGAATATTACATAAATTTTCAGACGTAGTCAAAACATTTTTTCAAAAAAATTCGTTTGTAGGATCTGTAGTATAATTCTTTATTAATTGGCGTTTGCCCGAACCCTTCAGCTTCAAAAATAGCATCGGAAGAGCGGTAACCGTTTTTTAGGCGAGGGGAAAGGATTTGATAAAAAGTGCAGGAGATAACTTCCGGTAGAGAATGCTCTTAATATAAATATTAAGGCCTTGATGAAGAATTCATATGTAAAAGAATGTAGGCTTTCACGGCCGGCGTTAATAGAATTAAGTTAAGAATCTTTCGGGCTTATGAGCCGTGGTCAACTGGAATGGCTTCTTCTTCTTCCAGACGTTTCGCTTGCAACTGCGGCAAGCATCTTCAGTGGTGTGTTCGACGTGGTCGTAGTGTTCTTGATATGATTCAGAAAAGTTGGCCATTACTAAATGTCTATTAGAAAACTATTAAAGAACGAGTATTCCGTGCGTTCTTATTTGCAATTAATTATTTTATGGTTCATTAACAATGTAACTAAAAATAGATTGAAAATAAATTAATAATAGTAGATTGAAGAATTCTTCTATGGCTTAGGGATCCTTAAGCCATAGAAGAATTCTTCAATATACGATTATTGTACACCAAGGATCACTGCATCGTAGAAAATTCCCACTATATATAAATTAGTACTAGATCAGCTATGACCCCGGCCTAAATAAATCAAAAATGACCTCTATAAATGCCTCGGTACCCAGTTCAGTGCATCCCATACACTCGCATGATTAAGGATTGTTTTAAAAGTTCCCCACTCTTCAATCCTTTTTCGTGTGAGAGATATGATTAATTGCAGAACTAACCAAATACAAACATGCGAATAAAGAGTCCTAAAAGCTTTGGAAATGAATTGTTTCGACGTAAATTTTAAACGTTGTCCATATTTTATACTTGAACAACACACATAGCGAGAGGGAGAGAGAGAGAGAGACTGACAACGTGCATAGAGGAAGCTAACGAGCAGTTTAACAACAAACTGCGCTCCTGTATGTGTGTGTGTGTGTGTTGTGGAGCCGTGGTGAAGGGGTATGTTCTGTGAAGGAACTGAGGAGGGGGGGAGTTGGTGTGCAATTCGCCGTTGGGCTGATAGTCTGACGTTTTGTAGGGATGAATTGACTGGATTATGCTACTATTAGTTCTATTTAGGGTTCCGTATTTCAGAATGAAAAACGGAACCCTTATAGGGTTAATTTGTTGTCCGCCTGTCTGTCCGTCAAGACCCTTTTTTAGGTATCTATGTATGTCCTGGAATCTATGTATGTCCACTGAAGCTATCGGACTGAAATTTTATACACATATATTCCCGATGACAATACATGGATAAATCGATTTTAGAAATAAATTCAACCCCTAAGGGGTTCAAACGGGGATGTAGGGTTTTTTTGACTAATCAACGCCCAGGCCAAATCGCTGAAGCTGGAAACTTGAAATTTGGACAGTTGATTCCTTTTCTGACGTAAGCATCCACTAAGAAAGGATTTTTCGAAATTCAACCCCTACGGGTGTCAAAGGGGTAGACGTTATAAAATGGCGATTTATCATTTCCACAGCAACCCCTATGATATGGGTATCAAATGAAAGGGCTTGATAAGCGAAACACAATAAGTGCATTTTGGGCAAGGTTAGTAGAGTATAGGTTGCCTCATTCCGATAGAAAGTAGTGGGGGGATGACGTCACTCAGAATATACCATGCTTGCTCACTTCAATAGAAAAGATCAGACCATGGACGCTGCTAATTTTTGGAAATTAAAATCACAATAACCACGGTAGTTTGATATGTTCTTTCAATACCTAATAGAAACATGATTCTTCTGTTAGTGAAAAAAATATGATAAGTTGTCAATTTTGCGATAGCTGTTAAGTGTTATGGTGTTTTGTGGTTATTTTTAATATTTTGTGAATATAAAAGATAAAATAATTAATTTATCAATTTGTTAGTTAATTCTATTCGTTTCTTAAATTTAAAAAAATTGGTAATTAACAAGATCTACCATTTCTTGAGCATTATTTAATTTTTTGTTTGTTTACATTATAGATATTAAAACCTAAATTTTGTAATAAAAATAAAAATTATCCTATTTTTTAACATCTATTCTTCTGTTTATTGTCTCCTGCTAATTTTAAGAAAAAATCTGCACGAAGCACCTAATATAAATAAGCATAATCTTCAACAATTTTTGTACTTGATTTAAACTAAATTCTAGCTGACTTCATTCCCGCGCTTACGCTGATTGGTCAGATGGAATGAGGCAACCTGTACTCTAATAACCTTGCATTTTGGGGGCAAAATGGCGATTTATCATTTCCACAGCAACCCCTATGATATTGGTATCAAATGAAAGGGCTTGATAAGTGAAACACAATAAGTGCATTTTGAAGGCAATTTAAGGGCATTTTGGAGGCAATTTAAGGGCATTTCGGGGGTAATTTAAGGGCATTTTGGGGGCAATTTAAGGGGTGTCGAAGGGGGGTTAAAATTTTGAGAGACTAAAAAGAACAAAATAAATATTAGTAAAAAAAAACTTTTTAGAGACAAGCTTTTATTTAAATGCACTAAAAAGGAAAAAATAATTTTTAATAATTTAGGGTCATAATTATAAAAGCGTTGGTCGTGACTAATAAACTATCATAGAGTTCACGACACACGCTTTTATAATTATGACCCTAAATTATTAAAAATTATTTTTTCCTTTTTAGTGCATTTAAATAAAAGCTTGTCTCTAAAAAGTTTTTTTTACTAATATTTTTCAGACATAGCTAGAGGTATCAAGTTGAAATTAATATCAAATACTAAGGTCTACGACCCCATAGTCCTGTAAAAATATTCAAGCGTCTAACTCAATGCAATAAAAAGATTAAAAATCACGTTATATTTTTGATACTGACTCACTCATCAAAACCTATAGGGTACTTCCGTTGACACGAAGGAAGGTTTCATAAGACAAGTAAAGAAAAAAAATTCGAAAATAATAAATTTCTCAATTTTAATTCTATGTGGAATTATTGCAATCTTATGCACAGTACACTATAAACGCGTTTCTTCACGTAGCTATCTGGGTCGTTTTGCGTAAGCGCGTAGTATAGTTTTACATGCTTTTGTTGTGTTTGAATTTTTGTGTCGGTTAAGTTTTTGTGTCGCTATTTTTTGTGTCAAGATAATTTCGTTTCACTATAGTCTCGCTTAAGAGGTTTTACTTAAAAAAGTCAAAATATGAGTTCATAAAAAATGATTTGTAGACATAAATTGCTGCACAGTTTCTTAAATTCTTGGAGAGCTTCCTTCAATTCCGAATTTGCGAAAATTTCCCATTTCCAATTATACCTACAGTCCATCCATCCCTGGCGTCATAGATGCAAACATATATATACATGTATAACGAGAACAAAACCTTGATTAGGCTTCTGGTTAATTAATAACCCCCCTCCGTCACGCTACCAGAGTTTACCCGTAGTGGAAGACAAGCCACCGTCGTCGTCGTTTTCTAGTACGGCCGTGCCGCACACACACACACACACACGTATAGAAAATACTGTACTATATGTTGGGCTGCCACTATACACTGCTAGACTAGTGACGGCGGTTCTAAGGATAGCGTGGGCAGGCGTCGGGACGCGCAGGACGCGGCCGATTGTTGCGGTGCTCGTTTCCTTGACGGCGGCACTCCGCTGTATATAGTACCTATACGTGTGCATACAGAGCGATCACATCAAATAATACTTTGTATCTACTATTCGCTGGGTGCGCGACGATAAAGACATCTGATGATCGCACTAAATCACACTCTATATCCGTTGAAGGAATGACAAATTTTTATAAATAAAAAATAAAAAATTTCAGATCGCCAAAAAATATAAGTGCAAACTACATCTGAAAGGGGCTAATAAATATTACGTATTGTGTTGAAAAAAAGTAAGTATAAAAAATTTTAATAAATATAAAATACATTTTATTTCGAATGTTATGTATCTATGTCCACTGTCCACTAGATGGGAGTGGGAACTTAATATGAACAGACTGTGAGAACGTAATGCCGTCAGACAATATTTGATGTTGTAAATTATTGTTCTTAATTTATAGTTATTTTCTTAATAAATATTTTATATAGATCAAATCAATAAATGTGTTTATTACATGTGGTATTGCACTTATGTTTTTAGCAATTAACATTTTTTTATTTATAAACATAAAATAAAACAGAATGGAGTAAGTTTATATATAATAACATTTTTTTTTTAATCTGACTACACTTAAAACAAGCGTCCAACAAGAAAAGTAGCCTGGTAAAAACCTGAAATATCAAATATCGTCCTTCATCTCATGTAAAGACGTAGCTGAGAAAAATTGAAAACGTTAGATACGCCACCGAACAACCTCCCTTAAGCCTGAGTTTCTTCTCACGAAGTAGCGTAACTGTAGTTTAAATGGCAGATACGCGTTTACGTGAGATGAGGGACGATATGTTTGCAATTCAAAATGTTGTGACAATGAACCTTACAGAAATATGTAAATAATATACGAAGATGGATTTCTGATAGCAATTTATTGAAGCTATGCTTCTATAGCCGCGTTAGACGATTTCTGGCAGGGGGTAAACTTTTAGATTCCCCTCACGCTCACGTCACGCTCATGTTATTAAAAGTATAACTATAGCTATGGCCAGCGGTGAAAGTAATATACTGGCGCACGCGCAGTGAGAGTTTTATAGGACACAAAAAAATAATATGGCGTCAGATTGCAAAATGGCGGCCATATGTAGATACTTTTGTAAAAATTATCCGATCTTTTTGAAAATTGATATTTAAGAGTTTTATAGGACACAAAAAATTAAATTGGCGTTAGATTTCAAAATGGCGGCCATATGTAGTGCTTTTGTAAAAATTATCCGATCTTTTTGAAAATTGATATTTAAGAGTTTTATAGGACACAAAAAAATAAAAATGCATCAGATTTCAAAATGGCGGCCAAATAATAACTTTTCAATTGTATTGTCTATAGGTAGGTACTTATATAGCTTTGATAAATTCGGTTTTATATACCTACAATGTGTAAAAAGCATAGCTTTTATCGGGTGTCCCATGACACCTCTTGACTTTTTTTTATTTTAAAAGCTTACAGAGAGATCTTCAAATGTTGTCATTTACAAACTGAAGAACCGAAAAACGCCTGTCATTGTGCAAAACACATAATAATTATATTAATAATAGAATATAATATACATAATAAATAGTTTTGCAGTACATTTTCTAATCTTGTTTTAACACCACTTATTTCAGTACATGTTTGAAATAATAAAGTTTTTGTACTGTGGAAAAACTCGAGTGATACAATAAATACAAGTGGCGTGAGAGACTGCGATGAGTCAAGAATAAGATGATGAAATGATATAGATTTGCGAATTGAAGCGGAAATTATTGCAGTTATTATTCATTTATAAAAATTTATTTTAACGACTAAAAAAAGACTTTTAGAGTGTTCAACTGCAGTTTCAATATAACCAGAAAGTATAGTAGAAGCAGCACTTTTGCATAGAAATAATTTTATTGGCCATTGTTCAGCCTTTGTCAGCCAGTGACAAAAAAATTATTCTATCGAAATATTCAAATTAAATTTATTTAAATGATGTGAAAGCACGTACCTACGTGTTATGTAATCTTTGAATAAGATAGATATATATTTAACAACATTTGGTACAGTTAGTACAATAGTAATTGCAAATACAATTAAAATGTATGAATTAACAAGCCGTGAGGTGGGTCGTTTATTAGGACTAAAGTGCGACCCTTGAGGTCCACACGACGAACTTCCCAGTTTGATAAATATTTAATAATAATAATTAAATTAGGTATTACACAGAAAAGTAATCATTTTAATCATTAAAACATAATTATTATTTATTTTTAACAATAATTAAAAAAAAAAAAAAAAACGGCTGAACCGATTTTTATAAAATTTATGTCGGATTAAAATGACGTTAACACGCCTCGATTGACACCCTTACGAAGTCGATATAATTTTTTATTCGCGAGATATTGTATAAAATCTACTTTTTTGGAGGTTATTTGGTTAAGAAAAAAGAACGGCTGAACCGATTTTGAAAAAATTTCTTTCAGATCATATTTACGTTAATACGCGTCGATTGGCACCCCAACGTAGTCGATATCATTTTTCATTCTCGAGATTTCGTCTTAGAAAGAAATGGACACATACATACGTACGTACGTACGTACACACACACACACACAGACACACACACATACATCTTTCTAAAAGTAGTGTAAAAATAGTGTAGTGACCTTGAAACATAAAATTTTTTTTTCCTTTTTGATTTCGATTTTCGGACCCATTACAATAACTTCCAATGGGAAGTTAATAAAAACTCTTCCACAGATTAGAAGCAATTATCAGTCAAGCAATTTTTTAAAATAATTTTTAAATTTTTGTAAATTATATTTTTTTATTAAAAATGGTAGTTTGTTATATAATTTTAAGGCATAATAGTCCGGGGCGGTGCGTGATCTCGCCAATCGGTGGTCCGGAAAACGAAATTTATTTCTATCTCTGGTATAATAATGATGACAGTCAGCATGACTTTCAAAATTTTTTTTGTGCGAATGTATATAATATTTTACACAGTTGAATATATAGGCATATGGCAGAGTTAATATTTTAAATTTTATCTGTTGTAATAACGCTTACTTAGAGATGGCCTTTATTTTGGCCCCAGATCTTAGCATAAGCAACGAGAATAGGAGATCGGGTGGTATAAGAGATTGGAAGTTAGCACAATAAGCCAAAAGAGGCTGCAGTGGTTCCGCCGACAGGACGACTATCAAACGAACAAAAAAAACAAAAAAAAACAAACAGGTCCTAAAACAGGTGTTATTTGTTTGGGTCGTATGTTTGTTTGCCTGTGTCTGTGTGTGACATCATAATTCGTCAATGGGTAAACCGATTTCTTTGCTATACCATAAATTATAATTTAAAAAAACTAAAAAACACGCTTTAATGAACTAAAAAGTAAAAAATAATTAATTTTATTGTAAAAAAGCGTGAGGTAGTATGAAAATATGATACAAAGCACCCCACGCTTTTTTACAATAAAATTAATTATTTTTTACTTTTTAGTTCATTAAAGCGTGTTTTTTAGTTTTTTTAAATTATAATTTATTTTTGCTTTTTAGTCCTGGAGATCCTGGTCAGGATAATGGGACAAACTTATGGAATTATTGTATTGTAATCGGTCCTTGATAGTGTGCAAAGTTTCAGTTCAATCTGAAGTTTTTTGCTTTTTTTTTTTTTAGTCCTGGAGATCCTGGTCAGGATAATGGGACAAACTTATGGAATTATTGTATTGTCGTCGGTCCTTGATAAGTGTGCAAAGTTTAAACTAAATCTGACCGTTCAAAGTTGGTCAAAATCAAGTTCAAAGAAGTCGGTTACAAACTGACAAACAAGCATACAAGCAAGCACACAAGCAAGCCCGCAAGCAAGCATACTGGTGAAGTTAATATAATCGTGTTAAAAAATGGATGTAAAAATACTTTGAAAGTTAAGGTAGAATTCGCTCGATTTTCTAAGTGATTTTACATTATTATTTATTTTTACACAGAAAACTTCATAAAAACTTGGACTTTTACTGTAAAGTTAGTGATTTTTACATAAAGTAAATTAAAATTACATAATTTGTGTAATATTCCAATAAAGTGTGTAAAAATTACAAAATAAAATGTATAGTTACATATATAAAATGGATGAATACAAAACAAAGTAAAATTAGTAACCACGCATGCGCAATGTGTTTTTATGGAATCTACGCGATGTGCAGGCGATGCCATTGTCTCTTTGTGTTCCTATTACCAGATTAATCGATGGCTACAAACGGACCATTGATAATTTATGTAATTGACCTTCTCATTTCTTACAGTGTAGCTGTATACTTTCATTTGAAACTGTAGGTTGTTTTGTTATAATATGGCGGTCAATTTAAAACTAGCAATAAATAATTAAAACGTATTAGTCTGTACCTATGTTTGTATTTCACCCATTTATAGCTTTGCTCGTGGCATTGGGGGTGCTGTAAACTGCTAGTGCAAAGTTGGTTGGGGCCATTGGGGGGGGGGTTAGAAGACGCGCGGCGGTCGAGATTGCTCTCGCTAATTTGCATATCCACCCCTTTCACATGATTGTGGCAGCGCTGGTTGTATAGTGAAGTAGTCAACGCGTAAACAGAGAAAACTATTCAACAGACTCACCGCCGCCACCTTTCCACCTCAGACTCAGCCCACATCCCGTCAAGTAGAAAATAATAACGTTCTTTAAATAATATGTTTGTGTTATTGTACACGTTTTTATTATTAGTGAATCTATTACTCATTATTACTAGAAGGTACCACCTAAACCCTTCATCTCAAATCCTTTCCCCTGCCCATAAAACGGTTCCTGCTCTCCCAACGCTATTTTTAAAGCTAAAGGTTTCGAGTAAAATGAAGGACCGAGAATCACACTACAGGCGAATTTTTTGAAAAAAAGTTTTAGATATGTGTAAAAGATTACGTAATTTTTAAAAAAGTTGTAAGTTTTTTCAGAATTTTTTTCAATTTTTCACCAGTAGGATCTGTAGTGTGGTTCTCTTGGCCCTTCATTTGGCGTTTGCCCGAACCCTTTAGCTTTAAAAATAGTGTCGGGAGGGCGGGAACCGTTTTATAGGTGAGGGGAAAGGATTTAAGATGAAGAGTGCTGGGGGTAACTTTTGCTATCGAATACTCAACAAGCCGTGAGGTGGGTCGTTTATTAGGACTAAAGTGCGATCCTTGAAGTCCACACGACGAACTTCCCAGTTTGATAAATATTTAATAATAATAATTAAATTAGATATTACACAGAAAAGTAATCATTTTGATCATTAAAACATAATTATTATTTATTTTTAACAATAATTAAAAAAAAAAAACGGCTGAACCGATTTTTATAAAATTTGTCTCGGATCAAAATGACGTAAACACGCCTCGATTGACACCCTTACGAAGTCGATACAATTTTTTATTCGCGAGATATTGTGTAAAATCTACTTTTTTGGAGTCTATTTGGTTAAGAAAAAAGAACGGCTGAACCGATTTTGAAAACATTTCTTTCAGATCATATTTACGTTAATACGCTTCGATTGGCACCCTAACGTAGTCGATATCATTTTTCATTCTCGAGATTTCGTCTTAGAAAGAAATGGACACATACGTACGTACGTACACACACACACATGCACACACACACACAGACATCTTTCTAAAAATAGTGTAAAAATATTGTAGTGACCTTGAAACATAAAAATTTGTTATACATTTTGATTTCGATTTTCGGGCCCATTACAATAACTTCCAATGGGAAGTTAAAAAAAAGTTTAATGGAGCCTTTCTGGCCTATACAGACATATCGTTGATAAATTTCTTAGAGACAAAACGACTCAATGTGTGGCTTAAGGATCCAATTGAAATGCAGTTACTGTTTTAATGCATTTTTTGGCTAACGTTTCGTAATATATAATTACATCATCAGAGCTGAGTTTCTGTTTTTAAATTAAAACAGATCCATATCGTTGATAATTTATTTTCATCTTATAAAGAATTTTATCCCAGTTTCGAATATATAAACTTTGATGGGGTTATCTTCAAAAATAATCGAGTTACAGGAATAGAATAGAATATGTTTATTGTCCAATATAGCAGTGAGCAGGATTCGTCGTACAAAAATATTTAATAATCCCTATATTATTAAACGAGTAAATCTTGTATATATGTTTCTATGTATCTATATAAATATTTTCTCGAAAACGGCTCTAACGATTTTGATCAAATTTACCGAAAAGGGGTTTCGGGGGGTAAAAAATCGATTTAGCTAGGTCTCATCCCTGGAAAAATTCGTTTTCTTATCGATTTTATCATTTTAAAAAACAGTTTTTTTAACTGTCTAAAACATGTGTCGTATTGTGAGTAGGCTTTGGAAAAAACAAACTATTTTCATTATTTATGTCAAAATACTCTGACAGTCAATCTTTAACTTATTAAAATAATCAGTAATTATTTGTAAAGTAAAAAAATAGCAAAATAAAATCTAAACATAATTATGTAAGTAGTTTTAGATAAAATTTAAATAAATAGGTATGATTATTTTTATATTATCTATATAAAATATGTATAGTGTAAGTACGTTAAATGTAGTATGACGTATAATCTTACCTAGACCTTTTTTTCTCAAAAACGAATAACGATTCTGATGAAAGTTTACAGAATGGGGATTTTTCGGGGCCAGAAATCAATCTAGGTAGGAATTTTGGTTCAGAGGGGAGCAATTAAAAAAAGAGTGTTTTTTATTTATTATAACTCGCTCAATTAAGTCAGATTGATTCGAAGTCTATTTCTACATAGATTTTGTATAATATATCACAAGTGTTAAATTTGTAATTGAACACTAATATAAGAAGTGTCTTGCACAATATGTAAATAATAACAAAACGGCGGCCCGAGGGGCCGCACTTCTGGCGCCGCGGGTCTGTGTAAAAACACATCGATTTTTAAAAACTATGGTGAAGATACATGCAAAAAAGTTTTGCGCAGGTTATAGTCTGACGTTTGTTATTAAGAGAATCGATTTTTGTGAATTTTTCAGTAGGTACCTATGCAAAAAAAATATTTGAAATTTACTGGAAGTTGTTAAGATGACATCACAGAGAAAAAGTACTTCGATAAAGTTGATATTTGGTATCAATGCTTAAAATTGGATTGTTAAAATGGAAACGGGCGAGCAAAATTTCATCTGATTCGAACATTTTTACAAGATATTCAATCTATGAAAATCGGTTTTTGCGAGTTCTTCAGTCAACAAAACAATAATGGCGGTAGATTTGAAAATGGCGACCTAAGTAATATTTACAGGAAAAAATGCTTGATTCAAATTGATACTTACTTATTTACGCTTAAAAATACACATAGGTATTTAAAATATTTAACAGAAACAATTATTTAAATTATGTTTCAGAAATAAATTCGTTTCGGAATAATATTCTGAGAAATAATATCTCACAGCATACAAGTACTATTATTGTTTGCATACCCATTCTGCTTGAGCAAAGCTCGGCACCCAGATATTTATAATTAATTGAATAAAATTCATTAACTGAATACAAACATGTTTTAATTAGAAGAGTCTTTAACTCTCTTTTAAATTTAGGGAAAGGAAGTGACTTCAGCTCAGCAGGAAGACTGTTGAAAAATTTTAAAGCTGAATATTCTGGGCTATTGCAAAAGAGACTTAAGTTCGGCTTAGGAAGTAAAATCAGATGTTATTACTTACTATGCAGTGTACTGTGAGTGGAGTATTTCCGAATGTGACAAAGCGAGTAAAAAATGTAGATAGACGGAGCAGTTAAAATTTTGTGTCTTATAAAATAATCTTTGCAGCTGTCACGATATCCAAGATTGAAAATAATCCTTATGGCTTTTTTCTGCATTAAGAAGACTCTATGGAGTTCCGATGTGCTACAACCCCAAAACATGATTCCATATTTAATATGCTGGTAGAAGTAGGCATAATAAGTTGTAAGGCTTAAATTAAAATCATAGCAGCTGTATTGAATTTTCCTCAACGCAAATAAATATTATGAAAGTTTAAATCAGAAATTTGAAACATGGCTAGTCCAATTTAAAGTGTCAGAGATGGTTAGACCGAGGAACTCTAAACGTACGATGTTTTTTCCAATGGAACCGTTATTAGCGACAAGTGTCAAATTTACGACCCTGATTACCACGGGTGGTCTGAACTCACCCTATAGTATATTGGGGCCGGGGAGTCATGTCTGGGATACCCTGTATACTAATATTACCTTTATGACAGATGTAGTTGTTCCACTATACGTCGTGCATACACTTTCACAAACTGTCAAATGGATCAACTGACGATAATAATCTACATCTTCCGAGTGCGTTAGTTTTATAGCTTTTAACGGTTTTTCGTTTAACAAATTTGCCATTATATCGAATGAATAATGTTATAGCAATCAGCTGTAGAATAGTTTGTTGTTAATTGTTTGAAGCACGCATAATTTCGTTTTTAATTTAGCCAAATTAGGCTCGCTTTTACAAAAGACCAAGTATACATTACTATTCATTGGTTATATTATTTAAAAGTACCGTAATTGATTGTTTGCACGTTTCACGTACCATAGCCAATTAGGGAATTTTTAAAAGTTCAAAGCATGAAATAGGGAATCTGTTTGAAAATCATGTGATGTTTAAAAATTAATTAAGAATCGTATTTTTTTTTATAATAATACTAACGACATGCCCTGGTTTCGCACGGTTTGTGTGTTATTAATTATTAAGCTGTCGCAGACCTAGAAATTTTTATGCTCAATAATAATTCTTAAATAGCTACATTGTTTAAATATATCTCCAGAGGTCACAAAGCGTCTAAAAAGCAGTTATTTGGAAATATCTCGAAAACACTTACTTTTGGGACAAATAAAGTCATTACAATTTGAAAGCTGATAAAATTTCGAACAAAATGACGTCTTTAAAGTAAAATATTTTTTATCGTTAAAAAATCATCTATGATGCGCAATAGGTCATTATATTTAAGGATAATATCAAAACTAGACAGCGGGAAGTTTTAGGGATGGCCTGCAGGGTCAACCGTTTTTCAATTTTGTTTTTAATATGCTTATCTCTACGTCGTGTCAATCAACAACATAAAACGAATAAAATGTGACACGTTGCTATGGTTCCTCTATTACAAGTCCCCAGTTCCCGGGTTAAAAGTGTCAATTGAATTTTCAATTTATTATTAAAAAAAATAATAATGTATTGAAAATATGAATTGGTGCTAGGCCTAAATAATCTTAGCTGTTGGTGGTCTTTAAAACACAATTTTTTAAAATGTAACAGCCTTAGTTCTAGTAATTATTATTTTTGGAACATGTTATTGTTTAATTACTTTTATTTCGTCCCATCATTAACAAAAACTAGTATTTCAGCTAGTACATGTAAAATAAATTTTGAGTAAAAACAAGGAAGGTATAAGATTTCATATAATAAAAGAAATACAGGAAACATAAAGCAATTATTGTTATTTATTAACACCTACTTGGGCCAGTCTAAAGGTAAGCTGCGATATTGCAAGCTACCGAAGTTAGTCGTAAGTTGAAGTTTCTTCAACCTAAGACTGTATGATTTGCCTCCATCGGGAAGGGAATACAATTCCCATTATGTGCGAACTTATACGTGATCTATTCTCAGAAAAATAAAACTGCCTTTTCGAATAATATTAAATAACTAGTAAATAAGATTAGCTTACAAATTGGTCTGTGTACTTATAGTTGTGCCGTGAACCATTACACAAATTGTTGATGTCAATATATTACTCATTTAAATAGACGGCAAAAGTTTCATAATTGAATTTTATTGGTATAAAATAAAAGTACGTACTAGCCCCCTTTAGAGTTATTTTTAACTGACTTCAAAAAAAGGAGGTGGTCTCAATTTAGTTGTATTTTTTGTTTGTTTGTTACTTCAGAACTCCGTCATTTATAAACCAATTTAGAAAATTCTTTTTTTATTTGAAAGGATATACTTTCAGATTGGTTCCATAGAAATTTCATCAAAATTGGTTCAGTAGTTTGGCTGACTTTAATATAGTGAGTAACGGCGTGTGATTCCTTAAGGTAAATGTCACTTTTTGACACATCAGACAGTGTAAGAAAGTCGATATAATAAAACTTTTTAACAAAAAAAAAACCTCCTTCGAAAAGCCACCAAAAAGAGGAAAATAATGAAATTTTGAGGTCTGTGTCAATTTAATAAAATATGAAGTCGGTTAAAAAGTATAGTATATAGTGATTACTGATTAATATCGTTCTTTTTGACCGACTTCATATTTTATTAAATTGGCACAGACCTCAAAATTTCATTATTTTCCTCTTTTTGGTGGCTTTTTGAAGGAGGGTTTTTTTTTTGTTAAAAAGTTTTTTACAATTTTATTCGTATAAAGGATTAATAAGTGCACGAAAATGATTCTCTTTGTATAACTTTTGCAATAACACATATGCAGGCCCGTAACTACCAACGGGGAGCTGGGGCGGAGGCCCGGGGCCCCCGAGCATAGAGGGCCCCAAGTCAGGTGGAAAAACATATTTTTTTATATTGTTGACCAAAGTTTTTAATCAAACGAATTTATATTTACTCGGTTAGGCTTAACAGGCTAAATCCTTTTTTTGTAAGGCTGGTAGTCTTTTTTGCTACACGATAAACACACCTTTTTTTTGGAAAAGCGCGCCCCTAAAAAAAGTTTCGCCTGTAGCGGACATTTTAAAAGACACTTAATCTTATTTAGCCTAAGATGCCTTTAGTCTTTAAAACGTCCCTGAGTATATTGTTACAGTAATATCAAAAAAATCCCCCAGGGGGAACATTGGAATGTTGTTCTCGCAATTGCATTCCAATGTTTTTTGGGAATTGGCGTTCCCAGGAGCCCGAGGTCGTACCAGTCGGTTTGTGTATGCCGGCTGGCAGATTCTAATACACAAATAGATTATTAATTGTTGTGCTGAAAACGCTAATGACCCGAGTTGTTGACGCGTCTGTAATCTACAACAATAATAATAATATCAAAAAAATCATCTAAAAAAATTCGAATGATGACCAGTCCTATACTTCCCACCTAGTAAATATTTGCAAAAAATAAACACTCTTTTTTTATTCTTTGAAAAAAAGCATGGCCCTCTTTTTTGTTTAGTGATCTACTGATAGCTAGCTTAATATAGCAAAAATCATGGTTACCTTGATTTACGTAGGTACAATTTTTATTTTTTTTAGTAAAATATTTTTTTTCTCGAAAACTGTACATTTTAGAGAAAAAAAAGATTTACATTTTTTTCATATTATAATATCTAGAATTCATTTATATTTTTTTATCTATAATGTTAATACGTGACATTGAGAACGTTTTTTTTAATATCTCAGGATCCACTGAACCGATTTGACTCAAAATCTAATCAGATCTAAGTTAAAGGCTGATAAACATAACAGAATAATCGGCATGGCCGTATGTGGTTCCGTTTTTACGATATCGAAGGCGAAAAATTGACCACATATACACACACAGACATCAGACAGAAAATGATCTTAAACGATTGCTAGGGTCACAAAACGTGAAGATCTGTTAAAATCTCGAAATATTTTTTTCGGACTAAATCCATTACTTCCCTACCATAGTAGAGGTGGGAAGTAATAATAATTTAAATTACTCATTATTTAAAAAAACCCCAACTTTAAAACAAAATAAATAAAGAAAACGGCAGAATTTAAATTCAGTATGAAAAGTCAAACTGATACAAAAAAGCGTCACGCTTTTTTGTATCGTCACGCTGGTCGCCTCACTATATCTCACGTGTTTTTTTAGGAAAACCTTTGAGGTACTAATTGAACTATCGGTGGTATACTAATGAGTACAAATTATGTAGATTCTAGTACCACACTCAATTTTCCGGTACTGCATTTTGAGACTGCCAACGTTTACATACATATAGATAATTAAAAAGTTCATTCCAAGTTACATCATCTGCAGTTATAATTTAAACATAAAAATGTTGTGACATATCTAAATAAAATTTTGAAAAGAGTTGACTATTAATAATTACGTCAGTCATGTTGTCAACACATCCCTAGAACTGTATATATACCTACTGTCTACCCACACTATTTGCAGATAACTTGTTATTAAAATTCCAATATGGGTTTAAAGCAGGTCTTATACAATTTGCAGATATTGCTAGCAGCGCTCTTCCAAATATTCTAAATCCACATACATCCACTCTCACTGTTTTGCATCTCTGTCATCGAGCGGTACCTTTCTACTTTCATATAGTTATATTCCACTTGCAAACCCCAATAATAGTGAATTGAAAATCGTAGAATTCGCTTCCCCCTGAAATTGTTGCGCGACTTCCAAATTGCAAATTTTAATGTATTGTTTATGACCGCTTGCGTTAATGTTGTTTTTTGACTACTGCTCAGCCCTGCTTAGTAGAATCTTGGTAATTAAGAACTTTCTGTGCACTGACAAGTTCAGAATTATTTGCAATTTGATTTTCAACTATTCATGCCCAGAATTCTTAAACCTACTGCTCGAACAAACCTTAAAAAAACCTTAAAGATATAAAATAATTTTGATTTTAGAATCAGTAGTAGGTACTTACATTTTACTTCAAATTAAATAGCAATTTTACCATTCCCAACTCCACAAGCGGAGAATGACACCTACAATTTAAATCAAAATTCATTTTTGAGAATATTGCAATATTTTCCTAATATTTTCTTTATTTGAGTCCCCTGGAGTGCAAAAAACGTATTTTTGCAAAACTGTTCGTCTGTTTGTTTTAGTACGATTCCGTTCAATTAACGCCGAAGCGGATCGAACCAAATGTTGGTAAGATGTTTGACACGTAAATGGGAAAACTGAAGAGTCCTCTTGTTTTCAAATGTCAATATTTTTGAACTTGAATGATCCCGTCGCCCAATTGGCTGGAATTTTTGCTACACTTTCGATGACTCGTCAGTAACTAAATTTGGCCCTAAAGATTAAAACTTTAGCAACCTTGTAATTTAACTAGATGTAGGTAAATCATGTTACTGATTCTAACAATCTCTTTTTGTTTTTTTTGTATCTAACGCATATAATAATTGTAGAATGTATAGATATGATATTTTTTAATATTTCAATAACTAAATCATACACGTTTCTATTCGATATAATTTTTGTCTGTTTACATCATTAACATATTCACTACCATTCATCATGTTTAGTGAATCGCAAACCCTTTCTGCTCACGCGATATATGCAGCGATGTTATTTATTGATTACGGTATGAAGCTAAGCGATGAGGCGGCGATGGCGGCAGCGTGCGGTAGAATGAGACGAGGAGACGACGACTGTGTGTGTATATACACATGTACAAGGTGTTCACGAGTCGATGGACTGATTTAAAATATTTGTGAACTGCCCATATAGGATCCCCAGTCGTTCCAAAACAACAAACACTTGGCCGTACTACGGTTGCCAACGATTGGCGGTTGGCATATTACGGAAAGATTATGATATCACTTTTTTTTTCTTTACTACATGTTTATTGTATACTATTATTCCATCCTATTGCAGTATTGTTACAGGATTTTTTTTAATTGAGGCATTATTGTATACAAGCATCAGCAATCATTGATTGGCCAATATATTACCATCCCTGTGCCAATATTGTTTGCCATCGATAGTTCATTATATTAATCATTAGTATTGGACCGATGTTACATCCGGATATTTACAATTACTGGGTCAGATATTTGGGCACCATTATCTTGCCATTCTTGCAAGTTTGGCAACCAGTCATAGCCCGATTCTGGGCCGATTGTTAACCCTATATGGATGATAACATTTAAATCATACTCAAATAAATGGTACGGCCCCATCGCATTGACTTTTTCACTCAGCTGCATCGACCATGCATTTTTATTCATCAGTAAACTACTATTTTTTCTGAGATATTATATAGCATCGATTTTTGAAATATGAACAAAATCGTTGGAACCGTTTTCGAGAAAATCACAACTGCAGAGGTAAATCAAATCTCAAAATATGTTTGGTTTGGGCTAAGTAAACATTTTTCGCCCCAAAAGACCCGTAGTGAGACTTGGGTAGTTGCGGATCTATAAAGTTACAGGAATTATGTTCTCTGGCGGAAACGTTTCCTACCTTTTCCTAGAACACATGTCCATATAGTTCTGATTTCATCACGAGATCTGTTGCCAACAGTCACTGTGTTGTTTGCTGTCAAGAATGCCTGGTTGGCGCGTTTCGTTAAGTGAACTCATTGTTGTTATGTCTGTATTTTGGCACGGAGAGTCCATTTAGAATCAAAACTAGATCGTTCCGTGGACATATTTCCGCGAACTAGTTCCGTTCAACAAATGAAACATTCCTTCCAAGTCTTCATGGTTTCCGGGCTTGTAGGCCGTAGTCCGGTGGTATTTCTACCATGGTATTTCTACTATACCACCGGACCACGGCCTACAAGCCCGGAAACCATGAAGACTTAGAAGGAATGTTTCATTTGTTGAACGGAACTAGTCTTCATGGTTTCCGGGCTTGTAGGCCGTGGTCCGGTGGTATAGTAGAAATACCACCGGACCACGGCCTACAAGCCCGGAAACCATGAAGACTTGGAACAATGCCGGCCGTGAAAGCTTGCACACTTGGATGAAATATTCCATTGTAATGTCATCACATTTTTTTATGATTTTTGATTAGTTTTATGATTTCGTGATGTATGCATACAGAAATTCTGATATCCAGTGTGTCTCTGAAACCTTAAATTTAGGACAAAAAGACTGAAGGAGTAAAGCGTTTCTAAAACCCAAAATTTAGGACAAGAGGCTGGTGGAGTATTTAAACCTTGGTTGGCAGAACGCTAATATAAGGGTAGAATTTAGTAGACACATAGCTTTTTCACTACTCGACTGCGTTTGAGACCGTGCAATTTTGGTCAAGGTAGTAGCGAGAAAAATTCTTTGGGTGAGGTGGTGTGGATCCGACATTTCTTACTATACTCCGTTTCAGGATTCCGTCATTAATTTTTAAAAATCTAGTAGGTAAATGGCCTGTTTACTCTGACCTCTGCATAAATTTAGAGGGGAAGGATTGAACCCTGGTGATCCTCCCTCCCCTGGATACTGCCTTGATTTTGGATGCTCCACTATGCGCGAGAATCAGTGCCGGTAATCAGAATCTGACTAGCTCTATGCGTACCCAAATGCAGATCATCAGATGTATGCATTTTATTTGACACTGAGAAGGGCAAACCTGATTAGCCACCAAAACTGGTCTGGTAGTATGGGATTCCCACTAAAACCCCTACTCGATCTTCGCCGTGTGCCTCATCACGGTATTGCTTCGCATGTCGTCATAATGGGCGTCTGCAGCTCTCCATTTACCTTATTATAAGTCTTGTCTGTCCCTTCTTCCTCATTATCTGTGTAAGGTGATTTTGAATTTCCAACAATTTGCCTTCGTTTACGTGTTTAGGCTCATTTCGCACCAAACCAGTCCAGTCAAGTCGGACGCTACTGGATTGGACATATTAACTTATCGTTGAAATAAAGGCAATGTGTAAATCTGGTTTCATACTAAGCGCGTCACGTTCAGTCCGATCGCGTCAAGACTTATCAAGACTGATTGCGACTCAGCCGGTTGAATTTTCAATGCCAGTCAGCCCAGTCTTGACACTCAGAATGGATGCAGAAATCTTAATTTTATTAGTGCAAGCAAAAGAGGCAATCTACGATCCTAAGCACGCGAAGCACAGAGATCGGAATTTCATTGCTGCCGCCTGGAGAGGTAGGTATAGCCAGAGAAATAATTGGTTAAAGAACCGAACACTGGTCTCCTGGTATGTATGAGATGAACCCAAAACAAATTTCGTCGTTACTTCACCCTTCTTCTTCTGTGTAGCCGACGTAAAATTATGCTTTGGAGAAGTACGTCCATTTTAACACAAAATTCTTAACAAAACTGTCGCGAACTTCGATCGGAATTTGTGGGACGGCTGACGCGACGCGACTAAACTGGACTGGTTTGGTGCGAAATGAGCCTTATTAACGAAGTTATCGGACGTAAGCTCCTCTCCCAGTATAATAGCAATTTTTAAACAGATGAATGCAATGGATTGAGGATACCTTGTATATTTTTCGCCGCCCCCGGTCGTCGCCTGCATGCAATATATGGAATGGTGTTTGGTCTGTATCGCCGATGAGAACGGCTGACTATATCTCTATAATGTGTATTGCACTAGAAGATTATATTCACAGTCGAATTTGTAAACTCTTTTTGCTACATCGACTAACTATTAAACAACTGTAATTAATACTCGGGTATATCTCGTCGTACCAAGATGCCTCCATTGCCAACAAGCAACGCGATTGATAAGAATATCACCAATTGTAATTTCCGTTGCTTAATATCTAATCATGGTAGAGGTTTCGTAATTACAAATTGAAGCGTTAAGCTCGGAGTTCACATTACAGTCACGTCTGACTATCACGCAACTTTTGATAAAAAACGATCGATGTCCATTTTCGGGCCCTTGAATTTAAAACCGAATTATATGTCAGATGATTTGTTATGATGAGACAATCGCAGACAATTTTTAAGTTGAGTATATGATTGGTTTTAGAAATACAGACGGTTAACCTCCATTCAGCAAGTATGACTTTTAGATTTTTACTGCACTGATATTCATGTTGAACAAACGTCTCTGAAGGTTTTTTTGGGTCGCTTACATTTAGTAGTATAGATTTTTTTGGATGGATCATATGCAGCATAATATTGTCATACACTGTAAAAAATGGATGTAAAAATACTTTGAAAGTTACGGTAGAATTCGCTCGATTTTTTAGGTGATTTTACATTATTATTTATTTTTACACAGAAAACTTCATAAAAACTTGGACTTTACTGTAAAGTTAAACAAATTTGTGATTTTTACATAAAATAAATTAAAATTACATACTTTGTGTAATATTCCAATAAAGTGTGTACAAATTACAGAATAAAATGTATAGTTACATATATAAAATGGATGAATACAAAACAAATTAATGTATAATTAGTAACCACGCATGCGCAATGTGTTTTTATGGAATCTACTCGATGTGGCGATACCTGTTTGCGACGCCATTGTCTCTTTGTGTGCCTATTACCAGATTAATCGGCCTTCTCATTTCTTACAGTGTGACCACATTGACCATCTGTATTTCTAAAACTCAACGTAATATTTTTCTGTGATTATTGTCAAATCATGATTAATCATTTGACACATAATTCGGTTCTAAATTTGGGAGTCCGAAAACGGGAGAAAAATACACTAATTTTTAAGTTGTTCTTTATTAACTGTATACTTGAGCCTGCTGTTCATTTATGTGTGAAGCTGTGCTGTATGGCCGCTACTGGAATCAGGTATTTGTGTATAATAAAAATCTATTTCAAACAGTTAATTGCGGGGGCATAGTCAGATCTATTTAATATAATTTCTTGCACTCTGATGAAGACTGTACAATGCAGATAGTTTAGTTAAGTATATATATTTTGTCAAGCTTAAACAAGTTATAATTTACTTAGTTTGACAGTCAGATGCAATACATGACAATTGAAAAATCTAGTCTATACAAATTCAACCTAACAAATAATATTTGAGATATTTAAAAAAGTACCTACCTACATTTTAAAGTTAATAAAACACAGCGTTTATTTATTTGCATTCAGAACTTTATTTTATAAGAATTGTTTCGTACAACACAGTGGCTTCGCCAGACATCTGATACTAACATTAATTAACATCAAGTAACGGACGAATCTATTATACAGGGTGTCCAGTGAACCTTCTGTAAGATTTTAACCGGTGATTATAGGTCTGACCATGGCATGCTATCAAAATAACAATACATGACCCTAGTAAAAACCTTGCGGTTTTCGTGATATTTAAAAAACTTTTAAAATCCATTATTCTCATAGTCTCAAACACTTTCTTACCTACTTAATGGTACAATATCTGGGTGGCCGAGCTTTGCTCGGATGAGTTCAATAAAAACAGTACTTAATATGCTGTGAGATATTATTTTCTCAGAATATTATTCCGAAACGAATTTATTTCTGTAACATAATTTAAAATAATTGTTTCTGATATTTTAACTACCTATGTGTATTTTTAAGCGTAAACACTAAGTATCAACTTGAATCAAGCATTTTTTCCTGTAAATATTATTTAGGTCGCCATTTTCAAATCTACCGCCGTTATTGTTTTGTTGACTGAAGAACTCGCAAAAACCGATTTTCATAGATTGAATATCTTGTAAAAATTTTCGAATCAGATGAAATTTTGCTCGCCCGTTACCACTTTAACAATCCAATTTTAAGCATTAATACCAAATATCAACTTTATCGAAGTACTTTTTCTCTGTGATGTCATCTTAACAACTTCCAATAAATTTCAAATACTTTTTTTGCATAGGTATACCTACTGAAAAACTCACAAAAATCGATTCTTTTAATAACAAACGTCAGACTATAACCTGCGCAAAACTTTTTTTGCATGTATCTTAACCATAGTTTTTAAAAATCGATGTGTTTTGATACACATGCCTGCGGCGCTAGAAGTGCGGCCCATCGGGCCGCCGTGCCTATTTTTAGATACGCAAAACGTTTTTGTATGTATCTTAACAATAGTTTTTAAAAATCGATGTGTTTTTACACAGACCCGCGGCGCCAGAAGTGTGGCCCTTCGGACCGCCGTTTTGTCATTATTTACATATTGTGCAAGACACTTCTTATATTAGTGTTCATTTACAATTTTAACACTTGTGATATATTATATAAAATCTATGTAGAAATAGACTTCGAATCAATCTGACTTTAATTGAGCGAGTTATAATAAATAAAAAAACACCTTTTTTTAATTGCTCCCCTCTGGAACCAAAATTCCTACCTAGATCAATTTCTCGCCCCGAAAAATCCTCATTCTGTAAATTTCATCAAAATCGTTAGTCGTTTTTGAGAAAGAAAGGTCTAGGTAAGATTATACGTCATACTACATTTAACGTACCTACTTACCTATACTACATATTTTATATAGGTAATATAAAAATAACATACCTAATTATTTAAATATTAGCTAAAACTACTTACATAATTATGTTTAGATTTTATTGTTGTTATTTTTTTACTTTTCAAATAATGACTGATTATTTTAATAAGTTAAAGATTGACTGTCAGAGTAATTTTGACATAAATAATGAAAATAGTTTGTTTTTTCCAAAGCCTACTCACAATACGACACTGTTTTATGACGTTAAAAAACTGTTTTTTAAAATGATAAAATCGATAAGAAAACGAATTTTTCCAGGGATGAGACCTAGCTAGATCGATTTTTTGCCCCCCCCCCCGAAACCCCTTTTCGGTAAATTTGATCAAAATCGTTAGAGCCGTTTTCGAGAAAATATTTATATAGGTACATAGATACATAGAAACATAGAAACATATATACAAGATTTACTCGTTTAATAATATAGGGATAAAACAGCTAAATTATTTTTTGGAATACAAATTTATTAATGCTATTTTAATTAAGCAGGGTCTCATTCCAACTATTCGAATTTGACTAAATTTTATGACTGGGACCAAGCGTTTTTAAAATTTTAAAAAGTTTAAATAGGTACCTATCTAGAAAACTGGGTCCATGTTTTGTTATTTTGATAGCACCGGTTAAAGTCTTACGGATGGTTTCGAGGACACTCTATATAAAAAAAGTATCTGGCACGTTGTAGTATTGCCATGAATAAAAAATATTGAAGTATTTTCAAGAATTTTTTTAATGGAACATAATTTAGAAACTACTAAATTGATAATTTAAAGTTATATGAACCATTGAATTATTGATATCTTTTAAGAAACCTTGTATAGAATGCAGAAGCAGTAAAAACTATTACAATTAAATAAATCTTTATAGGTTAATCGCTTAAGCATTTGAATGATGTTGTAATTTAGAAACCCAAAGGGCCATTAGACTGGCATCAGACAAAATGAAAGCCGACCGCCAATAGAGAAGTTCTGGAGTGCGGAATAATCTATCGCTCCAACCACTTCGCATAGATTGCTATCAACAATTTATGAATTTCCAATCGAGAAATACCATACTCATAACAAAAGTAATATATTTTATTTATTTAGACTTTCTTGCTATTTTATTAATACATGTTTCAATAACTTTAAGTGGCATGCCACTTTATAGATATTTTTAGGGTTTCGTGCCTTCGTATGGAACCCTTTTACCCTGCCTACGATGTCTGTCTGTCTGTCCGTCCGTCTGTCACAAGGCTCTATCTGACAAATGGTAAGAGGTAGCTAGTTGACATTTTCACAGATTGTGTGTTGTTATGGCATGAATTCTGGCAAATAATAATTAGAATTAAATAATCAATTAATTTTAATAAATTAATGCTTTTATTTAACGCACTTCCATACTGCGTATATACAAGGTGATTATGTAATGAGTACCATAAATGATACAGGATGTACCTACTGTCAAAATAATACGAAAACCAAGAATAACTTTTTTCCAAAAGTGCTTCCCTAACAAGATACAGGGTGTTAAAGGGTCGATTTGGAGAACACTTATTTGCTCGTATCTTTTAACTGGGTTGAACAATTTAATTCATTTTTGGTAGACATCTACTACATAATAAGGACCGTAAACGGACAAAATTTTGTTGCATTTGAACAACCCAGTGGCGTAGAACTGGGGGTCATGTGACACTTTTTCCCCCCAAAAAAAGTTGCTGTTGGGTTTTTTCCATTTTTCTTTGTTTTTTAAGTATTATTGGTTCAAATACAACAAAAAAGGTACACTTGTTTCATTTGCCCAGAAGCGTCCGTTTCCGAGATATTCTGACTTGCGTGTCACTATGTGAAATACCAGGCTACAAAGTTATCACAGAAAAAGTTTTATTAACAAACAAATAAAATACTTAAAGTCGAATACATCTAGGTAATAAAGTTTAATTAACAAAAAAATAAAAATTAGTAAAAATAAAATTAAAGTAAGTTTTCAAAGTGTCCTCCATTGAAACATGACCCCCAATTCTACGCCACTGGGTTGTTCAAATGCAACAAAATTTTGTCCGTTTACGGTCCTTATTATGTAGTAGATGTCTACCAAAAATGAATTAAATTGTTCAACCCAGTTAAAAGATACGATCAAATAAGTATTCTCCAAATCGACCCTTTAACACCTGTATCTTGTTAGGGAAGCACTTTTGGAAAAAAAGTTATTCTTGGTTTTCGTATTATTTTGACAGTAGGTACATCCTGTATCATTTATGGTACTCATTACAGAATCACCTTGTATATAGGTAGGTACTATAATATAATATTGTATTATAGAGCTGTTACCAATACAAGTATATCATTGTTTCTACAGCTTTATCAACAGGGTCGCGTAGAGTAACGGTAAGACGCGAGGCATTCGCATCTTACCACGAAGAGCCGAGTTCAAATCTAACTTACGATATGTGATTGTTTTTGTTTTGTTTTTTTATAATGTTAACCATTATAAAAAAAAAACAAAACAAAAACAATCACGTATCGTGAGTTGGATTTGAACTCGGCTCTTTTGTTCTTTTTAGTGCAGTTTCAAAATTTTAAAGTAAAAAATTCCAAAATGTTAAATTTTGGAATTTTTTACTTTAAAATTTTGAGACTGCACTAAAAAGATTAAAATAAAATATAAGTAAAAAAAACTTATTGTTGTACGGAACCCTCGATGCGCGAGTCTGACTCGCACTTGACTGGTTTTCTTACCAAGTTTGTGGAAATCTTAATAACATATATTAATATAATGACGTTTAACACTGTGATCATTAATCAAAATGTGTTATGTCAAACTAGCTGTTATACCCGGCGTTGTCAGTGCCTCCGCGTGACTTAGCAATGGCAAAATAAAGTGACAGCAGTAGAATGCTAAGTTAAGAGCTTATTCATGTAGTTTATAGCGTTAAATCTGGTGTTGATCGTGTCACGCATGACTTTAAACTGATTTTTGTATGACATCAGGAATCCTTTTATGTTCTATTCATGAAATAAATTTATGAATATTCTGAATGTAAGAGCTGTAGCAGATTTGCGTCTAAAAATGGGTATCCCTGCATGGCGGGCATATATATAGATATCGTTAAACACAGTTAAGGTACGTGCAGTATGGAGCTGGGATTCTAGATGGTAGCGTAGATCATAGCAGGGCTTGTTTAAATCAATGCATTGTTATATATGCGAGCGTACACAACGAAGCAGTGAGTGTAGCATGTATAAGCGCTGTTACAAGAGCTGGTAGATTCAAGAATGTATCTCAGCATTCTTTCAGCGCGCTGACTACTACAATCAACGTGTGACAACTGTCAAATGGCCGTTACAAGTTTCGCAATGGATGTGACTAGTTAAATAAGTGAAATTTTGCCAGTTTTTATTCAATTTGTTTTGAGTTTTTTCTAAGACACATTTAAAAGTGTTAGGTTCCATAGGTAAATATTCAAAAAATCGGTTTGGGTAAAATTTTAATTCTTGGTATAAATGATGAAATTCGCCATGTTTAGATCGTTTTCTATTAATTTGTATTTAAAATATACCACTTTGTAGCAGAAGAACACAAATATTCGTCTTCGCTATCTGACATTTCAAACGCGATTTAAGCTTGTATTAATGCTAGTATCAAAGCTTCGTTGTGCAAACCTATAAGCGCTTATAATTTCAGCCACCATCTACCATACATGCTACCATCTAGAATCCCAGCTGCGTACTGCACGTACCTTAAGCCGGCAACCTGGCTTACTGTGTTTGAGACCTTAAAAGTACAAGCGTCAAGCCCAGTTTCGATTCCCTAAGGCTTTTAATATTTTTTATTTTATATTTAAAATGTAAAAAAATATTGAAAATTAAAAAAATTTAAAAAATTATTATCTATATATGTTAAGGTCTCAAACACAGTAGGTAAGCCAGGTGGCCGGCTTACTGTGTTTGAGACCTTACATAGATAATATACAGGCTGTAGTTTGTTTCACATGTCAATCACTTCCAATTATTTCCGTTACATCTAATATTTCTAAAATGCCACCCCAGTATGAGACATTACAGACGTTATTCACGTCAGAATAGATGAAAATATAGTCTAATACAATTCGCGAACATAGGTAGAACAAAAGGCCCGTTCTTCAGTTTGTGAATGTAATGTAAAATTGGATCATGAGAAGGAGGCAATAATAAAATAGATCGTTGCATTTTTAAAAGATTGGTATTAAACTTCGTAGGGATGTATTATGTATATACATATATATATATATATATAGGCTTTATGTAACGATGGATGGGTAGAAAGCGCGGTAAAACAATAAAGAGAACACTTTAATAATAATATATTGAATCGACATTCCCCAAACGGAATACGTCACTGCAGGGATGTCACAATTACTATTAGAAACATTTGATTCCAGAGCATAAAATAACATATAAAGTAGGCGGCACTAGTGCCGCCTAGTGACAAGTTTGTGCCGCCTAGTGAAAGTCGGTTAGAATTTTAATTTTTCGGCATATATTGTATCTGCAGTCTGCACACTACAGCATGAGGGGTAGATAGAGTTGCATTACTTATTGCATTCCTTCATATCCTTTTTGTAGTGTTTTGCTTTTTTACTGTTTTGCAGGTTAAGACACCACATTATAGTTTTTAGTTTTTTATTCATTAAATACCTATATTAAAATGTACTATGCTTTAAAATTGCGTATTTTTTTATTGTCCTTGACGCTTCGTCACATTTTTTTAGTAGACCGAACTCTCTCGAACTTTAGTGCCGCCCAGTAAAAATTGCTTACAATATGCTCTGTTTGATTCTGATAATAAAATGATGCGTTTTTAGCACTAATAAGTGACACTGGATTACGGAATGCATTGCCAGAAAATCTGGTGTGGCTGTAAATTGTGACCACACATATTTCTTCATAAGAGAAGCATTGCAGGATTTTAAATTCCAGACTTAATGAATGCTATCAGTCACAATTTACACAAGCTTCTTAAATTTAATTTGATGCTTTTTCTTGCGAATAACTAAGTAGGTATTTATTGCACTTGATTAATTATTTTCTTTCTTTTTTTCTAGGTAAGTTCGACCATATTAAGATGAAATTATTTTGAGTAAGTAAATATCATTTAAGTAATTAAACACCTGATGGGAAAAATAGTTCTTTTCGAATAATAGGTGTTACTGAAGTTAATGATCGTGTCCATGTTTTTACTTCCCACCTCTACTATGGTAGGGAAGTAATGGATTTAGTTCGAAAAAAATATTTCGAGATTTTAACAGATTTTCACGTTTTGAGACCCTAGCAATCGTTTAAGATCATTTTCTGACTGATGTCTGTATGTGTGTGTGTGTGTATGTCTGTGTGTGGTCAATTTTTCGCCTTCGATATCTTAAGAACGGAACAACATACGGGCATGCCGATTGTTCTATTGCAGCGGTTCTCAATCTTTTTTGGTGACGGAACCCTTTTGGAAAGCGAAATACTTGACGGAACCCTACAATAAAACAATAGTTTTTAAAAGTGTATTATTTATTAATAAGCATAATAAAAGTACAATGTAACAGTTACTTATTACTTACTTACATAACAAGTATAATTATAGAAGATATTAAAAAAGAAAAAATCTAACTAATGGGAGGTATGAAACTGTTTTTTATTTTTCATCAATTGGTTGATATCAGGTTTGATAGAGGACAGTTGAAGTTTCATATCAGGTTCAGCGTCCAGTCTATTGCGGTATTTTGTTTTCGTGGCTGCATAGGTTGAGAATCCTGTTTCGCACAAATATGTTGGGAACGGGAGAAGAATATTCAGCGCCATTTTGGCAAGCATTGGATATTCATCACGGATTCTGCACCAAAAATCGTTAAGAGGCGTCGTTTTAAACAGTGACTCCATACTTGTGTCTTATGGCATTTCTAAAAGAGATTCATATATCTCGTTTGACATACTTTCGGGCTTTTGTAAGTTGGGTAAAAAAGGATTATGAATCCATGAATTCAGTTTCATTTTTGTATTCTGTTCTTCTGGAAAATACTTTTCAAAAGATGCGCGCATCGAAGTGAGATATTTGACCAATTCTTCAAATACATCATCTTGAAACATTTCTGAATCGTTATCGCAAACACTGAGTGACGTAAAACTTTCTATTTCTCTCTTTCCAACGCAAATAATCAGAAGTCAGAACGGTCGACCAGGGAGAGGTGTGTTTTAATTTTTTTTCTAAATTCTTGCGGAATCCCTACAGAAGTATCGCGGAACCCTAGGGTTCCGCGGAACACACTTTGAGTATGGCTGTTCTATTGTGTTTATCAGCCTTTAACTTAGATCTGATTAGATTTTGAGTCAAATCGGTTCAGTGGATCCTGAGATATTCAAAAAAACGTCCTCAATGTCACGTATTAACATAGGTAAAAAAAATATAAATGAATTCTAGATGTTATAATATGAAAAAAATGTAAATATTTTTTTCTCTAAAATGTTTAGTTTTCGAGAAAAAAAATATTTTACTAAAAAAAATAAAAATTGTACGTAAATCAAGGTAACCATGATTTTTGCTATATTAAGTTAGCCATCAGTAGATCACCAAACAAAAAAGAGGGCCATGCTTTTTTCAAAGAATAAAAATTAAATTGTGTTTTAAAGACCACCAACAGCTAAGGTTATTTGGGCCTAGTCAAAGAATAAAAGTGTTTATTTTTTGCAAATATTTACTAGGTGGGAAGTATAGGACTCATCAGTCGAATTTTTTGAATAATAGTTAGTGGATCATGGGAAAGTGGACTTCTGGATAATAAACACTACCAATTATTATGAGCAACGTTTCGAATGTTATTCATACTTTTTCATGCGCATATTGTTATAATGTCATTGTTACCAATTACACACATAAGACAAGCCGTGAGGTGGGTCGTTTATTAGGACTAAAGTGCGACCCTTGAGGTCCACACGACGAACTTCCCAGTTTGATAAATATTTAATAATAATAATTAAATTAGATATTACACTGAAAAGTAATCATTTTAATCATTAAAACATCAATAATTAAAAAAAAAAAAAAAAAAAAAAAACGGCTGAACCGATTTTTATAAAATTTATGTCGGATCAAAATGACGTTAACACGCCTCGATTGACACCCTTACGAAGTCGATATAATTTTTTATTCGCGAGATATTGTGTAAAATCTACTTTTTTGGAGGTTATTTGGTTAAGAAAAAAGAACAGCTGAACCGATTTTAAAAAAATTCCTTTCAGATCATATTTACGTTAATACGCGTCGATTGGCACCCCAACGTAGTCGATATCATTTTTCGTTCTCGAGATTTCGTCTTAGAAAGAAATTGACACATACATACGTACGTACGTACATACGTACACACACACACACACACACACACACACACAGACATCTTTCTAAAAGTAGTGTAAAAATAGTGTAGTGACCTTGAAACATAAAAATTTTTTTTCCTTTTTGATTTCGATTTTCGGACCCATTACAATAACTTCCAATGGGAAGTTAATAAACTAGTTTTGAAAATTCTTGTACTTACATATTTAATAATTTACGTATTATATGTAGTTGATTAGAGAAATTTTTCTTCATTAAATAATTAAAAGATACGAATAATTTAGAAATTTTTTGACAGTAAAACTTACGTGTCAGCTAGGGTTGCCAGATAAAAAAACAAGATTTTCGGGACATTTCTAAGGCGATGGATGAATTTTTTTTTCTCAGTCACCATATGGCTTCAGGGGGAACCCCCATGTACCAAACACAAAACATTTTTATAGGAATAACAAAGACATGGATTAAGGATACCAACACATTTTCTCGCCACAGACCCTCGCAGCATTAGGATCCCAAACAAACACAGGACTCAGACCTTGGATAACATATATATGCATTCCAGCCTAACGAGTTTATTAAGTTGACAAAACTTATAAAATGTTAACTCTCGCATGTATAGTGATTCGACTGTTTAATAGCTGTACTATGCTTTGCTAGTTTATTTGAATAGTAGACTCTCGCATGTAGTGTGTTTTCAACTTGAAATTGCTATATATAAGAAAGGATCGGTTTCCACTCTCGGGCACTGTGGAGAAATCGGTAACTCGCCTAGCCAGAAACTGGGAGTTTCGGGTTCAAGTTCCGACAGTGGTCATTTGATTTTTTCTTAGATATAGCTCAAAAATCATGGCAGCCTAGCTGTCTGAGATATTTATTATTTTCACCTCTAATTGTTATGTGAATAATATGGTGTGGATATAAGGGGTTATAAATCGATTGATTTTATCATATACCAATTAACATACATAATGATAACAGTTAGTAAACAGTAATTATATCTTTATATTGTGTTTGATACAAAAGTTGCTTATGATCTCATATGTTTCAAAATTGGCAACGTTTAATAGGTGAATGGCATTTACAGGAAATGATAAGCTGGTTTTCTGGATATCGGATAAGAATTGTACTGTAGGGTATTTTTTGCATGCAAAAACATATGGTTTAAATCGCAAATTGACGTATTGTCACAGCTACATAATATATTGGTATTTATTACTTCAATTCTATTTAAATGTGCCTGAAAACTTCCATGATTTTGTCTCATTCTGATTATTCTCCCTTGTTGTGTTATAATTTCTGAATCATGGGGTTTTAGAAACGCTTGGTTGGATAGAAAATAATTTTTTTGATTTGACTTGAGTCCTCCCAGTAATTTTGCCATTTTTTTAAAAATATTTCGGCCTTTGCTAAAAGCGCCACGTCCGTCCAAGGTACCTTATATATATCAGTATCCTCCTGTAATATTGCATGTTTGGCCAAGCTATCCGCCATTTCGTTACCTTCTATTCCTATATGACTTTTAATCCAAATCAATTGTATTTTTTTTTGTTTGTTGAATTAATTTTTTATTATTTTCAATTCTTAGTAGGTATCTACGCAGTTTATTTTAGGGGGGAGAGTTATTATGAAAAAAAATATTATTTTACTTTTATTTGAATTTATCGTTAGTCTTGTTTAATATTATTTTATTCATTTATCACACACCAGTGAGATGTGGGACACACTTCTGAGTGTGTAAATTACGTATAATTTCGTGTGAATCTTTAATAATTCATTTTATTGTTCCAAATTTGTCTTTACCGATATAGGGTAAGCTCGGAGAATACTATTAATTACAAGTAAAAATATATAAAATATGCACAGAAATTGATAGTGCTAAATAAATACTACATACCATGTCGTTTCTTGCGATCGCGAGCACGAATTCGTTGAACTTGCATTTCTGGGACTAAAGACTTAAATTTCGGGACATGGGACAAACCAATGAATTCCGAGAACTTCTCGAAAATCCCGGCCGTCTGGCAACCCTAGTGCCAGTAGATGTCACGTGTTACGTAGTACCTACTTTCTGTTCTTTATCAAGAATCTGTTTTAATTATATAACTGTTATGAAAATAAATATTAGTTTTTTGTGATGACAATACAGGGTGTCCAAGTTGACGTTGGCTAACATGGGTAACTTTGTTATTAGTGGAGATAGAAAGTCGGTTAAATGGGCAAAGTAGTGCAGAATTATATGCTCATTAACGTCCCGTCGAAAAAACAATTGAATTTTGACACACTATGGATTTATTTAGAAAATAGTGAAAATTGCCGTTTTTGAAAACTGGCCATAACTTTTTTATTTATGAAGATATCTGAAAATTTCTTTGACCATTTTTTGATAACTTTTTATGATCTTTTCAGTGGCGTAGGTTTAGTTTTTTTATATCCACTACATAATGAGATATTGACATGAACTTTGGTTTTTCTTATGGACGCCATTTTGGATTTTTAGATATTCGAATTCTGCTTATTTTTCTGATTAATTTGATGTATCACATGTCACATTTAAAAAAAATGCAATTAACGTCCCATATTAGAGGCACTATAAAAACAACTGACAGTCAAATTATATTTCAGTTCTGCCAAACTACGATTTATTATTAATTTTACACTTAAAATGTTCGCACTACTTAATTGTTTTGTTTTTAATGTCTCTTATATGGGACGTTAATTGCATTTTTTTTTAAAATGTGGCATGTGATACACCAAATTAATCAGAAAAATAAGCAGAATTCGAATGTCTAAAAATCCAAAATAGCGTCCATAAGAAAAACCAAAGTTCATGTCAATATCTCATTATGTAGTGGATATAAAAAAACTAAACCTACGCCACTGAAAAGATCATAAAAAGTTATCAAAAAATGGTCAAAGAAATTTTCAGATATCTTCATAAATAAAAAAGTTATGGCCAGTTTTCAAAAACGGCAATTTTCACTATTTTCTAAATAAATCCATAGTGTGTCAAAATTCAATTGTTTTTTCGACGGGACGTTAATGAGCACATAATTCTGCACTACTTTGCCCATTTAACCGACTTTCTATCTCCATTAATAACAAAGTTACCCATGTTAGCCAACGTCAACTTGGACACCCTGTATATTCCTCAAGTCTCAAAAAAGATTCTATACACATCAGCAGACAATTATTTTCACAATTTTATCTTTTCTGTATAGAAAAGTAAAGTTACAAATTTTTCAAAAAAAATTTCTTTTTAAATATAAAATTAATGATTTGCTTAGTATACAACAAACCACATCATTATTTTTATGAAATTTAACTCAATTACCTAAAACCTATCGCTATTTTTTTTTATTATTTCGAAATTCAAAATGAAAATTAGGTTGGCTTTTTTAAAATTCGAACACAAAAACATTTGATTCATGAATTTGATCATCCCTATTTTACTTGCCTATATTATGTCCTATTTCTATCCCGTTTTCGGAATTTAATTCAATATATTATAATCTTATACATAAAAGTATAATATTGAAGACAAAAAATAATACTCGTAAATTCTCTTAGCAAAAATTCAAATAAACATCTAAGTAAACAGGGTTCGCGAATGTGTGTACATGTAAACAAAGAAATAAAATCCTAATGGGATTTCTAGTTTAACCTACACGCTGTTTTAGCTTGTGCAGGTCTAGATTGTTGCTTGAACTTCACGCTTATAATATTATGATAAAAAGCTATACGAAACCCTATACCATAGAACTTTTAGAGTGGAAGTTGCAACACGATGCTTAAACTGTCTCCATTATCTATCTGTCTCACTTGTGTACCACTTAGCAGAAGTACTTTGCTGAGGTACACCTCTATCTGCACTGCATATTATTTTCTCGGATATACACCTCTACCTATCCTTTTCTCGGATATGGGGAGACATCTTGGCCTATGGAAAAGGATAGTTCATCGACTTGCCCTAGCGGTAATTCGTTGTAGTTATTTTTCGGATTCACATGAGTGACGAGGATAGAGTGTGGTTGTGGCCTTGTGACCTATCTTTATCCTTTTCTATAAGTACAAGCGATTGGCTGTCGGTGTTCCTGATGCCGGTACTATTTTGAGAGAAATAGAGATTGGCCACACATTCATTCTATCTTTTTCTTTCGGAGGGACATTTTTTAACCGCTATAGAGCACGTCCAATAGTATAAGTCGATGGTATAGGCCAGGCGTCTCCCAACTACGGCCGGCGGGCCAACACTGGCCCGCGAGCACCACATATCCGGTCCGCAATAGTTTATTTTGATGGCATTGTAAAATTTAGTAAGTAAATCATACAAACTAATAATCAGACGTTCTGCACTTAACTTCTCTAAGCTCTCCACAAGATATCACTACTATACATTTAGCGCATGGTCGTAATGTGCCAACCGAAATTGCGAACGGAGCGAAGTTCACCCCCGTGCCATGCGCCTTAAATATCTCACTCACCGGCTAGCCCCAATACAAAAATGTGCGCGTAATTCAAAACTACAATATGTTGGTATGATCAGCTAGCCAGGTCTTGGCCCTTGGGACTTAGTGGAGGAGTCAGTGTGGCCCTTAGGCTAAAAAGTTTGGAGACTCTTCCATAAGTGTATATTCAAAGAGCCCTACATAGTTTTCCTTGACAAAACTGCGCACAATCTATAGATGTCTTTATTGGTGCAGTTCAGAGAGTTTTGAACTGATTCTGCCAGTTTTAAAGAATTTGTTGGCACTATGCAAAACTCCTTGGACAGTTAGAACTGCGTATTTGTTGATGATATTCTTGAAATTGGTTCTAGCAGTTCCAGATCTAGAGTCAGTACTCTCAGAACTGATTATCTCCTCCACAAGTAAATGTGTATTTTGACAACAGGACAAAGCGCACACTGGAGTCGGGACTGATTTTAATAATGAATCCGTTTGCTGGAAAACAGAATTCTAGCCGCAATAATTAAGAGTATTCGATAAGGGAAGTTACCCCCTGCGCTCTTCATCTCAAATCCTATCGCCTCGCCTATAAAAATGTTCCCGTTCTCTTTTAAAGCTAAAGGGTTCGGGTGAACGCCAAATGAAGGACCGAGAATCACACTACAGATCCTACAGGCGAATTTTTTGAAAAAAAGTTTTGGATACGTGTGAAAGATTACGTATTTTTTTAAAAAGTTGTAAGTTTTTTCAGGAATTTTTTTTCAATGTTTCGCCTGTAGGATCTGTAGTGTGATTCTCGGTCCTTCATTTGGTGTTTACCCGAACCCTTAAGCATTAAAAATAGCGTCGTGGGAGCGGGAACCGTTTTATAGGCGAGGGGAAAGGATTTTTGATGAAGAGTACAGGGGGTAACTTCCGCTATCGAATACTCTTAACAATTCTGATTTGGTTCTAATAGTTCAGTCTAAGTTATGCGAAGAGATCGAGAACCGTTCTAGGACTTACAAACAAATCACACCTTATGTATGTCATCGAGTTCTTAGCTCCAGCTGAAACGAACATAATCGCGAAGGAGACAAAAACAGACGTCCAACCAAGGAAAGAACGTCGCTGCGGAAGGGGATAGGCGGAAAAGGTGTACACAATCTGACACGAGCGTTTTAACACATATTGTCAGCATTAGCTGCAAGTCGTTTGTTTGTTTTCATGTCGCTTACCCTAAATAAGAGTCTCTATGATTGAACATTATTTAAACCGACTTTATTTCGTTGGTCAAACAGTAAAAGAACCTTATCTTTGAATTTTGAGAGCAGTACCCAGAATCTAAACTAATAGGCATTATAAAGAGGAAAAGTTTATTTGTTTGTTTATCGCGCGTAATCCCAGAAACTACCGAATTAATTTGAGAAATTCTTTCGTAAATAATATTCGAAAACGTCATAACTAGTGTTGCCGTCTAGACAAGACAAGACAAGACTTTCGAAGTCTTGTCTTGTCTTGAAATATCAAGACTTCACTAAGTCTAAGTCTAGATTAAAAAACTCTTGTCTTGTCTTGAAAATTTCTATACAAGACTTTTGCAAGTCTTGTCTTGAAAATCTAGACAAGACACGACAAGAGTCTAGAAAGTCTAGATCTAGACGGCAACGCTAGTCAAAATGATAGACATAACCCCACATAAATTTCACATGGATCCTGACAGATCTAATATTTTTGCGGTTTTTTTGCGCGCCCAAATTGCAGGTACCTCAAATCGAATTGTCAATAGAGTTGTTGTGAAAAATAACATGCATTACTCGGACCGAAACAGTGAATGCAACGCGAGTGATTTGCTGACCGAGGAACGAGGGCTGCAGCTATCTTCAGTGCTTCCCACGAGTTGCAAACGCTGTGTTTCGTCCCTTGTTATTCAATATACTATTGAGTTTCATCTCTATATAATATCATGTAAAAGAATAGGAAAGCTTTTGTTATTAGTGCCCTCATCTTGCTTTATAATACCGACACTAAAATGAAAACAGTTTTGCTTGGCCAAAACTAATTTTACTAAATGTTTTTTGTGCAATAAATTTCACATTTATTAAATTAATTTTATGCTGAATTACGTGTAATTTGATTGCGTTTTTGTGTTCAGTAGCGTAACCTGATAAAATATTTATAGAAAGATTGACAAAAAAAATTTTTTTTGAGAATTTTTGGTCATCTTCATTTTATCGAAAAAATGTAAATTTCAATTTAGTGGACATATTTTATAATAAATTACCAAGTGATTTTAAACATCTGCCTCTGCCAGTCTTTTTAAAAGACATTTAAAAAAGCGGTCAAGTGCAAGTCGGGCCTTGCACAATGAGTCTTCCGTACAATCGTTAAATATAAAAGCCTTATTTTATTTAAAAAATATAATACCTACATATTATATACGTATAAATAGTCAGGGGTACAGCGCCAATATTTTAAAGTGATTACTAACAGGCTGAATTTTCGTGAGTAGCTTAGTTTTGACGAGTCCCCCAAATCTCTCTCTGCGACAATTCTCGGTAGAGGTATGCAAAGTTCTGCGCAGCCGCTAAACATGTTGATTTGGCGAGTTTTTAAATTTTATACATAACACTTTGTTTCTCAGTTAAATTGCCAGATAATTTATAAAAAACAGGAAGCTGCGCTTGTCCTACAAAAGCGATGGGTGGACTGGCGAGTCCTCCGTCCCCAATATGTAAAAATAACGAGGTTTGAAATTTTATTACTAACGGGCTGATTTTTAGTTTATTGTTTAATTAATATTTTTGAAATCGAAGGGTCAAATTGTCCTACAAATTGTCCGGTAGGGTTTTCCGGTCCTACGCCCTGAAAATGTCAGTTCCACGAATATTCTAAACTGATTACTAACTGTAGGACAAAGATAACACTGGAAGGTGTGTGTATTCTCTGATCAAATAATGCAGTGTCCTACAAAAATATTGGTAGGTATTGCTAGTCGTACAAAAAGACTTTAGTACTATAACGTATTATTTTAATTGGATATCCGGTAAATTGATATTTTTGTAATTTACGTATTTATATAGGGTCGCTATGGTTATTGTAGTGATTATTGAAAATAAATGAAACTAAAATAAAAACACCAAAATAACGATAGCAACTTTATATAAATATGTACATAATGAGTCATGGCTCATTCTGATATTAGTCCATTAAAATGTTACATTTTTTTATAGGTCGAGAGCTAGGCGTAAATTTATATAGCTCATTTGTGACAAGATGAAATTTTCAGGGAAGGTAGAATCTAGTATGACAAAGAATAAGTGCTAGGGTTGCCTCGTCAAATCCTGGTGCGAAGGCCGGGAGGAGCTCACTTCCGGTGCAAAATACACATATTTCATTAGCTCATAATTATCTTTCGTCATTATATGACAGCATACAATTGACGCCATATTGTAGATCTCGAAGAGCTGTATTGAAATACATAGGGTTGCCTAAGGAAATTTTGGGTAACACATTGAAAACTTATAAATTATATTTGTTTTTTTGACATTTTTAAAGCTGTCAAATAACATTATGTATATATGTATACTTATATATTGTAACCGTTCTGAAATGAGTTATCGGCCTCGTGTTTGGCAAACATTCATACGTATGTCTAGTTATTTATAACTTTATGTTTTCAACGCATTTGGTTTCTAGCTCATATCCGTATAATTACGCAGGAATTGCCTGAATCTGGTATTGACAATTTTCCCAAGAATTTATGTATTTTAGGGTAGCAATTTCTTATTTTTATTTTTCAACGTAATTCAACGTGCACCTCTTATATAAATTAGTATAAATTACTTACTTGAAGGTCGTAGTAACCTGTAATAAAAGTTTTAAAAAAGGTGGTTTGGAGTTTGTTTCGAAAAGAGAAAAAAGGTTGATTTTTGTTTGTGATTTTAAATTTGGTTTGACACTAAAAACTAATTGAAGCATTTGACTTTACTGAACCTCGATTAATATTTTTTCTTGAAATTCAACTTAATCAGACGCAGGTATAAAGTTAACTAAGCGAATATAAAACCAAAATAACTATAATGAAAAAATGGAAAATAATAATAATTTACTATAATAAAAGAAAAAACCGATTGATTTGTGAGTCAGAATTGTCAATCTTTATTATGGCAACTTTTCAGCAACTATTTTGTTGCCTTCTTCAAGCCTAAAATTACATTATTAGAATTATGTAATTTTAGGCCTGAAGAAGGCAAACATTGCCAATGATTGACAATTCTGATTCACAAATCAATCGGTTTTTTAATTTTATTATATTACATACGTGAGTGATCGACATGAGTTTCAATATAGTTTACTATACATTAAACTATTCAAAAATGTTCCGAACAAAGGCAATAACATTTTATGAATTATTATTAAATTACTTATTCTAAGCATACTTATATTAACGTGCTATTAAAATATTAATTATTTTTTTTACAATAATATTATGTAAACATTTTTAAACAAAACGTAGTTTAAGGTAGTTGCTTTGAAAAAAGTCAAGAAAATCATGAAATAAAAATTATATATATTTTTTTTAATAAAGGTACCTCTTTATGCTAGTTAAATTAGAAAATAATGCGAGATATTTTTTGTTGAAAATTGAATTTTTAACATTTTTAATATAGGTAAGGTGCTAAAAAATATCACATTAATAATTTTTATCCAATTTTGAGCAGTTATTAACAATTTATAATTTTCGAAATGTGATTTTCTTAAAAACTATGGTTACCATGCCGGACAAAGGGCCACTTTGTAATTTTGAGCTGTTTGAATTTATACATATATACATATACATATAAAAATTGACATTTTGCACCGGAAGTGGCTTATCCCGGCCGTCGCACCAGGATTTGACTAGGCAACCCTAGCGCTTTTTCTTTGTCATAATTAATACTACCTTCCCTGAAAATTTCGTCCTGTCACAAATGAGCTTCATATATTAACGCCCGCCTCTTGGTCTATTAGGCTAACCTTGCATTTTGGACAGGAAAAGATTTTTTTTACCGTTGCGTAGGGGGTCCGGTGTAAGTTTAAAATTGAGTTTTCGGAGTTGGCGGCCCCCTCATTTGGCCGCAATCTTGAAAAAGGGGTGCTAACAGGTTTTGCAGTACATCTCCGTAACGGTATATTTCTTACAGAAAATTAGTACATACGTTTTTTGTTTATAATCGAATTCTCTGCAACTTTACTAGAAACACTTTTTGTCATAAATTGAATAATTAAAAAATAATTTATCTTCTATAAAGCATATCTTTTTAATTATTCAATTTACGACAAAAAGTTTCTCTAGTAAAGTTGTAGAGAATTCGATTCTAAACAAAAACCTATCTACAGATTTTCTGTAAGATGTACCGTTACTGAAATACAGTACAAAACCTGTTAGCACCCCTTTTTCAAAATGGCGACTAAATGGGGTGGCCGCCGACCCTCAAAACTCAATTTTAAACTTACACCGGGTCCCTCTACGCTACGGTAAAAAAAATCTCGTCCTACTCAAAATGCAAGCCTAATGTAACATTTCAATGGACTATAGTTTTTTGGCTTTTTTATCAATATCTCCCAATTTTATTGTAGGACACCAATTATATTGTATTCTACACTCCATTTCCACAAGAAAAAAACAAAAATTAAGTTGTTAGTAATCAGTTTAGAATATTCGTGGAACTGACATTTTCAGGGCGTAGGACCGGAAAACCCTACCGGACAATTTGTAGGACAATTTGACCCTTCGATTTCAAAAATATTAATTAAACAATAAACTAAAAATCAGCCCGTTAGTAATAAAATTTCAAACCTCGTTATTTTTACATATTGGGGACGGAGGACTCGCCAGTCCACCCATCGCTTTTGTAGGACAAGCGCAGCTTCCTGTTTTTTTATAAATTATCTGGCAATTTAACTGAAAAACAAAGTGTTATGTATAAAATTTAAAAACTCGCCAAATCAACATGTTTAGCGGCTGCGCAGAACTTTGAATACCTCTACCGAGAATTGTCGCAGAGAGATATTTGGGGGACTCGTCAAAACTAAGCTACTCACGAAAATTCAGCCTGTTAGTAATCACTTTAAAATATTGGCGCTGTACCCCTGACTAAAACTGACGTTTACTTATATTATAAATGAGATGTTTTTCGTTTCCATGGTTACACCGTTGTATCTCTAGGTTAGTGGCATAGCCAACTCACGCGTTTGGATTTGAGTTCGTATGTTGAATTCATTATAACCTTGTAAGATATACACATTGCGTCAAAAATCTGTAATTTCTTCCAAATATATACTAAACTTTGCAATGTTGTCTATAGTTTTTATCAATGTTGACGTTATGATACACTTGCTAAATTTATTTCAGTTTTTTCCGATTAATACTTTAGAAAAATGAATGGGGTGGGACAAGCGATTTTCGCGGTTTTTAATTTTTTTTGTCTTAAACAAATTTAGCTCTGAGAGCTTGTGACAGACAGACGAACGGACCGGACGGACAGATGGACAGACAACGAAGTGAGGCCGTAAGTGGTATAGAAACACTAAAAATATCTCATTGACAAAACAGTCTTCACTCGGACACTCCTCAGTTTGCGGCTTTAAAACTATACAAAGATTTATTTGATCATTAAAACACTTTAGGAAATCATTCATTACATAAAGCTTATAATATAATGCCGATGATTTGATTATTAAATTATTTGACGAAGTCAGTAATGGACAGTGGTAGTCTTTTGAATAAATAAAGAATTGAATAATTTGAAAGCGCTAATTGAGTGAGGATGTCCATGTTGTCATATCGGTTCTCTGTAAAATATGTATACAGGGTGACAATTTGAAAACTTACAATGGCTATATCTGAGGATCCAAAAACAATTTAAAAATTTTTGGAGCATACAAGTAATTCAAGAATTACAAGGCGCGATATTCATGTAGGTACTGTGTGTAAACGGTTTTATTGAACATAGGGAAAATAACACTGAGAAGATTTATAATTTTGTAGTAGGCTATGAGCCATAAGACCTAATATAAATATGTATTGGATTACATAGAAAAAATAGTACAGTGAATTTTTTAAACAATTTTCCATAGCAACGGTTGACTATTAAGCGTTACTCGGAACCGGCTAAATAAAAAAGTCATGATATGTCGTAAGACACCCGACAGAAGCTATGCTTTTTACTCATTGTATATAAAACCGAATTTATCAAAAATATAAATAATACAATTAAAAAGTTATTATTTGATCGCCATTTTGAAATCTGACGCCATTTTATTTTTTTGTGTCTTATTAAATTCTCAAATATCAATTTTCAAAAGGATCGGATAATTTTTACAAAGAAATATATACCTATGACCGCCATTTTGTAATATGACATCATTTTATTTTTTTGTGTCAGCTGGTTACCATAATATTGTATTGTCACCGGAGCTACACATGTGTGCAAAATTTCAACTCAATCGGATCATGGGAAGTGGGTAAAAATTCAAAAGTACGATTTACACCCGGACGAAAGCCGGGCCGGTCAGCTAGTTACCATAATATTGTATTGTCACCGGAGCTACACATGTGTGCAAAATTTCAACTCAATGGGATCATAGGAAGTGGGTGAAAATTCAAAAGTACGATTTACACCCGGACGAAAGCCGGGCCGGTCAGTTAGTTACCATAATATTGTATTGTCACCGGAGCTACACATGTGTGCAAAATTTCAACTCAATCGGATCACGGGAAGTGGGTGAAAATTCAGAAGTACGATTTACACCCGGACAAACCGGGCCGGTCAGCTAGTTACCATAATATTGTATTGTCACCGGAGCTTCACATGTGTGCAAAATTTAAACTCAATCGATCGCAAGATTTGTAACAAATATACGGGATCAAGTTAAATAAAACCATACCGTTTAAAAAACAAAGCATCTACTACGTACTTATTTTTGCGTGATGCCGGAACTAATACGTTTTATTTGAGAATCAGTTCGGTTGCTTTTGCGTGATGCCAGAATATTTTAAAACTCGCAGTCGCATAAGAAGTTATTTACTTGAAAAAAAATCATGTAAATCGGATCAGTGGTTCTCGAGTTATAAGCGTACAAAGGGACATAGAGACAGAGAAAGTCAAATTGTTCGGGAAGGTATGATGAACGTCGAGAAATTTTGGTCCGATCCGATCGACGTCAATAATTAGTTACACTTCATTTTAACTCAGTAGGCCAGGGTTTTTAAACTTAAATTCAAACATCAGCAGTCAAAAAATTGAATAACTATATTGAAATAATGCAATATAAGACAGAGCATACGCTATCTTCCAATATCCATATCACACTGTGCAACAGACAAGGACAACCGAAACAAGTTCGCGATTTATTAGATAAAGTCGCATTTATTTAGTTAAATAATCATATAAATCTGTATAAAAAAACTGTTTTGACACAATATTATACATGAAATCTATCTAAAATTTTCTGCTCTTTCGTTTAAGACAGGTTTCGAATCGATCTGACTTAAATTGAGCAAACTATAAGCAAAAAACACCGTTTTTTCTAATTTGCTCCCCTCTGGGGCCAAAATTCAAAAATCGGGCGACGTTAGGATCAAATAGACCCCGAGAGGAATCGAACAAAAAAAAGTTTTTTAAAATCGGTTAACCCGTTTGGGCTGTACGACTGATACAAAAAAAGCGTCACAGATTCACAGATTCACAGACGTACAGACAAAGCGAGTGTATATAGGCGCTTCTAGCTTCGCTAAGATCGCGCCTAAAAATCGCTGAAACAATTTCTATAATAGGGAGGGGGAACGAAAATTATGTAATAACTAACCCGTTTTCACTTACCCCCTCACCTCCAGCCACCCCAACTAAATAATCTTTAATGACAACCCCTTACTTGTGATACCTTATCTGAAAGCTCTTAAAAAATGCTTTTCAATGGTACCTTACAAGCTAACATTTGATGTAATAATTGTCAGCTTTTCAAAATAAAACCATTGAAATGTGTAATAAACTCTTAAACATTTTAGGCCTGTTTTGTTTTTTGTTTATTCGTTGCTGCGGAATTTTTACCTAAAAAAATTGACAAGTCTAAAAAAGTGGTGTTTTAAATATTCGGTTTTGAGGGGTTTTTATTGCTACTTTTACTTTAAGAAGCGAAATGTTACTGTTATTAGAATTGTTATTTTATGAACATTTGCCTTTCGATACGTTCTAAACGAAAAACAGCATTTTTTATGTGCAATAATGGTGTACAATAATGAAAAATACAATTTTAATTGAATTAAATAATGTTTTATTTAATAAACCAAAAACTATTACATCGAATGTAGCTTTGTAGGGTACCATTGAAAAGCATTTTTTAAGAGCTTTCAGATAAGGTATCACAAGTAGGGGGTTGCCATTAAAGATTATTTAGTTGGGGTGGCTGGGGGTAAGGGGGTAAGTGTAAACAAGTTAGTTATTACATAATTTTGGTTCCCCCTCCCTATTATAGAAATTGTTTTCAGCGATTTTTAAAATTTTTTTTGGTTCCTCAGATAAAGCCATTGTAAGTTTTCAAACTGTCACCCTGTATGAAAAACGCCTGAGGCATAGTTAAAAGGGCGCCTACAGGGTGATTTGCGTGCTGCTCCAAAAATTACTGCTATGGGATATAATATTTTAAGTAGGTATCGAAAATTTTGCAAATAGTTCTTTAGCTAACAATAAACATTACTTATTATGCAAGTCATTCGAAATCGTTTTTTGTAATTACTCTGTAAATCAAGAAAAAATAATTAATATGTTGATGGTAATGGGTTAGTCTTAACAGCTAATTATTATAATAAATTAAAAATAAATTTCATAGTGAATTGCAATTAATTTAATATTTTTTACGGTTGTGCGGTGATCAGTTAAACGCTTATGCAGTGTAATTACACGAAGAATATTTTTATTTTTATAAAATTCTTGCAATTCTTTTTAACACAATTTTATCTTTATATCTTCATAAAAGCTTGTTTTACTTAGAGACAAACATTTTATTCATTAATTACGAAGCGATAATGAAGAATTCTTATACATATTTCGAATATCAAGTTTACTGTTAGTTTTTTTGAAACCAGTTTTATAGAAATTGGTTTCAGATGATATTATCGTAAAAATCGTTTTATACCGGGTGTTGATTTGATTTGCGGGTAATAGGGATTTTACCTGTAAAATCATGAATTTTCCTGCTTCCCTATATATTTTGGTGAAAAAAAAAAACAAATACAAAATTTGTTCATAATTAAAAACTCTACCTGACACGTATGTTTGCAAATTACCAATATGCAGCTTTTAATTACAAAATACTTATTAAAGAACTGTAATTAAGTTTAAATTAAAAATATTTTATTCGAATAGCCATGATTTTGTTTAAGTCATGGCTATTCGGATAAAATATTTTCAATTTAAACTTAATCACAGCTTCTTAATAATTATTATTTTGTAAATAAAAGCTGCATATTGGTAATTTGCAAACATACGTGTCAGATAGAGTTTTTAATTATGAACAAATTTTGTATTTATTTTTTTTTTCACCAAAATATATAGGGAAGCAAGAAAATTCATAAACATAATTTTACATGTAAAATCCCTATTACTCGCAAAGCAAATCAGCACCCGGTATACGCGAAAGCGAAACGATCGCGACAGGAACAGGAACAGGTTTACAGGACTCGATCGCCGAAATTAAGTCCAAAATTTACATACTTGGGTAGTTAGATCCGTAACTACCCAAGTCTAGCGTGTATCCAATTTCCAATAAAGCTTCAACAAATCCTGAAATTTACTCATCCTTGATTAAATTGCGTAATAATATGCTATTGAAATTATTCAATTTTGCGTGGGACAATTTCAATACAAACTCAGCAACAATAAAATATTTTATTGTTAAAATTAAACTGCCCATTTAACAGTTCATTAGTTATATTAATTCAAAAGCGATCGAAGCAGGCTGCTGTCTCAATATAACAGACAGCCAATGTGCTTTGTACACTCAACAATGGACTGTTTTGTTGTACGTACCAAACTATGCGATAGTGTTCCGTAAACTCTATGATTGAAATGTAATTGTAACGAGGTCTTGACGTAGCAAATTAATGTCGTTCGATGCAACCCGATACAACGCTTTTCTGCCGTACACAATACAATTGGGTTTTTGAATGAACTTTTTTTTTACTTAAATGGAAAGACCACATACAAGTTTTATAGCAAAACTGTTTTTATTTAATTTTTTTGCTCACTAATTAAAACGTTATATTTAAATAAAAATTAATTTTTAAACTCAGTTCCGATGACGCGCCGAAAGAATCCGAACGCGTGTGACGTCATTATGTTATCTATGGTCTTTGTATCCATGGTTACCAAGTTAAAAATTTATTATTTTTGATAGTATGTGTAATACATATACACAAATACCAACAAATGCACATAAATTTTAACATAACGACGTCACAAACCATTCCTGGCGCGTTTTGACGGAGTTACCTATATTTCTGTTGGTTGTGAATTGTGATAATTTTTAAGTGACATTTTATAGCCTCGTTTTTTCCGTTCGATTACGCATGTCGCACGTCAAGTCACGTTAGTATATATAACGGGTGGAACAGCATACCTGTGTACATAGGCGGTTAACACGGAAAAACAGTTTTTCTGTGCGTATTGCTCTTCAAACTATTTTTTACTAAAATGTTTCAAATAAATGTTGTAGGGCTTAGAATTCTGCATCTAAATCAATAAACACGATTAATTTCGCATGCTTTATAAAGGCAGAAATTAGATTTGAAAATTTACAAAATTTCATCTCTTTATTAGTGGAAACTGTTTTAAATAATTCATGTAAAAATTAAGACCTATCTAGGTATTACAATTCAAATTTCAAACAGTAATTCTCTCAATAAAATAATCACTACGATTTATTATAACAAGTATTCAAATAATCCTCCGTTTTCAGCCAAGCAATATCCAAGTCTATTGTAGAATGAATTTCTTACATTCGCCGAGCTACCTATTGTTACGGATCACCCTGTATATAACCGGCAGACAAGAGTTCTGAGAAACGAGGGTCCGCTTACTGTAACAAATGGTACCTGCACGAAAGTTCTAGAGAAAGCGAGAACACACTAGGCTTATGCTACGCAACCTATATAAACAGCAGTACGAGTGAGTGAGGAATCAGTCAGCCAGTGGAGAATACTGAGCGACAAATAGTGCGTCTGATATAAATACAGTAAATATAAATATTTGAAACATAAATAACTAGAAATAAATAGTCCTGGTATATAGTTAATAATTACGAATTATTGTATATAGTTATTTTGTTTTGCTTTGTAATTACTGTTTAGTTATTGTTTAATTGTGTTGATTGTTAGAACTGACTTTTCGTTGTTGCGTTCATTATTATTGTGTTTTTAATTATTGTAAATAAATATTTATTCCGCCAACTCAGAAAACAGTTTTGTAACACTATATTAGTGATCAATTGGCGTCTTCAATGATAGATTCTCTCAACTATTAAATTTTAATTTTGTAAATTTTCAAATCTAATTTTTGCCGTTATAAAGCATGCAAAATTAATCGTGTTTATTAATTTAGATGCAGAATTTTAAGTCCTACAACATTTATTTGAAGCATTTTTGTGTAAAATAATTTGGGGAGCAATGCGCACGAAAAAACTGTTTTTCCATGTTAATCGCCTATGTACACAGGTATGCTGTTCCACCCGTATATTTACATGGTGCTATTTCATTATGGCTTCAGAATGCTTTTGAGACAGGCTGTATTGATCGCACGCCAGCTATTAGTTCGTTTATGTATTTAAAATGAATAAATTAAGACGTACAAATACTCATTACAACTTTTATAGTCGTTCAAAAATACAGATAGGTATTATTATGGACTATACGGTTATATGTTCCGGTGATGAGAAATCAATATCACAAACTACGATTAACATGTACTGCGTTGACATTATTTACTACATTTATTTTTTGCCGTACCCACTATAAAATAGCTACTTTACATGCAATATGCATGTATGTAATGGGTCACTTAACAGGCAGATGTGTTGAAAGTGTTTTCAAATACACTAGTGTGGAAAGTAAACCATTTCCAATTTTCATAGTGATTTATGTTTATTCGCCCTGATCCGATTCCGCCCGCTATATTAAATATTGACAGCTATGTCTATACTCAGGGCCTACTGTAGATTGAAGTTGGCGACACAAAATGGACTGTCAACATTTTTTTTAAATACTGAAAATGATGTGAAAAGCAGAAATGGGTATGGCAAAAAATACCAATTACAGGGTGAGTTCGACCACCCGTATCAGTCGTTTTTTTCGAAAATAGTCGTAGAGAGTTGTGTCAAAAATTTGTATTATAAAAGCCCTAATAAAGAATCGAATGGTGATAATTTTTTTTCCGGGAAGGTCGGCTTCCCTATTAGTTTGCTCCAGAATGTCCAGAACTGCGGAATTATAAATGTAACGATAGGTCGAAAGTGGTATTGTTGAAAAGATCTTTAAAAAATAAGCAAGTTTTGTAGGAAAATTTTTTTTATTACTGCCACCCCTGTAAATTTCTATAAGTATACATATAAATTATTATATGTTCAAAACTCCGGAATTTTAGAAAGCACGATAGGTTGAAAGTGGTACTGTTGAAAAGCTCTTTAAAAAATAGGCAAGTTTTGTAGGAAACATTTTTTAATTACTGCCACCCCTGTTAAGTAACGATTGTTTGAAATTATTAAATCAAAATTTCATAATAACGATCGAAGTCGGCATTAAAAATCTAGCAGCCTTAGACATTGTCACAAGTGTACTGTCTTCCATTTACTCTTTAATACATACTACTGAGCTCTTCTGGTTATACTGTGAGTGTACTTCTTCAGTGTTTAATGATCGATAGATAGGTAACTAGATTTTAAATGCGGACTTTTAAAAAGTTCGTTATTATGACATTTTAATTTATTAATTTCAAACAAATATTACTTAACGGCGGTGGCAGTAATAAAAAAAAATTTCCTACAAAACTTGCTTATTTTTTAAAGATCTTTTCAACAATACCACTTTCGACCTATCGTTACATTTATAATTCCGGAGTTCTGGACAGTCTGGAGCAAACTAATAGGGAAACCGACCTTCCCGGAAAAAAAATTATCACCATTCAATTCTTTATTAGGGCTTTTATAATACAAATTTTTGACACAACTCTCTACGACTAACCGTTTTCGAAAAAAACGACTGATACGGATGATCGAACTCACCCTGTATATCTTGTGCGTAATGACTCGCGTGACTGGTAAAAGTCGCTTAATCGTACGTTTTAACATACTGTTATTAGGTACTCGTCAGTAACATACCTCATTACGCTACTAGAATCTAGATATAGGTACAATCTACTATAACAACATTATGTGAAGAGAAGTAAAGATACGAATATCGGGTGAACTTGTAAATCAGATGAGGAATCTGAAACATTTTCGGTATTCTCCCGAGAAACCTTTACGGCGGCATCTGTTTAAAACTTCAAACTGTTGAATGAAATTATACATTAATTAACGAATAATGATCAAACATGCAACTTAACTAATTGCTAGAAATATTAGAATCTTGATCACATATAATTAATTATATAAGGACATGAGAATAGCTGAACTTGTGAAGTGTTGTTTACATATTATAGCTCCTTTCCATGGCTCTTCTGTTAAAAACCTCCCTTTTTCAGCTTTTTATCTGAGAACTCGTGAAAGTATCAATTGAATTTTTATTGTGTTTTAAAGACCACCAACAGCTAAGGTTATTTGGGCCTAGCACCAATTCATATTTTCAATTCATTATTTTTTTTTTTAATAATAAATTGAAAATCCAATTGACATTTTTACCAGCTCTCGGGCTAGAACCAGGAACTGGGGACTTCTAATAGAGGATTGTGTTTTAAAGACCACCAACAGCTAAGGTTATTTGGGCCTAGCACCAATTCATATTTTCAATTCATTATTTTTTTTTTCAATAATAAATTGAAAATCCAATTGACACTTCTATCAGCTCTTGGGCTAGAACCCGGGAACTGGGGACTTGTAATAGAGGAACCATAGCAACGCCATGTAAACAACAGCGTCGCTACACTCTCGGCTATTCTCAAGCCACTTGTAATAGAGGAACCATAAATTGTATTTTCATTGTTATTAAGAATATTAACAAATTGAAAATATGATTTCGTACTACGATCACTGATCTCTAATTACCGCACTAGTTATGTAATTAAAAACATTTTCGGCATGCCTGCCTGTTATAAATGACCCAATACAGGCCGGTATACATGCATGGAAAGCAGTTATTTTGTAGTGGGTATAGCAAAAAGTACATTTAGCATTGAAATTTTTCGTGGTTTCCATGGTGATTCAGGGCTAAAAGTACTTTTAGCGTTGAAAGCATAGAGATATCGTAGATAGAGGATTTATTAATTATTTATTGCAGATTATAAACGCGTTGACAACTTAGGTCATTAGCGTCGTAAATTACATTAAATAACAACAAAGTTAAACTAAATAACATCACAAAACGTCCATGAGCGCAGGTAGGATTCGAACTCACGACAGTCTAGTTTAGAGGCTGGTACCAAGTACGCCATAGATAGAAGAGGGAAGCCACCCAAAAAAGTGTCGGTGCAAAAGATAGAGATGGAGAATAGAGCAGTTCTTCTATCTTTTACTATCACAAATACATAACCATGGTTACAGATGTAAATTAACAATATCTACTATAAATTTTAAAATTGACAAATGCGTCAGAAGATATATGAGGAAAAGAGAACCAATCAGTTTTCTATCTCTCTTTTTCAACCTGACACTGCCACCTACAGCTATGCCTATGACTCCCCTACTTTATCTATGATATCTCTATGGTTGAAAGTCGTATTAACTGAAATCGAACATTATGCCGCAGGTTTCAGTTACTACTTTTGCTTTAAATCTTGAAGAATGTCATTTGTTTTCAACTAAGAAAGAATATTTATTGAATAAATGCCTTTTTCTATGACAAAAATATATTTTTCACAACGCCGCTATTAAAAATTCAATTTAGCGGGTTGAAACTGAGCGTTTTCATCCCTAGGGATGCAAATTTTCAGGTCGGTTCTCTTTGTTTTTTTAACGTTATTAAGAGGGAGACAGAGCGATTGGATCCGCATATAATTTTCGAAAACGTCAAATTAAGAAGGAGATAGAGCTATATTGAATCCGCGTATAATATTCATAAACGTCAAAATGACAAATACTACTACTACTCCGTTGCGCTACAGCCCATAAAGGACCTTGACCTGCTCCACCACTACATTTCTCCACTCAGTATGGTCTAGGGCCCGTTGTCTCCAGCCTTCAACATTTAACCTTTTGAGATCTTCTTCTACGTCGTCCAACCAGCGTTTCCTCGAGCGTCCGGGGAGACGTCTTCCTTTTGGATGATTTCTGAAGACCTACCGCGGTCCCCTGTTAAGGTACGTGCAGTACGCAGCTGGGACTCTAGATGGTAGCATGTATGGTAGATGGTGGCTGAAATTATAAGCGCTTATTGGTTTGCACAACGAAGTTTTGATACTAGCATTGATACAAGCTTAAGTCGCGTTTGAAATGTCAGATAGCGAAGATGAATATTTGTGTTCTTCTGCTACAAAGTGGTATATTTTAAATATAAATTTGGGTAGAAGCTATCATGTCCACCCTATAAATAGAAAACGATCTAAACATGGCGAATTTCATCCTTTATATCAAGAATTAAAATTTTATCCAAACCGGTTTTTTGAATATTTACGTATGAAACCTAACACTTTTCAATACGTCTTAGAAAAAACTCAAAACAAATTAAATAAAAACTGGCAAAATTTCACTTATTAAACTAGTAACATTCATTGCGAAACTTATAACGGCCATTTGACAGTTGTCACACGTTGATTGTAGTAGTCAGTGCGCTGAAAGAATGGTGGGATACATTCTTGAATCTACCAGCTCTTGTAACAGCGCTTATGCCTGCTACACTCACTGCTTCGTTGTGTACGCTCGCCATATATAACAATGCATTAATTTAAGCAAGCCCAGCTATGATCTACGCTACCATCTAGAATCCCAGCTCCATACTGCACGTACCTTTATCCGACATGCGCTCTACATGACCAGCCCATCGAAAAATGACCAATAACCCCACATAAATTTGACAGATCTAATATTTTTGCGACATTTTTGCACTTCCTTTTGTAGATAGGTACCTCAAATCGAATTGTCAATAGAGTTGTTGTGAAAAATAATATGCAATTACTCGGTATGAACCTTGGCGTTTGCAACACGTGTGGTTGCATGCCCTCGTACCTCGGGCGGCAAACTTCACACTGGTTGCAAACGCCAAGTTTCTTACCTTGTAATGCAATATACTTTTAAACGTATCTGTTACCGAATTTACTGATTGCGACGTTTTGATGCGTGAGATGAAAAATGAAGATATGTCCGTCCGTTCGTCTTTCTGTAGTTGAAGTGACCTAAATAAATTACATTGAAATGTTAGCCTTAACGTATGATTGACATGACTAATCACTTCTGATCGAACGTCAGACAAAAGATCATTTGGTTAAGTCACAACAGAAAGAGCTCTGCTGATCGATTTTGTGTCACTTTATTAATTAAACGATCTTTCAATTTATAACAAGTCAGATTTTTTTGCTATACGTCGTCGCGCTACCCGAGCTATTCAAATTGAAATTTGTTTTTATCAATGCAGCGTGCCTTATTGTTAATAACTGATTAAGGTGCCTTTTGTAATTTTACAGTAGGTAAGTACCTACATAAATTTGTCTTTTAAGTTCGCCGATATTTTGTTGTTGCTACTATCTACTGGGTGCGTCTAAAAACGATCATCAATCGTTTTATAGTAGACTCATGTGACTGTAAAAGGTCATTTGAAGTTTTGAACCCAATTTATCAATATGTATACAAAAATACAACCTTCTCCGAGTTACAGTTCTTTAAAATTGCGGTCTTCAAATTTTTTTTTATATTGGCAAAACCGTTTTAGATAGGACCTTCAATTTTGGAACATGTTTGTGACAAACATGTTCCCAAATTGACAAACAGTTTGTCACTAATTTCATGGAAAGCATATTACAAAATGTAAAGGAAAAAAAACATATTGGACATTTTCCAATTTGTTTTCTTCTTTACATTTTGTAGTATACAGGTGATAATTTTCTTTGCAGGTAATAGGAATTTTACAAGTACCTAAAATCATATTTATGAATTTTCCTACTTCCCTATATATTTTGGTGAAAAAAAACAAATACAAAATTTGTTCATAATTAAAAACTGTACCTGACACGTATGTCTGCAAATTACCAATATGCAGCTTTTAATTACAAAATAATTTTTTTAAGAACTGTTATTAAGTTTAAATTAAAAATATTTATCAAAATAGCCATGATTTACTAACCACAATCATAAATTGAAACGTCAAAAACACAATGAAAGCAATTTGAATTTGTTTAAGTCATGGCTATTCGAATAAAATATTTTTAATTTGAACTTAATCACAGTTCTTTAATAATTATTTTGTAATTAAAAGGTGCATATTGGTAATTTGCAAACATACGTGTCGGGTAGAGTTTTTAATTATGAACAAATTTTGTATTTGTTTTTTTTCACCAAAATATATAGGGAAGTAGGAAAATTCATAAATATGATTTTAGGTACTTGTAAAATTCCTATTACCTGCAAAGAAAATTATCACCCTGTATACTACAAAATGTAAAGAGAAAACAAATTGGAAAATGTCCAATATGTTTTTTTTCCTTTACATTTTGTAATATGCTTTCCATGAAATTAGTGACAAAATGATGGGAGCCGCACGCGTAGTCTAAAACAAGACTTTAAGCTTGCGGCTCCTATTGTTTTGTTGAAAATCTTAAAGAAAAACAACAACGAACACATCCACTGCTTCCTAGGCTATCTTGGTAAACTTCTGACAAAAGTAAAACCATGTTATAATTAACTCCATTTTGCAAATTTTGGACCCTGATCTTTTGTCCCCTGCACTCTTCATATTTTATAGGTATTCTTTTTGAATCATATTTTGTACAAAATTAAATTCCATCAACTTATGAACAAAAGCGTGAAAGAAAAGAATGCACATTTAATGATTAAAGTTTTTTTTTGTGTTATTCTATAAAATGAGGGTTACAACCTTTTACTGGACGGCATGAACGTACCTGGAAGGTTATTAATTAATTATAACTTTATATTACAACCGTGTTTTGGTATGGTTTCGCGAGGTGCTGTATAGATCAGTGGCTCTCAAAAAGTGTGTCGTGACCAATGGCGGATATTTATCATGGACGTACAGAGCTGGACTGCAGATCGTCTGCCACTGCGAATCTGAAGACACAAAAAAGAAAGGGCGATAAAAGTTGGGGCGTATGCATGTCTCTTTCTGACGTTTTCTTATTGCCTCTTTACCATCAGCAGATTGAAAATATGGTGCTAGGCCCAAATAACCTTAGCTGTTAGTGGTCTTTAAAACACAATTTACAATTTTACCATCAGCAGATGTACGTGTTGAGACGGAATATGCCTCAACTA